>JAPFBL010000015.1:600000-942500 GCA_026182355.1 Hermatobates lingyangjiaoensis
ATTTACGTGCATATATACTTTTATACACGTATTTCTCATGGGTATACTGTATGAATACCCATGTAAGTTTCTATCATCTCTATTAAAAAAAATATTTGTGCCATGAGAAACACAGTATCTCATGTACAAATGAGATACTGTGTTTCTCATGGCACAAATATTTTTTTAATAGAGATGATAGAAACTTAATTTCTGTAATTGGAAAAAGAGAAATGAATATTTTAATTGATTTAAAATTCTTGTGAAATTGTTAATTTATCCATATAAAATGTTACGCCGTATTAGTGGGAAAACCGAAAGTAACGAACAGAAAATAATAATATTAATTGGTTTTAAATATTAAATAAGAAATTTTCATCGATTAAACGATAAAAATGGTCTTAAAAATTTCTGTGTTGGTCACATTAATAATTGATTTTACCAATGTGAATCATTTCATTGAAATGCAAATTTCAATATCTTGTAGTCTTTTTTTTTTCTTATTACTTTTTTCTGGACTTGTTTGGAATCTAGTTGAAGCATATTAATATAAAAAGTGTTGTTAATTGTCCTGAGAAGCATTTATGGAAGCTGTAGTTTTCTGGTGAATAGCTTTCTATGACAGGGTTTACTTTGAATGTACCGAGAGAACTTTGTTAACACCATACACCATATAAAAATTTTTGTCATCATTAATACAAAATAACTGTAATATAAAAGTACATAAATGTTATTTTAATTGATATTTTGAAATATTAAAAAGATTTCATATTTGATAAAAAAAAATTATAAAGTCATTATTTTATGAATATAAAATAAAAGTTACATGAGAGATGATCGATCCGTGTTATAATACCGTCGAATTGTCATTCCAAACCATTGGTGATTTAACGTAAGTAAACACAGATGGTTTAACTAACTAGCTGTTTGCATCGTGACGAATTGAACTTGTTTAACCATGAAATAAAAAAAAAACTAGAGTTCCACTAAATCAGAAAACAATAGTTATGAAATAATTATTACTTATATGTTATAAGAAAATACGAGATATGTATGAAAACTGATTGCTTTGTAAAGTAAGCAAACTTGATAGTTCTACACTCTAACGAGATATTAGAGTTTATTCTATCATTATACAAGATTCTAGATAATACGGTTCAGTATTGCAGTGTGAAGTAAAATTAAATGACTAACCAGAAGTTGAAACTGCGATTATTTATATACGTATTGCTCTCTTCAAACCATAATACAAATGAACTTAATACTTATTATTACTGTGATTTTTTAATCACTCCGAAGAAACCATGAGTGGATGAAGAGTTGTTTATTGGAATAAAGGAGGGATTGTGAAGTGATGCGAAGAGGGTTCAACTTGATAAGAGCATTATATACTAGTAATCTACTGTTCGATATTGAGAGAGTTATCTAATGAATAACAAAATGTATCCTATGTGGCAATATAGTGCATCAGAAAGTAAGATTTAGCTTCTGTGCATAAAGCTGCCAGATAGTATTGAACCTCTGGGAAACATGAATGCATAAGACGTTAATAGTTGGTTCCTTAGGCAAGGAGTGTTTCTCAACATAAGGTGCATTTTCTACTTTCTAGGATCTACTAAGTAAAAAAAAAAAAATTAAAGATTACAAAATGAACATAATATCTTCACTATTTTCACATTTAATGCCTACTAGAAATTGACGATTATTTTAATTTATTTAATTTATCAATAATTTATGCCTGAGTTATTTAGATCATAAGCAGTGACACCTAGTCGCAAGCTGTTTGACTATCTTCCACTATGCTACAAGTTTAGACGTTTTTTTAGCCGTTTAAATAATTTAGCATATTTTATAATAATTCTTTTTTCTATGCTCAACCCTTCATGGTAAATGGGCAAAAAAAATTAAATGATAAAGACCATAAACCGAATTCCAATATGAATGAGAATACTAACTTCTCCGTATTCCTTTCCATAATACAACAAAAATCGATTACAAAACTCAGTGCAAATCGGTATCAATAGTCTGTAATAAATACATTCTTTAATAAAAAGCTTCATCTTTATATATATATATATATATATATATAGTTCAATATAGACAAAGAAACATAGAGAAATAAAAAGAACACACTTACAGTATCTAATTTTCGGTTTGAACCATCTTCAGGAGACATAAGAGAGGGAAACCAAGCGCACTGGTTCAGAGACGGTTGGAGACCGTTCAAACCAAAAATTAGAGACTGTTAGTGTGTTCTTTTGATTTCTTTATGTTTCTTTGTCTATATTGAACTATATTTGTCCGTTTTGGATCGTATTTCCAACGAAAAAGTATATATATATATATAATATATATATATATATATATATATATTGCCTGGAGAAAGAAGAAGAATTCTATCAAGTAACATTTTCACCCAGAAATCATTTTCCTTTCATGAAAATTCCTTTAATGAGTTTCTGACGTTTATCTTTTATATCTATTACTTAAAAACACTCTTTTTGTTAAATCAATTCAGTGGTGCAACGAAACTCTGTCGATTAAATGGACCGTTTAAAGAGAAATTTAGGCATATTTGCTTTATGCAAAAGAGTCGCTGCCTCTGACTTGTGTAACTATATTTGCACAGATTCAAGTTGGGATGTTTTGTTATCTGTAATTTGTGGACCTTCAAAACCTCAAAATGTTTAATTGCTAATATTAATTGCTAGTATTCTAACTCTAAGTTGCTAATGCTTAATAATCTATTTTTAAAAAATCAATCCTTAAATCATCTCAAATCTATCTGCTTTATTATCGTGTTTATTGTTCTTCGATTATAATTCAGTAATAGAAGCATTTTTTCAAGAAAATATTTTTTTTTTCCTATATAGTAGCTATTTGAGACCTTCAAAACATTTCAAAATTAAGAAATGTTTATGTGGAAGTATTTTTAAATCTTTGTATAAGTAGTGGAATCTTAAGGAAAAATAAGGCAGAAAAATTTTAATATTATTAAATTACAGCGAGAATCGTACGGTGTAGTGTATATTGCTGAACTTTTTAAATGAACCAATAACACCCCAGTAACTAGACCTGACACTTTAAGACTTCGTTAAGTATTGATTCCAAGTTTGAAATTGCTTCTTTTTTTTTGCCTCTACAATACTAAATCTAAAGATTGCATACTGGTATGCTTTTAAAAACATTGAAAAAAGTGTGTTCAAAAACATATAGAACACTTTGTGTTGTTCTTTTTGCAGTCGATCTGTTATCAACACGCTCCGACGAGATGCATATCACGCTTGAGGGACGCATATCTTCTTTTTAAACATCTGAGTTCTAATTACTCTGAGATCCTCGATAATTAATCTTCACATTGATTTACACTGAGGTCATGCTATATCTTTCTTGATAATAGATCACTTTCGTGTTTCAAGGTTATTTCTAATCACTTTTAAACTTCTTTTTAATAAAGTGCATGAAGTGAAATATGTAGAAGTGTTTAAAAGACCAGTTACTTTTATTAAGTAATTATGAATAAATATTAATAAATTTTAAATTTAGCCGAATAAATACTGTATTTTAATGGGAAAATTTAGGTGTTTTGGAATCGAGGAAACAATAATCTTTAATCTTATATGATATAGATACGAATAAACCTAATTTTCATAATCATCAGTATATTTTGGCACTACATGATTTTGAGGTAAACTGTATATTTTGATGGCATTCTTTAAAACTATAATCTAGATTTTGATAACTTTCCAATCGCAGTAAAATTTTCGTAAAAACATACATTTTGGATCCAGAAATTATTTTTTCAAAATATTTAAACTTGCGCTTAATAGTAATGCCACATAATCCTTGCCTTTTCTATGCTCAACCTTTCTTGTTAAATGAACAAAGAAAGTTAAATGATAAGGACTGGAAATTTTAGAATGAATTAAAATACCAACTTGTCCGTGTTCCTTGTCCTAATACAACAAAAATCAATTGAAATCAACGTGGATTATTAGGACAATTTAATTATACTTCTATGAAGTCAGTTCATAGAAAAAATTAATTTACCATGGGTTGTGTTGGTTGACTAGCCACGAAGACGTGCAAAGAAGGAGAAACATGGAAGGAAGATTGTAACAGTTGTTCATGTATGAACGGTCAACCAGCGTGTACGTTAATGGCCTGTAAACCTCATCATCATTTTGAGCCAAGTAATTCTTTTTTTATTTATTCTGCTGCATGTTGCATTAAAAAGTCTTTCTGCTATACATAACAAATAAGCATAATATTTTCAGATTAAAATATTCAGACAAAAAAATAGACTGATATGTTTATAACTAGAATTGAAATAAATTAGATTTGGGGAATTATAGTATTGGAAATATTTTTTTTTAGGTAGTTACATTTTATGACTAATGATTGATAAATTTGGGGCTATCCTTGCATTAGGTCATTTATAATTTGCCTTCAAATAAGAATGCTTGGGTTAATATCAAATAACTATATTATTTGCTCCTTTTTGCATGTTCATCAAACAATTTAGTATAGGCCTTAAAGAATAGACACATATAAGAAAAAAGTAACATATTTCTTTAACTTAATTAAATAAATACTTATCTAATAGGTATTTATATCATTCATAAAACGTAATTTTATTGATTTCTCAATATGAATGTAAAAAAATTGGAGTGGGGTACACTCAACTTCACTATAAGTAAACATAATATCATATTTCTTGGCTATATAATATATCATTCCATTCAGAAATAATTTCAATTTCTAAATGGGAGATATTTATTATTCTTTCACTCCTGGAAGTACGAGTAGTACAGATAGTGATTGATCTACTCATCACACCACTGATGCATATAATATCATTACTGTAACTACAACAGTAATAACATTTTTGAAAAACGAAAGTATACATTTCGTCTTACGAAATAATCTCTTACCGGAGAACATGGCTCTTGTTCCAATAGCCAGTGGATCTCTTACATAGTTTATCTGACATCCTGCTACATTGAAGATTTAAGACAAACTTTCCTATTTAAATGTTGAAAATATTCCCATGTTATTGGAAAAATGTAAAAACATGTATGAAAAAGTATCTTTTTAAAATAATTTTGAATTCAAGATGTAGGATAATTACATTTATTATTTTTCAAAGAATGTTTTCAATTTTAAACCATATTTGATATTTTTGGTCTTTTAAAAAATTATCATACTGGGAATTTTATAGCATGACAGTATTTTTTAAAAAATTGCTTTAACGTATTGGGTTCAGCGTAAAAAAATCATTTTGTGAAAACAGAAAATTAACTGTAACACCACTTTGGTAAATGTAATTTTGAAAAAAGTTATCCGAGCTCAACCTCCACATAAATTTCTATTTTTAGGTATAGTTTCATTTTGATCAGTCAGACGGTATAGTTTGTATCGATTTTGTAATAAAAAAAAAACAGGTTTTACGCAAAAAAAAGGTGACTTCCCCTTCATGTATGATTACTCCCAAACTATACAGCACATCTACACTAAGAAGCCCATTTCTGTGTAAAATATCATTTTGATTCATCAAAGATTCTGGACCGTAGGTAGCGTGGCCACAAACTTTGGATACACAATGACCCACAAACACACAGACATCTTCGAAAAAACTTCATTAAACGACTTTTGGGACCTAGAAACATGTTATTCCGTTAATTTTCATAAAACTTTTATTATAATTTAATTCAATAATTATTAATTTTTCCTAATTCTATAAAAATACATTTCTGTAATTTTCAAAAAATCCCTCCAAATTTTGGACCTTTGATTTTCAATGTTTTGTAATATGTCACCTAAGCACATAAGCATTAAGTAATTTACGTGTCCTATTTTATACAATAAAATAAAATGAAGAACTCAGGATTTATTTCTTTAAAATCGATAGGCAAAGAAAGAAATTCTACCAGATAGACACTGAGTAACTCTACCAGTATCATCCTACGTGACATCATGTGCTTCCTTCGAACTAACCCTTACTCCTATTGTTTCAACTTGACTCAATACTGATGTGCAGAAGTTTAAGAGCTCAGCTCAACATTAAGAACCTAAAACAACATCAACATGATTTCTGTCAAGTCAACAACTTGACATGATTTCTGTTTTCAAGTCTTTCATGCCCCAAGGGATACCTGCTTGCCATCAACCAAGACCAAGCCGACAAGGCTTGTCGGTTTATTTATAGCCAATCAAAAATAACTCTTCAACTCAGAAGTTCCTGCGAATTTTTAAAGAATTCTGATGAATAAGTGGCCTACAAGTTTTTCTGTCAGACACAACTTTATATGTGTAACTATTAAAAAACTGTTTTCAAAATCAAATTAAAAACTTTGAATGTAAATCACTCAAAAAGGGCAATCTAGAATTTTTAAAAACCCTATATGTTATATTGTCGCTAAGATGTTTGTTATAAATTATTATTTGCTATTAGATATAAAAGTTTATGGATAAATATTCAAAATGACATCACTGTATATCAATTGAAAGATCGATCACAATTATTTTAAAAGCTTTTTTTCTGAAACATATATAGTTTTCTAATCATAGATATTATTCTTAAACAAAATGTGCTTTTCACTTTTTTAATCTCCATGTAGGCTTCAAATGTCACACCTAAACACTTTGGAGTAAAGACCAAGCCATGTCAAATGGTATGATTTGACATGGAATAACTCTTATTATCGGTCAAAACAGGCCATGGTTGACAGTCTCGACTGTTCTTGAAATTTTAATCATCTCCTCTGAAAGATATACATTTTAACTGTAATCCATGTAAATATTGAGTTTAAGATTGTTGTTTCTACAAATGCTACTAACATTATGAAATCTTGCTATAGTGTAATAACATTTTATATTTCAATGTTTTAAGAAGTGTAATATTCATATTTCTAATACAGTAGTACCTCGACTTCGAACGTATCGACATAAGAATATTTTATTATACGATGTAAATTCCGAACCAAAACTCGTCTCGATATACGATTTGCTTGAGATCGACATTCGATGAATCGTTGAGCAGTGATGATAATGAAATCAGTAAAGTGAAGTAAAGAAAAAAAAAGCCTGAAGTGAGTGAAAGTAAAGATGGTCAAGGTGAAAATTAGAAAGATAAGTAAGAAAACAACATTAAAAAATAAAAAACTTCTCTCCCTGTACAAACGTAGGTTTTGTAGGTTTCGTTTTACGTTGAGTGAAGCATACAGTTTAAAACAAGAAAAATAAAAAAGCTAAGTTATGTAGTGTAAATTAGTGTTAGTTACGGTATTGATGAACGGCACTCATGAATAAAAGTAATATTGGAGATCAGGTAAAACATTACTGTTGTGATCCTCTGAGTAAGCACCAATCACCTTATGAGAATACCAAGCATACCTTCCTGCGTTAACAGATGAAATGTCATTACATAGTAATGGCAGGAGTTAACAAAACCTTTCTGCTATCTCTCTATGTAACTCTCTTCCTTTTATCATCTTGGTTTTAGGTTTGTCAATATCTGAAATAAATGGCAGATACAAAGTTCTCTCTGGCGTTCAAACACACACATCTCATGAATCTCCATCATTTGCGAATTGAAAGTTTTCAAATACCCACTTCTTTGATAGTGGAAACTTGAATGCCACAGATTATGTTTCTTTTTGTCTGTAAATTATTGGTTAGCGTAAAAGTGCATGCAAGATGAATCTGTGGCGTCCCTTCCCTTGATACCCTAGCACGTGCATGTTTTTTTTTTTTTAATGTTAATCTTATCCTGGGCGACCTACTTGACCAGAAGACTTGCAGAGTTTTTGATTGTAAGAAGTAATATAACTACAGAGTTCAAAGTGGTATAATTCTATCAGAAAAGACATTGAGTTTTGCTACTAAGTTGCTTTTCTTGTGAGGTGCTCTATTATGAAAGAGTCAGAGACTTATTTTTGACCAAGATTATAAGAATCTTGCCCGATGCTTCAACACCAAGCATATTCCAATCCCTGCCACTACGAACAAATGGGAATTCAAAAATTATTTCCTCTGATAAAATAAGCAATAGCAAACGATCACTGATAGTAAATTACATTTCAAATTATATATAAGAGATTAACACTAGAAATATTATTATTATGTTATATTGTTATAGATATTTATTATATGGAAGTATTATCACCAGGTTATTATAATCTATAATTATATATTAAATACATGATAATTATATTGTATTATTTTATAATATGATAATATTATTATAATACAATGTTGTGTGAGATTGTCAAGAAATCGAGGTAGCAAAAATAAGTTGATGATGTCTATATAAATAATTTCAATTAACCCTTTTCTCCATGTTTAAATTATAATTTTTTGTGTTTATACTTAATGCTTTTTTTCAAATATAAAGTATAATTGAAAGCATGATTGTCGTTTATTAAAATAAAATATATTCGATATATTATTTAAACTACATAAATTTATTACTATAAAAATTTTAAAAACGATAATTTGTTATGCAGAAATACGAAAAAAGAGCAAACAAAATTAAGAAATCTATCTATATAAGCATGTGTGCCGTAAATTATTGCATTGCCCACTTTTTTTTTAAATTCCAAAATAGTTCTGACATTGCCTCATCAAATCCGTGGCCTGATTGATTTAAGAAACCATAAATCTGAACGAAATAATTTTGAAGTGAATAAATCAATCAAATAATCAATCACATTGCATTAATAAAAAAATTGCTGATATTTAAGTTCATTTCTTCGTAATATAATAAATTACTGTGCTGAATAAAATTTTCCATTTTCTTCAAAATGAGTGATAAACCGGTCCCATTAGGCGTTTTAATCTAATCTTGATGTTACTTATATCACATATAGTTTAATAACAGATGATAAACAAGAAATTCTTGTTGTATTTGTGTCTAGCTGCTTAATATCACTGTTGCAGACTTCATCTTTTATTTGTTTATTTGAAAAAGCATAAAGAATTGTTTAATTCATTAGTAAAGAAATCAACGTTTTATTTTAAATTTCGTTAATGTTGCATCAGTCTTCTGATATTATTAAGTGGCTCATTAGGATACCCCTTTCCTATCCCCGATTGTGTCTTTATTGCCACTTATTTTTAGACTATTTAGCTTACACGATTTTACTAAGTTGCTGCAGCACTAATTCTTAGATTTTAACGCAAAATTATAATATTCTTAATGTAGAATGTTTTCTATCTACAAGAAGGTGATTTTTTTTTAATTATACAAAATTGACGCTACATAACAAAGTACTGCTATACAAAACATTACTGCGACCGACTTGGACTTACGGACTTGAACTATGAGATTATGCAAAACCTTCCAATATTCATTGAATACAATCGTTGCAATCTAAAATCCTCCGCACTATCACAAATGCTCCATATTACGTTAAAAACTACACCCTTCATAAAGACCTAAAAATTCCATTCATCCAAAACTTAGCCTCTGATCGTTATAAGTTATTTCACAACAACCTTTCCTCTCACCCAAATCCATTTGTACGAATCCTTGCTTCCTCCTCACTTTCCCAGAATCCCCCAAGACGACTCAAGAGAAAATGGCCCAGAGATCTACTATGTGGGTTTCATTCTTTGCTCATGTGCATCGATGATATTATGTAGTCTATTATGTAGATATTACCACATATGCCTGTTACGCAGAATATGCGTAGTTGTACATTTGTAAATAAAGATGTTAAAAAAAAATTATAGAAAAAATTGATTGTTGTCTCAATGAACAGGTGAGAAGGAATGCGAGGAAGGTACTACATGGAAAGATGATTGCAATGATTGTCACTGCATGAATGGCCTCAAAACTTGTACCATGAAAGGATGCCCGGGCCAACCTGAACTACAAATAAGCAAGAAAGGTAATGTTCTTACTGGCAGTGTCACATCAAATGAAGGGTTTCAATCTGGGTCCCTTATGCTTCACTCACTTAATTTATAAAAAAAAAAATCAATTTTAGACAAACTATTACTAAAATTGTAGAATGGAATTTCAGTATTTTTATTTTAAAACCGTTTGCTACTTATTTATTTCTATATAAGTCCATAGAAATTTATTTAAAATGGGTATTAAACACGAAAATTTAAACAATTAGATCTAAAAAGCAGCATCAAATAACAAGAAGAGCCCGCTGTAAACTTATATGATTCTGAGATGTCAGATTCAAAAGTTCCAAAATATGAAACGTAAAAACTGTTTTAGTACAATTATCTGAAAATATTTAACTCAAAAATCTCTTAACGGATTGAGTATTTAAATTTATAATAATTTTATTAAAGTCATCACTCAAATATATGGCAAATTAATTTACTACAGAAATAATAAGTAGGCATTAATTCAAAGAAATTATTTAAACAAACTGATAGCTATTCAAAAGCATGAATTATTTTTTTTTCGATTCATAGGAAAGAAAAAGCATATTTGTTATGGATGATTGCAGATTGTGAAGCAGGTGAGCACTGGATGGAGGACTGTAACCATTGCCACTGTCATGAGGATAAGATCATATCGTGCACAAGAAAGAAGTGCGAGTCCACTCCTCATTACAAGCTAACCACTCAACCCAAGAGCAAACGTGAGACACGAGGTGAGCTTGTCGTAACCACTAACTAATCTCTCATAACTACTCTCCTCAGTAATTATATTTATTTCTTGCAAGATTGTAGTGTATTAGTACTGATTTAAGCCTAAAATTATTTATAAATAGGCTGCTAAGAAGTATTAGAGTGGAGTATTCAATCATGGATAGCAGTCATGATAGGTGAATGGAATGTACAGCATGGTGCTGTGATTTCACATTAAACGATAGTTAACTAAAAATCCTTCAAAGAAACATGCCTTATACTGAATTCTATTCAATAAAAAAATAATAGTTTAGTTAACTACTATTTAGCCGATAACCCAAAAACTAGATTGAAATTCTGTAATTACATACCCAGAAGGAATTTATTATAAAAACCCCCACCTTAGTGTAAAAGCATGAAAAAGGTAAGCATAGAAGACATAGTACACATAGACTGATGCAGGCGGCAGCTCAGGACTTATTTCACTTAGGAAGTAGTACCATCGTTTAGCCTTTCATTTTATACTCACATAAATAATTATTATATTTATAATGTCGTAGAATTTTGAAATTAAATTTATTGTTGCTGACAGGAAATTTCTTCTTTTTTTTTCAAATCGGATAATATAATGATTAACAAGGAAAATTATTTTGTATTCATTGTTAATTAAATTCAGAAATTACGAAACAGAAATTCCATCGATGGATCTCTAACAAACTCTTCTCCTTGCTGATTTATAATCAATTAGAAAATAAAAGTTTTAGTTAGAGGATATGCAAATAATAGACAAAAAAAAAAATTATTACGGACTTCAGATGTATTTATTAAAGATTACACCTTCTATCCTGAACTCAGGATAGTTCAAAGTAAGTACTGAATTCATTTAGTAATATCATAAGATATACTTGAGAGTAATTGAAATGATGATTTTGAGATGTGTGCTCACTGGGAGACACTTGGAAGGAGGACTGCAACAGCTGTCATTGCACGAAGGACGGTAAACCCGCCTGCACCAAGGTGCTTTGCGAGTCCGACGGTCGGCGCCCTGCCCTGCTGTTAAATGGTGAGAGCAGCTTCTTTGACAGAGATCTTCAAAGTTATTATCTCTGCTTCATTTCCTTAGTTCTTAACGTTTACAAGGATATAGTTGTTATAACAGCCAAAACCCTAATGATAAACATCCTCAATCAAGTAATGGACGCAAAATTTAACAGAACGATTATCAAAGAAAAATCGTTGAAGTAAGTATGTGATTCTAAAATCACTGGACTAGACACAGTTGCAGCCCTTCTCACACTGTGCAAATTTGATTTGATTGACTTTTCCGTATTTTGATTAGTAGTCAAAATTCTTAGAAACAATGAAAACTCTACCCCAAATGAAGTGATGCTGTGATTAATTTTGAAATCTAAGTCATAAACAAAACGATAGGTGTTTAAATTTAGTAGACGACTATGAAAGATATAAGTATACGAATCATCTTTTGATTAAAAAAGTTGAAATTTGTGTGAAATTGTTGACACATTTTTCTTAAATTATAAAATCAGTATTCCTTGCTAATCGACACCAAGCATCCACTGCAGATATTTGTCTGCTGTAAGTAGTCATACATCTGAGTCTGCCATAACTCTTAACGATAAACCAAAAATACAAGTACATAGCTCGAAATTATTCAAATACAGAAAGCGCAGCAATTTCTACTTTATTTTAATTGCTTTTGATAAATCTGAAATCGTCTCTAACGATTTTAAAATAAATATTTTAATATCATTAAAATATTTTATAAATAATTAAATTATAAATTACTTTTTTTAAAGGGTATATTAAAACGGAAAAAGACTTTTAGCCCGTAAGCCAATGAGACAATACTGTGTCAAGTGCACTTACAACGTGAGAAGATAGGGTAACACTCGAGTCCTGTAAGGTAACGCTCCAAAATAAAGCCTTCTGGGCAGTGCCATTTTCAAAATGAACTGGAATCAATACTGAATATAGATAATACATTTAATTTTACTTTCCTAATTTTAATGAATTTTCCTACGAATACTTACCAATAATTAAGTATGAATAATACGCAGGTAGGAACTAAGTATGTATAGTCATAATGGAATTATATGCATTATGCTTTCCCATTATGTTATAGACTGTAAGCCAGGAGAAAGATGGCAAGAGGACTGTAACAACTGTACTTGCAACGACTTTGGTAAGGGTTCCTGTACCAGAGTTCTCTGCGAATCTGATGCACCTCAACTACCTCTCTTAGGAGGAGCAGCTAGCAATAGAAGGAAGAGGGAAACAGAAAAGAGTAAGGAATCAATTCTGTACAACACAAATATAATGGACTAAGTAAAAAAAGTTTCCAAAAAGTTCATTTATTTATAAATTATATCATATAAATTTTGTTCAAATATCTATATCAGTGCTTCTCAAACGGTGCGGCCTGGAAGGTAGCCAGGTGCGCCCCAAGATAATGGAAGATTAAGTTTATATAACAGATTTATATTTTAGTTTTTGCACCATTTTAATTTATTTGAGAAAACACCAAGTATGGAGTTTTCAAGTCTGAGTCAAGTCTCGGCTACTTCATATTTTGAACTGGAAGGTAAATTTCTTTAATCTTTAAGCATGAATGGATAATACTTCATCTGTGCCTTTACTCGGGGATTTAAATCATTTTTACTAGCCCTCCCTCTCGCTCACTCTCTCTCTCTCTTTCTTTCTTTTTCTTAAAAAAAACTATACATTTTAATTTCCAATAGGTGAGCCCCAAAGTTTTGGTTTGGTTTCATAGGTGCGCCCCAAAGTTTTGGTTTGGTTTCATAGGTGCGCCCTGAAGTAAAAAAGTTTAAGAAGCGCTGGTCTATATGTATGTAGTCATAATTTGAAGAAATAATATTTTGTATAGAAATTTGTAGTAGTGACAGTTGTAATATTTTCTTAATACCCTTAATACATGAAGATAATTTAAGATATTTATTGTCAGATTAAATTTCGTAAATCAACTTTAAAAGAAACATTTACTTAATTTCAAATTATTCAATTGGACAAAATTAGAAACTGTACCTTAACCACATAGATTGCAAAATTTTAGATTATAGAAATTCATTCTACATATGTATTGATAAAACAAACAGACTTTTAATCAATTATTTAAATATTTATTACCTTCTTGTTTGATAAAATATATTGACATAGTGTGGAATGGTAGGAAATACTCGTATATTAAAAATATTAGGACATATATTATACATTCCTATTTGATTGCAGGCTGTAAGCCAGGGGAAAGGTGGCAAGAGGACTGCAATAACTGTACTTGCAACGACTTCGGTAAGGGATCCTGTACCAGAGTGCTCTGCGAATCTGATGCACCTAAATTGGGTCTTTTAGGAGGAGCAGCTGGTAATAGAAGAAAGAGGGAAACTGAAAAGGGTAAGGAATTAATCCTGCAATAAATGTTTTTCATTTTATTGAAAAAAAAAAATATATTTTCAGTTGTTGTAAAAATCTGAGGATGTATTCAGTTATTGCTTCCTTGATAATGCCAAAATTTCAATACTCTAGAGTAACTAGTTTAGTGCTCCCAAAAAATAGGACACATCAACACAATGAGGCCCATTTTTGTGTAAAATATTAATTTAACTCATCAAATATTGTGGACTGAAGCGTCCCCAAAAACTTTTGGTATATACCACCCATTCTTCCACCCACAAACCCTCTCACTCACTCACACACAAACACACACATACACCATCGAAAAACGTCATAATAGAACTTTGAGGCCTTAATAGATGTAAATCCGTCAAAATCTTGAGATCAGTTTTTTTTCATTATCACTATAGGTACTTCATTTATAGTAATGTAATTAAATGTGTTGTTTTTTATAATCTGGAATATTTGTAAACATGTATGTTTTTTTTTACAATTAGATTGTAAAAGAAAGCACTACTGTATTAAGGAAGATACTACTGTCATATTTGACTGACTGAGTATGGTGCTCTGTGTTAAACCTTCTTGTCTGCCTTGTAATTTCCACATTGAAAAGGATCTATACGCAGAATGAATAAACCGAAATCACTCTTAAATTAAAGCCACAGAACGGGCACAGAAATATACGACTTTGACGTAACTAACAATGAACGTCTTTAAATGACACTAAATCAGGGCTGCCGAAATTGTTCAGCTGATCGTAACAAAATTCGCTATAAAGACGTACGAAAAAATGACTAAAACGTACCAAATTTAATGAATTATGAAAATAATATTAAATTTAAAGAATTAATGTAATTTTAGAATTAAAAACATCTTCTATTTCCTCTTTTAGTTGAAATAAAAATTCTTGAAGTTAATTTTTTATAAATTTTTTTTCTTGAAAATTATCAAAAATCGCTAAACGTCATACTAAATGAGTGAAATTAGGAGGAAAACGTACCAAATTTGTACCAATACGCCAATTTTGTCAGCTCTGCACTGAGTATTGAATATATCAACCTTGACATTTGTCTGACTTGAAAGGAAAGAAAGATACATCAAAGCATAAATTGAGATAGTATTGAAAATGATGGAGAAGATGTATCCTGAGAGGGGTGGTTGAGAGTACGAGTATTTACCTATCAACAAGAGTCTGCGAACACACTGGTGTATGTCTTAGTGTAATCTCTTCGATCGCATGCCACTGTGGGTGCTCTTCACAACACCTTTCATGATGGAATAGTTTTGATCACCATGGCAGCACAACTAGTTCTCTAAGTCTTTAAAAAGGTGGTTTTCTTTGTACGTTTCCAGACAGTAATATCACATATATATATATTGAAGCCTGCCTACTGATAGTGACATGAACTAGGAATGTAGAAAGCAATTCTCTTGTGTACCATTCGAAAAAAACAGATGTATTACAGAGCATTTCGAGGCAATTTATGCCATATTGGAATCAGTGGTAACGGGCCACTACAAAGCATCCTTAGAAAGAAAGAGATTGATCCTATCTAGTTCAATTAACCCTTTTCAAGGATCATCCCTCGCAGGTATAGTGTTGCCACTTTCAGGCTATTAACAGTGCACGACTTCCTTCAATTCTATCTTAAACAATAGTCATGATAATTATTAAACAGTGACCGTTAGGCAATAACAGAACACAGGATGGTGACCATCTCCTCATCAGCAGAGCACTGGACCATTCAACTTCTCATTCTCCAGTCAAAGTCTATTCGGTTACACGGCACCAAATGACTAATCGCAGGCCTTGGACAAAAAAAAAACAAATGTTTCATTTTTTTTTTTGTTTTGCATAGATGGTCTACGTTCTGAGCATTGAAAATTTTTCACAATTATCTTAAATGGTTCACAGTTCAGATTTTTATTTAAATAGATCTCAAGTGATTTCTTGAATTTCCTACACTGATTATAGAAATTGCGTACATTTCCCGATTTTAAGCATACCCTACAACAAAGCCCTTTTTACAAAAAAAAAACAAAACAAAACAAAAAACCACAAGACATAATCAGTACGCTATTAAAGATGGGCGTATAACACAACCTTAGGGTAAAAGAAAGATAGATATATGCCCATAATGGTTAATTATCTAAATATAAAGCTAATTACGTTTGTGATACTAAGACTTTAGGATATCCATCAGTCTTAATTATCCCAAGACAATCGTAACTTCAGTAATTTAAATTTCTTTATTTATCTTCAGTCTTATTTCTTCATTTATTTTTGATTAATTATAACTTACTTTAAGAATCTCTTTGTTCTTGATGTCTTTAAATTATCAAAATGATGATTCCTCAATAATTAATACTTGTATTAATTACTTTTTAAGTTAATTATGACATACGTTAACTTAGTTATAAAAACTTAGGCATATCACATATCAAAAGTTATTTTACATGAAAGTTGAACTGCTTTCTATAATAAAATATGGTAGAGAAGTTTAGTCAGTATTTAAAAAGTTAAAAGGTTATTCCATTCAAAATAATGTTTTAATAAAAAAATTAGATAGATTTTATTCAGCAATTAAAATGTTCATATGTAATATTACATATATGATGTATAGTCACGTGAGTGTGATCCATGTAGCTTCCTCTCTCTTTATATCAAAGATAAAGATTTAAGAATTTTAATTTCAATGCATCAGCTTTCATTTTTACGACACCATTCCACAAAGAGAAAGATTTTTGTTATTACAATACACCTTTATTGTTTTCAAATCTCTATCTACTACAAACATCAGTATAACCGTGCACAAATGATATTAACTACTATGCTCATTTGTCATAGCCTGTAAGCCAGGGGAAAGGTGGCAAGAGGACTGTAACAACTGTACTTGCAACGACTTCGGTAAGGGTTCCTGTACCAGAGTGCTCTGCGAATCTGATGCACCTCAACTACCTCTCTTAGGTGGAGCCGCACAAACAAGAAGAAGGCGTGACATTGAGACAGGTAAAGAATTAAAATAATAGATTTGCAAAAATTGTACCACTAAGAGGAAAATAAAGTTGATTCAAAACTCATTTTAATAATTTACTATTGAGTAAACATCTTTCAGAAATGTTCATAGTGTAGTTCTTACTGTAGTTCATAATCTAGTAGATAATCGTATCCAGGAATCTTTGAATGAAATTACTGGAAAACCCTTTAGCTTATAATTTGTGTATTATCTTCCTTCTTGGGTGAAACTAGAATCAAACTAATATTACGTTTTTGTATCAAAGTTAATCAGTCATGAACCGGTGTTTCCATTGCCAGAACTATATGGAAACATACCTAGATGTGTCAGATATTGCTGCATGAAACAGTTCTATGTCAGGAGCCCTCAGACTCTCCAATTATGCAAACTGTGGAGGTTAGAAGCCAGGTAATTATCAAGGCAGCTTCGACTCTAAACCTGACCTTTTCAAGGAAAACCTGGAAAAGCATTTGGGCAAGCCATCAAGCGAAAAAACCAAACCGATTTAAACTAATTTTGGGATTGAATATGGCTGTGACTGTTATGAGAAAACACAGTAATGAAGATTGAGGATAAGGTACGAACTTAAGCGATTCTTCAAAAAAAGAAGCAGTCTTAAACTATTGAGGCAATAAAACAAGTGATCTGAAAAAAAAAACTGTTGGGAGAACAGCATCATCATACTACACTGCCACAAAAATGACCTTCCAATGAGAGCTTTCCATTGTGGTATTGAAGCACCGAGCTTAATCTCAGAAACTCGTAATCTGTTACAATCAAATTTGATGTGAGCGAGGTAGGATACATCTCTAGCTAAACACTTAAATCTAACCATCAATATTGAACCTGTGATTGGAAAAATAACTATGGAGACAACTTGCTAACCATACCCTAATGAATGGGTATGGTTAGTGTTTGCAATCCTAGGGCAATTTCACTATAATATCCTAGGTAATAATAAAATAATTATGAATACTATCAGATAGTCATGAAGCCAATTGATGAAGTGCTACCTAGAATGTCGTACACTAGGAATATTTTAGAGTACTCTTGAGCCAGTTCTTAATTAAGAAAAGAGTCATTTAATTAGATAACATGTGCTAGAAGTGCGTGTTGTTTTCGATGGAAGTAGGTTTTGCACGACACCTAAAGAAATAGTAGGTGTCTTTGCAAAACAATAAATCATTCTGCTGGAGGCCTTAAAAACATTGTCATAACTGCACAAGATATTCTTTCTGAGTTCTTGGTAACTACAAATTTGAAGGTTAATGCTGCTAATATAAAGATGCCTCAAAATATGGTGCCCAGAGTATAGATGTTGAAAAGCCTTTCAGAAGTATCAATAGATCCCTAATCACTTACAGTAATCTAAGATGGGTGTACTTTCCAAATGCTATATAATTTACAGCGTTATTTCAATTCCAAAACCAAGTGAAGTAATAATGAACTCAAAAACTATAGACCCATATCTTACTCTTAAAGCCGAGTAAATTTTATTGAATGTCATGCTAGGAAAGATAACAGAATGTCTCACCTTTAGTAAAGGGCATTTCTATTTCGGAGGCTTTTGTTTGCCTCTATCTTTGGCTAGGGCTTGTTGCCACCGAGATGAGGTGAAATAGCTTTCACGTAAAAAATGCATCAGTCTGTTCTGTTATGTGCGTATTGATGGCAAGCTGGGTGCGCTCTATAATACCAAAACCGGCTATTTATTGATTACCTTCGGTATTTTGGTGAGGTAAAGAGCTTGTTTGTTAAATAAACTATGTCAGGGGCCCGTAGTGTCGCCGTGCAGCAATACACAGGTTGCATTGGTTTTATATATAATCACAGGTTAATAATCAAAAAAAAAAAAAAAAGCCACTGATCTTACCTGTAGCTGAGCAGGTTAGTAGGACCTCTAGTTAGGAGTTTGATCCGAAACTCTTAAAATAAGCCGGCACTGCGGGCGGCGGGGGCCCATGGAGGGGTTCTCTCTCCCATGGAGGCGGGTCTCTCTACATCCCACCACCTGAGGTTGGACTGGCAGTGGCTATGGTTCTCACCCAGGTAGGGTAGACCCTTGTGGTCGCTGTGAGAGAAGAAGTAACTTCTTCTTCGGGGGATACTGGTTAGAATCCGAGGGGAGCTAGACCCCCACACCCCTACCAGTGGGAACGCGCCTTGAACTCAGCTGATTGGTCTGGACAACTGGTGCTTGCCTGATAAGAGTCGGCTTTTGAATGGCTGTCGGAGTGGGGACGATTGGATACACCCCATCGAGCCAAATATATGTCGGACAAGTGGAAGTTAGCCAACGGGAGACCTTAGAGTCAGTCTCTCCTAACTATCAGTACAGGTGGCGTTTAGTCAACAAGAGATTTGCAATCTCTCTTTATAAGTCGTTTCTTAAGTACTATGACACCCCAACGGGGTTGATTAACTATTTGAGTAAACCCTGGTCCCGAGGTAACGGGCACTTTCATCTTCGGAGGAGGACGATCGAGTCCACATGGACCCTATGATAGTCCTAAAACTGTAAGAATGGTAGGATCCTGACCATTAAATAACCTATGGTATGTCAGGATCCCCAATACTCATTAGAACTGTCTAAACTAGTTTGGAAATAAATGATTGACCATCATACATCTGAGTAAAAGTTTCAGTCTTCAATATTAAAACTAAAAATCATCTAATCATCAATTGATGTATATTTTGTACAGTTACCGTCACCAAGTATGATCTAATGGTGAGATTGATTACCGCTTATAACAATGCTTCAGAGTCTAATTAAACAAAAATCACCATTTTGTCTGTGAAATGAAAAAATTACAGTGATTATCATTTCTTTTTAAGTTATTAAAAATTTTCTGAAAATTGGGCAGAGTCTTGTACTTCTTCAGAAAATATAAAAGACTAGCAGCTTCACTCAGGAGGAAAATAATACTAATTATTATTATATTGACTGTTTGTTAATAATAGTATATTTTAACATTTCTGTATTTTACAGTATTAAAGTTAAATTTTAAATTAGAATATTAAAGCATCAAATGAAAAAAATATAATTCACACTAGTAGTTAAAAGGTTGTTTAGTAATTTATGGTTGTATGCATGAATTTGGAAAAGAATATTATGTAGGATTGGGGCAACTATTCCTACATTCAGCTCAAATCTGAAGACCAAAACTTTTAACTATGCGTATTGGAAACAATTACCAATATTTAATTTACAGTTTATTATTTTACTGGTGGAATAATCTGCTAACAGATGAAGCATGATCAGTTCTTTAATTGAAGTAAAAAATAATAAAATAAATTTAAAACTGAAAGAATACTTGCATCATATGAAAATGTCAAAATGTAAACAAAGGGCAATGACAATTTTACACTTTCACAGTTTTTTTTTTGAACCTTATATGGTTTCATAGACAAACATGTCTCAAATAAATTTGAAAAATTTCTTTAGTTTCCTCCTAAATCATTTATTGTTAAAATATTTTAATCCCAATATTTTATCAATTTATTATATCTTTTACTATTTATTACTTTCAGAGATTTAGACGTTACACAATCTAAAAAGTCATCCCCATGGAACTATTCTATATAATTAGCGATACTACTTAGGCTTATTGGAGCTGCACTGCACACAGGGTTGACCACTTAATGTCATCGAAAAAAAGAGCTAAAAAAATGACATTTTATACATTAACAGTGTTTTCAATTATAAATAAACCAAGTTTTTAAGATTTTTTTACTCCAAAAGGACCTGGAAAGTTTACAACAAAAAATAAAAACCCTTTGATACATATTGAATGTCATCATTTGCCAATTTCTATTGTGAAAATGGACAATTTTTGTTACATAGATTAAAAATAAAAAAAAATGAATATTAATATTTCATCACATAAATTATTTTTAATTAGTATTTTTAATTTATTTTTAAAGATTATTTTTAATTTTTTATTAATACTAATAAAAGTCTCAATGTACAGATGTTTAATAAAAAGAACGCGTTCCGAACGCTTAGTGTTCTTCCAGAGGTATATCTAAAATGCAAATACATCAGAGAGCACTTAAAGTTAAAAAATTGCAAATATACAGAAGTTATAGCAATTTAAAAAATTGTATACCAATTTTTGAAACTTTTTACTTTCTCTGAATTTTTTTTTTTTTTTACTATTGCATTGAATATTTTGAATATTTGACTTTTTACATTGAGTCCAAAAGGAATTATAGTGCAACATTCTGTTAATGCTGTTTTTATATGTAACCTGAGTAAACACACTAACTCAGGAATTTCAAAATTAGAAACTATTTTGACATAAAGTACCTTTGTCTTAGCTTGATATTACCAAAAAACAAAAAGCCTCTTTCCCAAGGCAAACATTTTAAGGCAAAATTTTTTAATTTGTCAATAGTGCATCCTACAACCTATTTACAAACATACGATACACATCCACCCGCGCACACTTAAAAACTATCAAAAAAAAATATAAATATTGGATTTAAAGGATTTCAAAGCATGCAATGTCGTTAATATAAAATTAATAACGTTAACATGGACAACGCATCAAATTACATAAAGAGAAACACAATAGAAAGTACTGGCCCTTAGTTTTTTTAAATAATCGTCATAATAAGAATGCGAGACATAATCCTCCTGAGAAGCAAAACCACACCGAAGAATCCCTACGTTGAATAGCAGCGCCAATCCTGCCTCATACTCCGGTAGGAAGAAGGGTTAAAACATAAGTATATGATTTATAAAATTATTTAATTGAATGTTTTCCTTATCTTGACCACATATATTTAACACTATTTTCCTTTTTTATTGAGGTTTGGTCTAGCTTAAAAAAGAAAAATAGTGTAAAACTATTTATAAAAATTATATAAAATAAAGTATAATATATAAATTTAAAATATCAAAATGTTAATATTAAAACTTATATACATAAAAAAGTAAAATATTTCTATATGATTTATTTATTAATTTTATTTAACACTAGCAAATGTGCCCGTCTTTGACGGGTACATTTCCAAAAATTCGGAGATGATACATGGTATTCCAAAATATCATTAGAAATTGTCGAATGGTATAAAATATCATTATTAGTACAGTGTTAAGCAAATGCCTCTGTATACACCACATTAGCTGTCTGTCCTTCAGGTTCATGGATGAACAAAGAGTTGGAACTTCTGACTCTTGGGTAAGCAAACTACAGTTGACCATGTGAGAAAAACTTGGTCTCACTCACTTCAAGTGTGTAATGTAATACATTATTAAAGTAGGCGATAATCGAAAATGGATCAATAAACCAAATAAAATATATTCACTGATAAAAAAAACACAGAAAGAACCACTCACTAAGACATTTCGACATTCGTCGTCATCAGGAAAAAAAGAATTATACTACTTTTTTCTTCATTGCAGAGTTCTGTGGGTTTATTGTGACATTTTTTTTTTAAAAAGAATGATGGGATTGAAAGTCAGCAAGTACTACATAGCCCTTGATGGCAATTCTTCGAGGGAATATTGTACTTCCAAATTGTGACACTTCTACATATATATATATATTTTAAGAAATAATGTACAGCTTATTTTATCAACACATTCTTCCCATTATTAATGCACTTTTCATTAATTAAGAGTTTAAATTAATTAAGGCTTCAAAAAAAAGGATTTATTTTTCCCAGATTTATGGAGTCTATATTAAAATAAATTAAAGGTCCTAACAAATAATAAATAAGGTTAAGTTATCTATAGGACTGTTAATATAGGTTTCATTTTTTTATTTCATTATTTTTTTTGTTTTTTTTTTTTAGAAAAACAAAGTGGTTTATTAAGACTGGTTCGTTCTGCCTTACCTCCTTCAGGTAAATTAAGTTATACATAAATATCTCATTTTTATTCAAATTTAATATTTTTATGTACCTTTAACAAAGATAAACAAATATCTGTATTTAGAGATAGGAATCTATTCATACCACCAGAGTGACTAACTCTTTATTGTGACTTAAAAAGGACTAAGTGTTATGCAATCGTTATTGCTTTTAAAGAGCGACCTGACAAAGTTAATTAAAATAATAGAGGGAACTGATCTTTCAAAGACACAAGTTATTTCTGTTTTTGCTACTGATTTTTTAAAAAAAAAAACACTCCTTATTAGTTTCCATTTATGAGTGGTGAACTTCTATAAGCTATAAAAATCGTTGTATTCAGTATTAAAATAAATAAATTATCATGTTGTAGATGGCATACATAATAGATTTATTAAACGCGAATCATTTATTACAGGAGGCACATCACTGAATGTGCTCCCTCAGAAGCCCTCAAAGTGACCATGATCTTAGAATCGAGGATCTGTTTAAGAATTTGTAGATAAGAAAGAAATTGAAAATAAGTCGGTGAGAGTGCAATGGAAGGTTGCGGCTCTGACCAACGGAACCCCTATGACAATTTCATTCCATATGTAGGCTCTGCTTAGTAGAACTCTCAAAGTGACCATGGCCCAAACCCCTCAAAAAAAAAAAAAAATCACCCCGGTTACAGTCTAATCGGTAGACATAGTTTCAAGAAATACACGAAATATGCCCTGTCAACAAATTTATCGGGTAGGTATGCTTGTTAGGTAGAAGTGTAGTAAGAATAAGAATTCATTTGAAAATAAGTCTGACAGTTACACGTCGACACCGATGCATGTCACAACCTCGTTAGGAGGCATATTCCTCTAAACACATATAGTGCCAAGGTTGGTACCAAGATGTTTGTTTGGTTAGCACCAACTAAGTTTCAGGTTCACTTACTTATGTAAACATATATAAGTAAGCATGTATGTAAACATATATATATATATAAAAGATTTCACATAAACACGTGAAATAACAATCAATGATCAAACCACAATATGAAAATGGGAAAACAAGACTAAGATCTTTCAACCGTAACAAGCGGTCTTCGTTAGAGTCAAAAACCCAATTGAAACACTAGATGCATCTGGTGAGGGTTTGAGAAGAGTTGGAGGGAAGAGTAGTATTTTAAAATGGTGAAAGCGCAGGAAAACAGTAATGTCCAGAAAGGGATATTTGGGGAAACAAAGATCTTAGTCTTGTTTTCCCATTTCTTATTGTGGTTTGATCATATATATATATATATATATATATATATATATATGATTAAATATCTCAAGGAAATCACCAATAAAATTAGTAGAAGAAATGAATAAGATGGATGGATATTGTTTTCGACAATACTTTTGAAAACGCGATAACACTTGAAATTGCTTAAAGATTTTTTCCATTTCTTTTAAAACTTCAGTAGTGATTTAGTGGGTTTATTCTGACACTTCATTTAAATATCAAAGGTAAAATCACCAGAACAAAGTAGTATTTGAAATATTGTGGAAGGAGGTAATACTCTTACAATATGAAATAAAAAGTCTAAGGTTAAGATCATTAAAAGACATCTTCAGATGTGGAAAAAATGCATTAAACCGAGAAGATTTATAATAAATGGGTTTTGAATACCAGACTCTTTGCACGGAGAATTTAAAAAGTTATGAAAAAAGTAAGTTTTGAAACCCGAGATATGACTCCGCTACAAATCCGACAAAGTATAGCAGATGATCCAATAGTCTAGGATAAACATTCAGTTTTTATAGCTTTATTGCTCCTTACGGTAATTGTAATTTCAGGTATTTTTTTTTTAAATTGCTAATTTTCTGTAAAATTTTTGTTCAAATTTTCATTGTTCTTTAATAAGCTGTTTAGCATCAAAAACACATTCTGAAAAAATAAAATTGACCTTCACGCCTTTAATGTAATTTTCAAAAGATATTCATCAGCCACATATTTTTAGGTATAATTTGATTTTGATCCGTCAATAAGAAGCTTTCAGATTGAATGATAAGTTCAAATGTTTACATTTTATTGAAAAAAAAAATTTGCTATTGTTTTAAAAATCTGAAGATTTTTTCAGTTATTGCTTTTGTTGCTTTAAAGATAGTACCGAATTTTCAATACTCTAAAGTTAGTAGTTAAAAAGAAAAAAAAGTATCTAAAAACACCTTTTTGGGCAAAAAAGTGATTTTCCCAAACAATAGGGTTCAACTTCACTATGAGACCCTATGAAAAGATTTCACTATGTACAATATCAATTTTGCATAATATCAATTTGATCTATCAAAGATTCTGGACCGTCGCGTCTACACAGATACACACCCTCCCACACAAACATCATCGAAAAAACATAATAAAACTGACTTTAGAGACCTCAAAACATGTAATTTCTTCAAATCTCAACATCGATTTTTTTCACTATCACTATACTTTATTTATAGTACAGTAACAATATATAAAAGAATACAATATTTATAATAAATATAATTTTATAAATATGTTTATGCAATATTTTTAAAGATCACGTCGTTATAGTTCTGAGAATCTCCAGTAAGATAATTGGATGACCCCAATGTACATTCTTATCGATATAAACCATTTGACTGCCAAGTGATTGATAAATGACGTCTCTGACTCAAATCATGAACCATTTATAAGCGATATAGTTAATGATCAGTTTTTATGTTGCAATTAAAAATAACTAGCATTTTACTTGAAAAAAAAACTATGAAAAGGAGTGATCTAAACTCAACTCTATATTAAAGTACGCAAAACTAGATCAAAGATCTTGACTAACAAATTAATTTTTTCATTTTAATGTTACTAACACCATTTATACTGATTAATATGAAAATCTTTTCAACGTTTTTTAACTCCTGAAATAATGTTAAATTTAGGACTGGGATCAATAATCTTAAAATATGTCTCATAAGTTCAAATTTGGGAATCTCGTTTGACTGGCTCAAAATATAGCAAATTCATTATATTACCCAAATAGAAATATAAGTAGTTACACCCAGAAAAAGGTGAAACCACTCGCAACACCAAAAATTTGAATCTGGAAACCGACATTAAAATTTGTCAAAAACTTTTTGCATGATTACTTTACTTTTGCTATGAAGTAAAAAATTTATGATAATTGAACTATGAGCTAATATTTTTATGATTAACATATGGCGTAAATGGTTTTTTGATTGGAATGAAATGTACAGGGTGTCAGCCAGGACAACATTACAAGGATGACTGCAACGACTGCATCTGCCAAGCTTCAGGTCCACCAGTATGCACCCTTAAGCTCTGTCTAGGACAAGGTCCAATAAGTACTGTGCCTATCCAGTACATTAGTCTCAAAACAAAGTGAACCTCCCATAACAGAAAAAATATCTATATACTTCTATATAATTACAATTGTCTACTGTGTCCATAATTATGGAAATTAATTAACAATACTTTTATTCTCACTTTTTTTTTTCTTAACTCCTAATCGAATTCAGGTAGATACTAAATTAGGAAATGTCAGTGAAAATAGCCTTCATCCAAGCTAGTTGTTCTATATATATACGATATAGTCTCGTATATATACATATGATGTAATTTTTTATGAGGGTTGAGGTCCAATGATGACACACTTAAGTCTCTAATTTCGCGTTTGAACCGTCTTCAGGAGAATATTTATGTCATCTTCAGGGCACCAAGCATGCATTGGTTTTAGATGATTGTTGGAGACCGTCACGTTGGAAGATGTTACTATATAATATATGTCGAATACGTCGGCAAAAGGACTAGTTTAAAATCATTGGACCTCAACTCAAAAAAATTACATCATTTAAATATTGGGTCAAGAACACAAATCATGATATATCACTATATATTTCGACATCTGTCGCTAGCAGAGGGAATGAAGCGATGTGAACGCGTAACTTGCCACCTGTCCTAATTAACTCAAGTCCTTACTTTACTGGCCCTCTCAGTAAATCCATCGTGTTCCTTCTGAGTTACTCTTGCACTTCCTGTAACTGCAGTTTGCATTCTGGAGTGTACTCGATGTGATGCTTTTTACGTTGGCTTGCTTCAACCGATGCTGAGCCTGCGATGATCGAACATATCGACAGTGAGTTCGTTGGTCAGTGAGAGACTACCCATAGCTATCCATGTGATTCCATGACTCTTTCAATGATTGTTTCAGTGTACAAATCTCATAATAATTCGAGTCTAATCATGCACCCTTAGAGCTTCCGAAGAGGCATTCATTATTGCCTCCTTGGGCTAAGTTCTCCTCTGGTGAAACCTGTACGTTAATTATTTAAAGGATTTATTAATTGAATAATATGTATAATTGCCCCTTAACTTTATTCATTACTTTGGAATTGTTTATTATTATTATTTCGTATTTAATATATTTTTTATATATCTATTTTATTATCCTTATTTTCTAAATAATATATTGGAGGGATTTTATTTTTCCTCTCCATTCCCTGGAGCATTGCGATGGTTCACGAGTTACTTGGTGGCCAGTAGCAGTTTGCTTCTCAACGCGGTACTTGCACTTCTTCCGATGACGACGGATGTCGAGGACCGCCCTGAGTTCTGTAGTGTCTCTTCTGCTGTTCACCTTCTGATGACGTACAATGGTCGTAAATATCGATGTGAGTTATGTCTGTGTCTATATCTGTGTGTTATCACTTCGTTATATAGAATTTTATTTATTAAAAAAGTACAGCATCAAGAACACACTTACAGTCTCTATTTATCGGTTTGAATATCTTGGAGAGATAAGAGAGGATATACCATAGCGCACTGGTCAAGACGGTTGGAGACCGTCACGTTGGAGACTTATATAAACACTATCATACACTATAGAAATAGATACATATGATATATATTACACATACAGATACTCACTTCGATTTATTTCGATATCCGTCGTCATCGGGAATAATTTCTGTAATTTACTTTTGTTCGTTGAGATAAAACGTTGACTACATCTTACATAATAGTTCAAGTTATGCTTCTCATACGTGACTACTTGCACTATCTTCTATGACGTAGGTATATGTCGATATATATCGATAGTTATAGTTTGTATGTTTATTACTTGTTCATTTATCTATGTGTTATATAGTGTATATATATATATATATATATTAGATTATTAGAGGGATTATTTTGTTACTTGATAGGATATAGGAGGAAAACTGAACTATTATTGTAAAGGATATAAATTGAATAATATGAAATTGTCCCTTAACTTTATTCAAACTTTGGAACATGTTATAGTACATTCATTTAAAATAATACCCATAATGAGTATACATATTCATATTTCACGTCCAAAAAATAAAAATAAAACTTTAGACTACTAGACAATAAAAGGTTGTTGACACAAATAAGTTAGTTTCATGTACTATTACAAAAATAAAAACACAAATATCAGAGGCTAAAGATGAATCTTTATGACAATGATAAGAAATAGTAGCCCTATAAATGAAATTTAAATTAAAAATTGTTAAGGAGCAATTAAAATATCGTAAGATATTTTATACCAACAATATAAACAAAATTTATTGTGGTTTAAATTGTAGAAAAATTAAATCACTACTCATAAAATAACAAAGATTTCCACAAAAAAAACCTAAACTAATAGTTATTCAACAAATTTATTCAGTTATTGTACTCACCCAATGACTTAACATTGGAAAAGGAACATAAAAAATGTTTCAGAAAACTTTAATTTAGTAAATCTAAAGCGAAAGTAAAATCAGTCTAAGCGTTGATATGTTCTATCAACAGAGTATGTAAAACTTTGATAAATAAATGTATACATGTCGGAAAAAGAGAGAGACTATAAGTCTTTGGACCTATAGAAAACTTTTTAAAATTACAATAATGCCAGATGAAATTTTAAGATTCTGGGGGGGGGGGGGGATATTTACTTCATATACTGTGATGGACAAAGAAAAGTAACATAGGGCTAGAAAAAAATAAGTGAACCAAATGAAAAATATTTTTATATAAAAATAAAACTTCTTACTAATGTTTTGCGTTTTGTTATAAAGGGCATATAAATTAATAATTATACTTAATATAAGTAAACATAATTATTACACAACATAAAAGTAGAATAACTATGCTTCCTATATAGTATAATGCTTAAATATTCTATCAGTTGATTTAATTAACAATCATCCCTCTTATATTAACAAATTTTTAATGAAATTATACTCTCTTTAAAACAATAAAAGTAAGAAAATCTCTCACAAGTTTCTCTTGTAGTTAGAGATACATCTCAGACTAGTATATAATCACTTTTAGAGAAAACATAGTTTCTCTACTACAAATAATATATATTCTATATTTTACACAGTACTAAAATTAATATTACTGAAAACACAAAACTTCATGAATTATCTAACGCAAGTTGTTGCAATTTTTGTTTTTTGCCCTCATAAAATGCGAAGTATCTTATTCAATTATATTATTTTTACGTGAAAAATTACTTTTACGGCATAAATTCACAATTCCTGTAATATTTATATAGTTATTTACATTCTTTGGCTTCAGTATTTTTGGAGATAGGTAGGTAATCAGAGAACTAATACAGAACTAATACGTTAATAGTATACAGGCTTAAACGAATAAGTTTAATATTTTACAGTAAAACTAAAAAAAAATGATTTTTATACATTTTAACAAAAACCTATATCTGGATAAGAATTTATATAAATTATATCAGTATTGAATTGTATTTAAAACTTTAAAGATAAATAATGCTATTAACGTATTAAGATATGACCTAATACCAGTCAAATACTACAAAGATTGAAAAAAAGACAAATATGCTCCTACCTAAAGTTCAAAATCTTTTCAAAACTTTCAGTCTTCTTGAATATATATATATATATATATATATAGACATTTAAGTCATTCTAATCAAATATCCCTTTCCTTCCAAACATAAGAAAGAGAAAATACACTAAATAATAATGTATTCGTACCATAATTAGTCTGACCAGAATAGTCTGACGATGTGCATTGAATTTTACAGATTAAAGAAGTCAATTCAATAAAATGTTTCAACTATTTGTATCCATTTAGTTAATTATGAAAGAAATAAAACTAATCATAGTACACCAAAGATAAATTTGTAATAAGCATACTCATATATAGAAAATACATACAGTACATCTCTAATACAAAAAAATTCATACTTAATTCCATACCTATATTAACTTAAATTTTCGAGCTCTTATATTTTCGCCTGATTATTCGGGAAATTCAAAGAAAGTTTTTCGAGAAAGCAATTTAATTTGTATAAAATTTTTACACTTCCAGTATGTTAAGTAATATTTATAGTTCTACCCATCAGCTTTGTGACCAGTTTTTTTTTTAAAGAAAGTAATAAGATAATTTTCCCTTTTCAAATTCACTGTAAGCAGAAATTCATTAAGCGATGATTTTAACAGAACAAAAATATCGGTAGTATTAGTACAGAATAAAACAACAATAAATGAGAATAGTTTCCTGAATGGTTACCTTCAAAGTAAATGAGATTGAAAATAAATACGTCCTTATTTATTCCTCTTTTTCAGGTAGCTACAAACTTAATAAGTATTAAATTATAATTTATATAATAAGGGCAGAGAGGACGCACAGAATTATATATATATATATATATTTATAATAATAATAATAGTTATAATATATATATATATATTCACTGTTTTGTTATTGAGGGCTAGGTCAAATAAAAGAAAATAAACTCCTTTCTAGGCCGACGTTCCGATGTATTTGTACATCATCTTCAGGGCTAAAATTAGAGTAAGACTATAATACATTTATCAAAAACAATCTACAACTCACATAGAGAAATAACACACACTTTTGTTTCAACCAACAGATACATACAAAAGGTTATTTTATAATCAGAGTTGTTGAGTACACATCTATTTAACAGTATCAGACAAAAGGAAATTAGTTTAACCTTGGAAAGTGTGCTACTGGTTATTTTAGTTACATAAGAATTAATTGGTTATAAATCCGAAAAACACTACTTGTTAATTCATCTATCATTTCCACAAAACAGGGCGGGTGAACATATGAAGGTTACATGAAGAAAGGTTCACCTTCATATGTTCACCCGCCCTGTTTTGTAGAAATGATAGATGAATTAACAAGTAGTGTTTTTCGGATTTATAACCAATTAATTCTTATGTAACTAAAATAACCAGTAGCACACTTTCCAAGGTAAAACTAATTTCCTTTTGTCTGATACTGTTAAATAGATGTGTACTCAACAACTCTGATTATAAAATAACCTTTTGTATGTATCTGTTGGTTGAAACAAAAGTGTGTGTTATTTCTCTATGTGAGTTGTAGATTGTTTTTGATAAATGTATTATAGTCTTACTCTAATTTTAGCCCTGAAGATGATGTACAAATACATCGAAACGTCGGCCTAGAAAGGAGTGTATTTTCTTTTATTTGACCTAGCCCTCAATAACAAAACAGTGAATAGAATAGAAGAGGTCAATAACAATTTTTGAGTTTATATATATATATATATATACTTATAAACATTAAAGGGTCAAAATATTGAATATGAGTCCAGTATCGGTTTTTCACTCGTGTTTCTCAAAGTTTTCAAAATGTATTGTCCGATCGTCCGATTGTCTTGTAACTGTTACAAAATCCAAGATCTCTGAAAATACTCAGGTGATATTGTAATACTTTTTCTTTTAAACTAAGGAAAACAATATTTTTAGATGAATGCATACTGTTAATATCACAAAGGTTTATATCAATAAATCAATATTTTTGCTCTATTCTGCAGAGCTAGTAATACCATACATATTTATAGCGAACGAAGAAGTTCACAAGATACTATATAAATGGTATCAATCATAACTAAGAAAGAATTTTTCAAGGTAATATTCACTTCTATACTGCAATACTCAAAATATATAAATAAGAACATGCTAAAAAAAATATTGTTGTCTAATGGTTTACCGTTCAATAACTCACATTTTAAAATACGGAACTCGCAATATAATGGCCTGGTGATCTTTACTTTCTGAAATCACATTATCAAATTATACAAAGAAATCTAAGAGAAATTTTAACTTTTGAGAGCCAAGTTGAGATGTACTTGATGATTATACAGTAAAATACATTTAACTTTCATTATAAAAAAATAAAAAGTTGAGGCTGATCTAACTTCAAAACAACTTATCTACGAAAATCACATATAATTAAGATTAAACAAATAAATATTTTAATAACTGAAATCGAGCACCATAAACACAAATCCACTATTTCGTAAACAACATTTTAACATTGAAAATAAAATTATTATAAAATAAATAGCACAGCAAGATTATAATATTTCAATTAGACTAAATAAAATTGTAATGACTAATGAATTCATGAGTTTCGTCAATTATGCTCGTAATTACTAGACTTTCATGTTTATTTATTGTTAAAATATATATTTAATTATATCGATAATGAAATATAAAATTTAAAACTTTTTTAGAGTACCATTTCCATTACAATGCCATTTACATACAAAAGAATGCTCTTCTCTTTTTTTCATGAATTTATAAAGAACATTAAACATTTAGATACCTTCAATTTTTTTTAATTTCTTAACAAGCAACAATTATTAAGTAATCATTGGTTTAGAAAAATAAATTTACAATTATTTAAACACAGTTTAAGATAAAAGTGCACCTGTGAAAACTGTTTAACATCTTAAAATTTATAAAGCATTAAGGAATGTTTATGTACAACAGGGTAAAACTCTAGACTTGTTATCTAGACGGATAGTGTTACTTACAAACAGATCAGCAGAGGCTGACCCGCTCTCAGAAAGAAGCCAACGGTGAACTGCAATTTCAAAAGCTTTATTAACATTAACATCATCTTTAGCACTCGTTTCGATGTAAGCGACAACACCCAATTCTCTATTGCACCAAATCTGAGCCTCCTCTGTAGATATACTTCTTCCTTCCACATCAATCTAAAGACAATTCAAGACCATTTATACAGATTAGTTTAAGAACCAATAAAACAAAATATGCAAATATGTGAAATGAATAGCTATATTATTCGTCGATTTTTACATATATGTATCCGTATATTTGTTGTTCAAGAATACAGTAGCACCTGCATTCACGACCTTTTTTGCTGGTTTCTTCAATTTTCCTAGTAATCTACCTATTTCTGGTTGGAGTTGGCCATAAGAGCTATCCAATGGACATTGTAATGTCCTAAGAGCCTAAGGGAAGAATTGTTGCCAATATACAGTAATACCGGTATATGTATATGTTGATATAGATATATAGAGTCAGCTATTCCTGCTCCGAAGTACTTCTACCAGATGACGACGACTGTCAAAATATAGTAGTGAGTCTTGTATGCCTATGTTTATGTTTTTCTCTCTTCATTATTGAGTCAGTAGTCAAGTTGGACCTTTTAATTATATATATACACAACTAAAATTTATCAGGACTCCGTCGAACTGACCGAGTCCTGATAAACTTTAGTTTTGTTTCTATATATATATATATATATATAAACAAGATTTCAAATAAACACGTTAAATAACAATCAATGATCAAACCACAATATGAAATGGGAAAAAAGACTAAGAGCTTTCAACCACAATAAGCGGTCTTCGTCAGAGTCAAAAACCCAATTTGACAAAAATCCAGTTGGGTTTTAAACTGTGATGAAGACCACTTGTGGTTGAAAGATCATAGTCGTCTTTTCTCATTTCATATTATGGTTTGAACATTGATATATAGACAAAGTATTCCACCTTCTTGAGTTCTGGTCGAGCGTGAAACAATTCTCAAAAACACATTATGCCAAAGTATCGTCTTATTTTTAGACATCTTCAGGGCTACATCAATAACAAAATATATGCGGTCAAGAGGAGATAACACACACACACATATATATATTTATATATATATTATTTATAAAGGCGGTTAGTGGAAAGATCTTAATCCTGTTTCTGAATTGTTCACTGTAGTTTACATATGCATGCATATATATGATCAAGGCACAATATGGAATGGGGGAAAAAGACTAAGATCGTTCAACCGTAACAAGCTGTCTTCGTCAGAATCAAAAATCCAACTGAAACATTAGATGCAGAAACACCTCGTGAGGGGTTGAGAAGAGTGGGATGGAAGAGTGGTATTTTAAAAGGGTGTAAAGTGCAGGAAAGGACAAATATCCAGAGAGGGATGTTTAGGAAAACAAAGGAGTACAGTAACAAAGAGTAAATAACTATCCACTAGCTGTCAACCCTCTTAGAAGGGGCTATTGCCCTCGTCACGAAAGTATCAAGCTTGAAAAGCCCGTTACTAATATTTATAATATTTTATCTATTAAATCTAATTAGAGAGGATTCGATAATATTTCTTAACAACATCGATTTTTCATAGGTAATAAATTTAGCTCCTGTCCAATCAATATGATGATTTTCATTTTTTATATGCAAGAATAAGGCGCTACTTATTTTCCTGTCTACTTACGTTGTATTGGTGTTGTTTTACATGTGTCTTTAAGATTTACTAGCTTGACCAATATAAATTTTATGGCAATTTTTGCACGGAATTTTATAAATACCACCGGACTCCAGTTCCCTGGGAGAGTTTTTATTAACATATTGCCCACGTTATTACGATTAGAAAACACTATAGTAAAATCAAGTTGTCGCGCTATTCTAGGAAGGGGGTCCTTCCCCCTTATGTGTCATCATAATGATACGTAAATACGTATGATACTCATGATACGGTAAAACTATAGAATTTTACAATGAACGGGGCTCTGTTGAAAAAGTAGAGAAAGTTTTTTTAGCACCCTTCAAAGCTAAATCAATATAAGAGGAGTGGTATTTTAATTATAGAGCAATTGACCAAATGTTGTTAATCTCATCATTAAGGAATTCAAGGGAACACACTCTTAACACCCTCAAAACATATTTCTAAAAACAGAAATTTTGCGGTTACGGTTTGATGTTATTTGATGTTTTATTTGATTTTTAAATTTGATGCTACGGTTGAAAGATCTTATTCTTTTTTTCCCCATTTCTTATTGTGGTTTGATAACTGATTGTTATTTAACGTGTTTATTTGAAATCTTGTTATATATATATATATATATACAAAATTGTCACAATAACACGTGATATAAATATTCAGGTAACTCACCCCACAAATGGTTGAACATAATCGCTCTGAGCCCTTTCGTTTTCACGTCGTCAGAGAGCAAGTGAATAGAAGTTGTATACAGGTTATGGATTTTGATTTAAAGTTGGATGAAAATTGGCATCATTGACAGTATTTTTCCCTATTCATTAGAAATAGTCTTAATTTCTTTAACGATTCCTTCAATTAGAAATTCATCCAATTTAAAAAAGCTTGGTCTAGTGTTGACTAAGCTCTTAGAAAAGCTTTTTATGAGGGAGCTTCCAATAATGTTTCTTCTTCTTTTACATGACGTAAATACCAACTGCTTTACTTCTTCCCAGTTAATTAAGTGATTTTTGTCTCTAATGTGTAGGAACAAGGCACTTTTATCATCCTGTCTTCTAATAGAAGATTAGAATCTTAATACAAAAACAAAATACAACATGTTTTACGGAGCAACGGCAACTCTATTTTTACAGCTTATTGCATGATATTACGGAGAAAGTCAATTTCTAAGTGTATATATATGTATTTCTACGGGTATAGATTTTTGAACGATACTATAAAATAACAATTCATAGTACAGTATAATTCACAATTATACACGAATTAGCAGGGACAAAAAAAAATTAAGCAGTCTTTCACTAATTGTTATAGAAACAGCTTTTTTAAAGAACATCAAGAACGATGCATTCTACCATGATGTCCTTGACACTTTCACGAAGAAAGAAAGAAGGATTGAACTAACATTTAAATAAAATGAGTAAGTTTTTATTGCATCATCATATTTCAAAAGTTACTATTTCTAAAGTAACTATAGTATAAAATATATCCATTTAAATAAAATTTCTACATCTATGAAAAAAACATCGACTATTGCTTCTCCAGTCTCTAAAGTTACCCCTCAGCCCTGAAATACATATAATTATTTATGGATAACGAGAACAACATAATAGTACAAAATTCAGGAACAGGATATTTTTTCAAAACATTGGGTTTTATTTCAAGCTGGAAAACAGACAGATTCATGGTACATTTAGCTACTCCATATAGAATACTAGGAACTCCATAAATCTAATAAATTATACAAAATTTTCAACTATTATTACTAGTACTAAATATTTCGAACACAAACTTGCAATAATCATTAAACTGATAATAACATTTCCAATTGTTTACCTTATTTCCGACTACAACAAAGGGAAAAATTGACGTGTCTCGAATATCAGCATGCTTAACAAATTCATTTTTCCAAAAAGATAGGTTCTGTAGGCTTTTTATGTTGTTAACATCAAATGTAAGAAGGCAAACATCAGAACCACGATAATACGGAGTTCTCAAACTCTTGAACCGTTCTTGTCCAGCAGTATCCCATATCTAAAATGGGTACTAATATAAAAAAGCATTATTTTGCATGATGGACTATTCATAAAAAAATACGATACCTGCAAAATGTAGGACTCATTATTTACCACTACTTCTTTTGTTAAAAATTCCACTCCAACCGTACGCAAAATATCCCTTTCAAAATCATTGGAAACAAATCGTTTCATCAAACACGTTTTCCCTACTTCACCATCCCCTAAAATTAAAACCTTCAAAAAATTGGTCATAGGTAGAACACATGAAATTGAGGAAAGCTGAAATTGATGCCGGTTGAATCACGTCGAAGTGAAATCATAATTAAATTCAAACTTAGTCAATAAGTGAAACAGCTCCTTATCATATTTCTTATCACATGAGTTTAATATTTACTTAATCATAACCGAAGTGCTTACCAAGCAAAGAAAAATACTCTAAATATAAATTTATTATTGTTTTTTAAAAATATAATCTTATATAAATTTGGAGTTAGTTCAATTAGTTTTAAAAAATGAAAACATTGATATATGAGTAAATGAATACGAACAGAAGAGAAAATATTGCACTCTTATCAAGAATCTTTATTCAAGTTTAAATTAAACTTTCAATACCGACATATCAAATTTAATTTAATAAGTTTTATACGCAAAAAATATGTAAATGCAAAAAATAAAAAAAATCACAAATTAATCACACGTCAAAATGACTACTGAATGAATATAATTCTTTAATGTACTATAAAAATAGTTCAATTATGAACTACTGCCACCCTCAATTTTAATGGAAGGCTTTTTTTCTCATTCCTCATCTCCTCGGGCCGAGCATTCGTTGTTAAGTATCTTTGTCTACTGTGTCCTGGTTTTATTAAGCCCATTTGGATGGTATTTTAATATACAAGTACATAAAACACATATATATTGACGCCTTAAAGCAGTCTTTTCTTCCCTTGTTCTCTATAACCTTCAAAATAACTCTCCTGCATCCCCCCCCCCTTCTCAATACCGCACCAGATGACCTATTTCACTTCTTCCTGTTTGGCGGTAGAGAAATAAAAAAATTAATTAACGCTTAATTAAAAAACTGTGAATTTTAAACAAATATGTTAAAAGTGAATTAAAAAATAAAACTTAAATGAAACAAAACGTCTTGGCACTCCAGTTTAACAGGATTCAGAATCCCAAATAACAAATGTGGCTTTCTCAGACGCCCTCAAAGCTAAAAGACTACCTACTCCTTTAAGAACTTATACTTAAAAGCAATCTTTGAAGGGAAGACTTGACAGCAAATGTCAAAGAAGCCTACATGTTTAAGAATGTTTGAAATTTGTTTTTGAAGGGAAGGAAAAAACTGCTAGTGTGGACAGCAGGCTTTCCGATGAAAGCTCTGTGTTCAATCAAACAAATGACGAGGATGGTTGAAGGGAAAGAAATCTAAAAGGCACAACATTTGTTACAATCAATCGGTAAACGCAGTTTCTGGAAGTACTGAAAATATTAGCAGAGATAGAATAGCTATTACGAAGCGTTGGAGAAGGAAGGTTCGGGAATAATAATGAGATAAATAAAGAATTTCAACCAAATGCTGACGTATATATTCCCTACAATTTTGAATGGTTGGGAAATTTCAAATAAGGGTAAAAAAAATAGAAGTCTAACTTTGTCACTAATAAAAGACTCCAATTTTGCATTTATTAAGGTTTTGAAATAAAGTTTTAAAATTTAAATAAAATTATATTTAACGGAACAATAATGTATGTTGCAAATTTTAATGTTAAACATAAATAATTGCTTTAAACAAAGTAATTTATTCTCTGACAATCAGTACCATAACCAATTACTTTTCCTTGAAATGTATCTGCTATGTCACAATAACAAATGAAAAAGCTAATCAATTAATTATAATTACGTTTAATTGTAATAGTTATACAATAATTAAGATTTGTTTGTACAAATGTAAACACATAAAACGAATAGGCTCTCTAATTCTACCATCATTATCTATCAACAATGTAGTTAAATTTAATCATGCCGCACACCTCCCAGTAAAATAAGCACGCGTTGCAAAACGAAGCCGTGGCAAATAAGTCATACTTATCCTTATCGTTAAAGAACAGATTCTTAAATTAGAAAAGATTCGTTTCTATGATTCCATATTCTTTCTACAATTGTCCTAATTACACACAATTCAGAGATTTACACGAATCCAGAAAAATATAGAGTAAATAAAGTAGCACATTTTACGACTAAGGTTTACAAAATATCTAATAATTCAACCAATTAGGCTATATTTATTGCTCCTAAAATGATTTTTATGACTATATTAACCAACAATTTTACACTAATCAATAAATTAAAGAAACAAATAAATAATACTGTGAATAAGTTGTTCAAAATAATTTAGCTAATGATAGTATTTATTTTTTTATTACTAATAAAATGAAATTAAAGGAACATTAACGGAAAATCCAGTACAATCCTTAGGTAATAGTCTTGACGTAGCTTTACGATATTTCTCTGTATTTTGGCAATTTTTTATGTCAAATTGAGTTTACCAAAGATTTCACTCAAACATGGTTAAAATTAAAACGAATATATATAATGCATTTCTAATAATATAAATATCATAAAAAAATGTGTCTTAGAAACAATACTGTAACGCACAGAAACATTGTAAAGTTTCGCAGTATTAAAATTATATAAAACCGTTTCATCTCCTACTTTTCTGATTGCGCCCGACCGGTGGTCTTATCCATCCTCAAGAATAATTCCTATATAAGATCCAACATAGATAGTGTATTCAAAAAATAGTAGGTAAAATACAAATACATTGATTTTTATTTCACCTGTTTACTGTGAAATCTTGTTATGTCATGTAATATATAATTTTACTTCAAAATAAAAATAAGCAGAAATTAAAAACTAAAGTTCTTTCTAATTAAATACTTATATATTGAGCATTGATATACGATTTTAAATAAATGAATTTACAATATTACAAATTATATACAAGAAATGTATAAAAACAATGACATAAAGTAAACAATTCTAAAATATTCTATTTGCGGAGTCTTTAATATGGGTATTTATTTCGATGCTTAAATCTACAATGTAAACTAGTCTTTGAAATTAAAATTAAATCTCTACATAAGATTAAAAGAATAACTCCACTTAAATAATTAAACAAAATGGCAATACAATTTTAATAATAACTAATATCAGATATTTCATATCAGTTTTTTTTTTTAAACCCAGGAGGAAAAAATTAATGACCATTTTAAAAATTTAAAACTAAAGAAATGTCTTTTTTTGTTTAAATAGAGAGGAATCAATAATTACAGTCCTTTAGAAACAGACTTCCAATCAGTATAAACAGATATATCCTTTTCCAAAGTGGCACTTGTGCAAAATACAAGTACACATTGTACACTTGTACAATGCAAAGTGGCATTTATGCTCATGATGGGTGTGACACAAAAATCAGGGCCAAAGAGGTAAAAAGAAATACGGTACAAATGTACAATAATTACAAAGAGATATCGCACCTTTAATGCATAGTAAATATTAAAAGCTTTATATAAAACGCAATCGTTATCAAGAAATTATTAGTTTGTTGAATGTTGAATAGAATTACAGCCGAAATAGTAACCTACTGTAAACGTCAGAATGCTTTGATATCTGAACAGAAGTAGTTTGATTGTACTTCAAAGAGTTTGATACAAACATGAAGAAACTTGTTTCATCACTCAGACACAAAATTAATGGTAATTTAACCACTGCTATTTAAAAGCATGAATAATAACTAGTATTTCATTGATATCTAAAAAAAATAAAATTTAGAGGTAAGAGAGGGATCACAAGAGAAAAATTAAATAGAAATTGCAACAGAGCAGCGATTTCCGACTGCAATCTCCCGCAATCACAAGGTTTCACAAATTTAATAAATAAAAATTTATTAAAAAAATAAAAAATTGAAAACTGCAATTTTTCTTCTTTATAAATTTCTAGATTGGCAATTTTTGGTTTTTATTCGGTTATACAGATATTATTAAATAGACAAAACAAATCATATGCCAACATACAATATATTTCAACAGTTTCTCCAGAAAATGTTTAAAAAAAAACATAAAGAAATAATCCGACAGATAAAGAAAGTCTGATTTTAATCAGTTTAATTTTCAATATTCCTAGATTTTAAAATAATTACGATATATTTTGTGTTTTATACAAAACGCACATTACTGTTGGGCAATGTAGTAGTAATACTGCAAATGGCATAAGCTACAATATTTCTTACATAGGATGGTTCATGTCATAGTTTCTCAATTCAGAAGTGAAAATATTATTTTTAATTCAGTGAGGCTACATTGCATACAACATAAGTTCGTTCAACTCTCCCAAATAAAGACCCCTCGGTTAGAAAGCTTTATAACGCTTAACCTAGATAGCGGTATGCATTAATGACCATTAATACTTACTTACTAATTGATAGTCCTAACAAAAAACTGTGATAATAGAAAGGAATATTATTCAACCCCCTGAAAATCCTAAGACAAACTAATCATTTGTTTATATTTTTAAATTAAGTAAATATATTTGAATACAATATATATATATGTTATTACTTACAGCATCACTACAAACAATATAGCCTATTATATAAACAATTTTGTTGTATTTGAAATATATTTTTATTTAATTGGAACCGAAATACAGAAGTTAAACTTTACTACAAAATAAATAAATAAATAATAAAAATGAATTAACGATATAATAAATTAGAAGTCAAGACATATAATTACACATACACAAGCTTTATTGAACATTACACAAAAAAATAACAAACTGTACAACAAAAATTTCTAAGTGTAATTGTGAAAAAGAAAGAGTAACCAACTGTAAAAGTACACAATTAATAAATTCAATATTTCATTTTACTTAATATAATTATTCAACAATATTAATTAAGAAATATTAACACAGAAAAAATACAAGATAATAAAATAATTAATATATATCAAACCCTAAAAATGTCTCTCTACAATATTTAAATAAATTAATTGAATGGTTACATTAAAGCAATATATTCAAGGAATGAAAATTAAATAAAAATAATTTCTCAAATTAAAAATCATCGTTACCAAATGGAAATTACTTTTTTTAAAGATTTGTAAATATCATTGATAATGAGAAAAATATAGAACTTTGTCTTAACACAAATAAGTTTTATGAAAAAACAAAACCAGCTAGTAACAGGCTTCGAGCACCTAGTAATTTTGTTCAGGTTACATCACCTTATCAGGTTGGTGAGAGGGATAGATGCCAAGTAACTTGAGAATTCCAGCCATGGAAGAATGTATGGTTAGAGTTAAAAAATATTCTGATTCAAACTATTTCAGTAAAAATGGAGTAAGCCAATGGCATGCTATTCAATTTTGCCCATGTACTGTAAAGAAATGAAATGAAAACAAATAAAAGGAATGTATAAACCATAGCAAATATACTTTCCTAAAGTAGCAAATAACAAATCACCAAGTAATTATACTCGTTTTATAAGTTATAAAAAAATATTTCAACATTTTATAGATATTCCTATATTATTATTCATTTTTTTAAAGGAATGATTTCAAATAAAAAAGAATGTCAAAAGATTAAGTAATTATGACCATAATGTGAATTTATATCACTTAATTGCTCTCAAATATTGTTAAATTAAATCAATTGAATAAGTAAACAATTTCATTACAGGACCAATACGAAAAATGTGGTAATATGAGAATTAAATACGAAAAAAGTTATAGTGAAAGTTATGGACAAAGTATACACATTAACAAAACAATGCCTTTTAAGCAGTTAAACCTGAAGAGTCACTACAGATGTTCAAAACACTTCAGAGACCAAAATACGTTGTTTTTATAATAAAGCATTGTTTATGTGGATGTTTTGTCCAAAATGTCAAACTGTAAGTAAATAGCACGTAATAACTGACTATACAACTAAAGAATGAAAAATTTGGTTCAACTCCATTAAGATTTTCATAACTTAAAAAAATGTAAAATATCTTTGATTAAATATTATTTATGAAGAATGGCTTTTAAAATATTCAATAATGTTATCAAATGATCTACTTCCAGTTTAAGCAAATCCTTAATTTAATTCTATTGTAAAATTTAAAGTTTGAAAATAATAACAAACTATTACATCTCTATTGACAATGATATGAAGATGTCAAAAATAATTTCTAATACAGTTAAAAAGTTTAAAAAATAAACATACATTTAAAAAATAACATATATTAGTAAATAATTAATAATAATATAAAGAAAAGCAAATCTATTTTCTTATAAATCAATTAAACAAAGTGGCAGTTAGGAACTTTTTTCTCGTTATCTGACAGCAGTTGAAATAGTCAGTTTAAATTTAATGAGCACCTATTTTAAATCACAGATAATACATGAAATACTTTTAAACAAATACAAATAAATGATGTGTACATTAAAATATAAAACACGCCTTACACATTACCTAATAGGGTTAATTAAAAAAAATAAATAAATAAAGTACACTAAAAATAAATTATTAAAATAACATCAATGTTAAAAACTTCTTCAAAAATCTGAAAAAAAGCATAACAAACAAAATAAAGAACTACTGGGTTAGAAAAATGCAAGTTGAAATGTATGAATCAACTATTTATTGACAAATAATTAATACGTTTTTTCTTGAGTTAATAAAAGAAATATTTAAATAGAATTTTGAAACCAATACCAACAAGTAGCAAATAATTAGGTATCACAAAAACTTAAAAAAGTTAAGAGAGTAAATGCAAATAAATAAATTTATAACATTTTGACATATTTTTCCTAATAATAAAATGATTATTCTGTTTTCGACAAATATTCGCATATTTATCTTTAATGACCAATAAATAAAGTTTATAATGTCGATTATTCATGTAAAGTAAGTAGCAGTCAATGGACCGTTGTAGATAATTTTTAAATCATATAAACATTAATTAAATAAAGTAGTGACATAATAAATAACCTTGAAATATAAAGTATAATTTATAAAATAAAATTTCCGTGTCAATGCTTTATTGTGAAGTCATGTGTCAGAATTCTCGTTTTATTATTTATGAAATAGGAACCGAAGTTTTTTTGAAAGACTGAATATAATTGATATTATTTTAAAAGAATAGGAATTTGGGAATTTGCGTCAAATCTCACTGATTCAACATTTGATTCATGTAAATTAACGATAACGAATAAGAATTCCAAACTATTACATTATAATTACTTTACTCAATTTTTTTCACAATTATATTTCACAAAATCCTGGCATATATTTCTTTACAATGCTGTAAGCATGTTTTTTTTTGGCAAATTTTGATTAGTTAAAATAAATAAATGTAAAAGTTTAAAAAATATTTGAAGTTTAATAATAATTCATTTGATAAAAACACTGATCTAGAGTCAAACATATATAACATAGTATTAATAAAACTTTATTAGTAATACAATATTGTATCAGTGTCCCTACTACAATGTTGTAACGATAATGTTTTCAGCAGATACGATTCCTTTCACCCAATGCCATGTACACATGTTCAATGAATATTCGGAAAATTGTTCCTACATGATGTCAAATAAAAAGCTAAAATGTCAAATTCCAATATTTCCTATAAGAAATCAGGAAGAAACTTCACTTTTCCAGATGTTTAATGAATCATTCATTTTCATACATTTAATGAATACTTTCCTACGGTCATTGAGCAGCTAAATAAATAAGTAATAATCATTTTATGCCCCATATAATAATTGCACTGATTTTAAGTTTAAGTTATTAAATTTAAATATAATATTTAAATTTAATCTCTCACCTAGACTGACATAAGTAAATATAATTCTAATTTTTTTTTTTCATTATATGAATTCCTAGGTTTTCCTATTTAACATAGAGTTATTCCCCTTCATATTATAAAATATAAAGAAAACGGAACCATCAATAAATACATTCCTGTTTAACCCAATATTAATATTCCTTGAAATGAGAAAGGTAACTTTCACTTTCTAATACCATTCAAATTCGTTGAATAGACTGAATTTTAAGGTTGCTTTACCCTCCATCTACAAATTTCATTACTTTTAATTTATTAATATATTTACGTTCAAATACATCAATACCTTAATTAAATATATAATTAAATGAATATTACCAAATACTAAGTACATGAATTTCATTTGTGCTAATAAAAAGAAATACTATAATTTCTAAACCAAACACCAATTATTAGTTCTATGACACATCATAGGTGGGAGTATAGAAATAAATTCTTATTGAAACAAAAATGAAATAAATTAATACAAGAAATACTAAGATTAAACTTATGTTGTAAATGGTTTCACCGAAAGTCAAGTTAATGTACAATACTGCTTCAGAAATAGTTTACATCAATTCTGAGCGTCTTATAAAAGCATAAAGATATATATAACATTCTTACAAAAATAATCTCGTCTGAATGTGTGTATCATACGAAAATGAACTTCTACTTTTCATATCAACATTAATGGATTAATGGCATTGATTTTTATACATGATGGTACATTATGAACAGATCATTATTAATTTATTTTTAAAAGAACAAAAAATGGATGCGTTTAAAATAATACTGAACGAAAAATTCTATTATTATTTTACACAGGAGTATGTCAAATCTGTATTTTGAAAATTTAAGTACTGGAGTAACTAATAACTTGTTATTAGTAAAAACAATAAATAAATGAACAGAGCTTTTCCAAAAACTTCATTATCACATTCTTTTTAACTAGAGTTGACTATATTGTTTGCAAATATTAAAAAGAAACCTCTAGCCGAACTATACAACTATCTTTATGTGTATATGAAATAGTTATAATTTATTTAAATTATCTGTTAAAATAAGAAATATTTTTGAACTTTTGTATTTTTCTTTACTTTATTTATGCCTTCATAACTTTTTACTGAAAGACTTGTTTTTTCCTATTTGACATGCACAGTGATTTATTTACCATTTGTCTTTTGAAATAGTATCATAAAAGCAAACTATACATTTTAAAAGACTTGCAACAAGTAGGGACCTCGTTGCCTTAGTATCTCAATACCTCAGCAGTTGTATGACACCATTAGCTATTATATTATGGTATGAATATGCAGATGTTTATTACACATCTTTTGTCAGTCTGTTTTTTGAAAAATTCCTTACAAACAATTCTGATAAAACCTTTTGAACAAGTAAATTAAATTTATGTAATTGGACTACTTTTTATTAATGCAGAAGTCAAAATAAAAATATGGAAATTAGTTAGGCATCTATGTTTAGATTAGTCAATCAGGTAACTTGAAAATACGGTGGGTTAAAAAGAAAAAAAAAGTTATTGCATTCAATAGAATGGACTATGGTTTGTTGTACTCTTAGTACAATAATATAAGATATACATATTTTCAACAATGTCATAGCATCAACACACTGTATCAAACAAAGGAATTCTAAGTTGTTACTGGCCCTCCTGACTGTCTTTAAGACCAGCACAGCAATGTAGCATAAGGATGGTTAGAGCCTGAATTCGTTCCTCACTCTTTGCAACTTCAGGGCAATCCTCTCCTTCCTCCCTCACCAGAGCCTGCTGACTTTTACTTTCAGCATCCATTGCTTCCTTTAATTTGTTCATCTGAAACAAGCAATTCACTAAGGTCAAATATTGACTATTTAGAGCAGGGTTTCCCAAACTTTTTCAGGCTGGCGCCCCCTTGTCTTCTAGAGTAGAGTGCCAGCGCCCCCTTGTCTTCTAGAATAGCCTGCCAGCGCCCCCTTGTCTTCTAGAATAGCCTGCCAGCGCCCCCTACCCCATAAAAATGGAAAGATATGCCAAAAAGCCTATCAGAACTAACCTATCCTATTCAGGTTAATGAATATAAGAATGGTATTTTAAAAGGGTGAAAGCGCAGGAAAGGACTAATGTCCAGAAAGGGATGTTTGGGGAAAGAAAGAAGTACAATAAGAAATAGTAAAAAACCATCCTCTAGCTGTCATGCAATCTACAGCCACAATCTATCTTTACAGAATTGAGATTGCGGTCTACTATTTATATAGGGAACGATCATTTTATTCTTCTTATCTCGACCGAAAACTCATTTACTTCCGATCAAGGCTGACCTCTTAATCCATAGGACATACGTGAAAGAGCAGCTTATCTTTTTATTCCCTTTATTTTGACCGAAAACTCTCTTTTACTTTCGACCGGGGCTGACCCCTTAATCCTCAGGTAAAAGAGCGACATACCTTTTGAAATTCTTATTTCTAATTTTTATTACTTGTATGGTTTTTGATGGTTACCGCCAACAGTTTGTGACGACGTTGTAAGTATTGTAGCAGCCAGCTGCTACATTAGCTACACTGTTGCCACCAACGATCTATTTTTTAGTTACCGCCCCCCAAACCGCCTATTTTTGCGTTACCGCCCCCCAACCGCCTATTTTTGCGTTACCGCCCCCCAATATCAAACCACCGCCAACTTTGGGAAACGCTGATTTAGAGCTATACAGAGAACCATATTAATTAAAACAATTGAAATACCTACTTTTTGTGTGGTTCAACCCTACTTCCACGACATTACAGTAATATAGTAATATTAGCAGTAGCTAGAATACTAATATAAATTTGTTGTACTTAATTATCTTTAAATGTGAACTATTTCGAATGATTATTGATTATTATAAAATATCTAAAAGAAATTTAGTTCAATAAATTACTTATTTTGATACCATAAATTTTAATAAAATTTACTACAAGTGACTACAAGTATAACTTGTTCTTTTTAGTTTTTGATTGCCTCTTCCAAGAACCACATATTCATGAAATGCTTAGCAATATTCATACCAGGACAACAAAATTCGCAATTCCATGTTTCTAGAATGACCAGAAGACCGGTAAAAAATTAGCATTACTTTTGACAAAATGTTCACTGAAGTACTTTCAAATGCTTCAATAAGTGGCATGGAGAAAAGTTGAATAACAAGTTTTTTTCTATTTGATTCTTCTCTTTTTCATAATAAGCATGTAAATATTTGTTCTTACATTAATTTCATTTATAAGATAGCTCACAAGAAATTCAGTTTGATTTTCTATAACTTCACTCTATATAAGAAGTAGTAATAAGGATTTGCGGGACCACAAAACATTCTGGCAAGCGCTGATTGCTTAACCTAGTGTCCTTTGAAAGCCATATTTTTGTGTACTCACAAAGATAAACGGCTCGATTAGGTTAGGTTTTAGTGGTCATCCTTCGAGATAACACACATAGACCAAAGACTGACCCGTTTTTATGCCAAACAATGAACATTCTTTATTAGGAGTCCTACATTTTGCCTAACTGAAGTGTATTTAGAGTAGGGATCTTAACGAGTACCTGACATTGTAGGCTAGAGATACATCTTAACGACCTCTCCGAGAGATGATGTACTCAATTTTTTTCCATTTCCCATTTGAATAATCTGTGGCCAGAGTGGGTATCGAACCGCGGATTTCGCAGTCCAGAGGCGAGTATGCAACCCACTGAGCTAGCCTGGGACATCAAGCTAAAGTGTAGCGTAAGAATTTAAATATAAAACTTGACTAAAAAAAACTAAGTCCCATAAGAAAACTGTACATACATACAAATCGCTGAATAAGGAATACCTGGAACACATCCTAAAAGTAGGAATAGACAGCCCAGTTAATACGGGATACAGAATACAGTACATCACATCATGCTTCTGTTTTTAAACGAGAAATTCAAAACATAACAGATTTTAATCTCAAATAATTCGTACATATTGAAGGAATAGTAATCAAATTAATTTATTCATATTTTGTCAGCAGTGTGAGTGCTCATCATCGCAGTAAGTGAGAAGTAAGATTTAGCTTGTATCACACTTTAGACTTAGAAATTATTGCGTTAATTGAATATATGTAAATATGTTCATAATACAGATCAATCAATAATAATAAAAAAAAATTAATTTAATTGAAAATTTAATGTATTATTTATTTTTTTCATGATTTTTTTAAGCTTCTTTATTACGGTTCCACCTCTGAAACGTTCACTAAACTCTAACTTTAAAAATCCATTAAAAACGTCAATAAACTTACCACTTCATTTATTTTGGTTTTCCTAACATCAGGTTTTAGGTCAGCGAATAAAAGCCGTCCTGTAGATTTTGCCATATCCATAATATTGTCATCATGAGGTCTGGACATTATCATTTTTACTGCTTCGTCAATCTCATCTATGCTAGAGTTGTTTAACCCAAATAATGTACCATCCACCAGCGATGTCTGAAAATTGTATTAAAATGGTATTAACTAGTGTCCAAATTAAACAATAATGATGATAAACATAATAAATATTTAAAACTAACAGAAATAATACTTCTTTATGTAGTTGAAAATATTTAAGATATATTATATTTCATTTAACAGACAATATAACCACTACATAATAAAAAAAAAAGACTTCATCCTTTCAAATAAAACTGTAATTTCCTTTTGTCTCAATTAAATATAATTATGTTAAATATAATCTCACAAGAAAATTCTATCCTCAAAACATACAACCAATTACTTTTAATCTGCATGCAAACAAAACAACTTTGGTTTTAACTATCAATAATAATAATTATTGTTTGAGAATATAATTCCATCAATTTGAATCATGATTCATGGGGATTATGTAAACACTGATTACTGCTGTTCAGAAATAGAATTTACTTATATGGTTAACATTAATAAATATAAATTAATATTTGTAATTTTCGCTTCACATCATAATTAACTTGAGTGTGTTAATTTTTTACTTGGGAGTATGTATGTATGTATGTATGTATATGCGGTGTGTGTGTGTGTGTGTGTGTGTGTGTGTGTGCGTGCGCGTGTGTGTGTAATAAACTATCACCATTTTTAAAGAATAAATCAGGACTTTTAAAATAAAATTGAATCTGGGATTATAAACAGTTAACTAATGATAGTTTACTTCAAAGCGACCTTACAATCTAACCAAGGATGAGTTTAATAAAAACGGGGCCAACAAAAAGAAAAATTGAACAAAAATTGTTTGCTATATAACTGACAACATTTATTGTTTACTGTTCAGTTAAACGAATTATTTAACACCTCCTGTATTTTCCAAGGATATGCCTGCTTCACAGTCTATATAAAACCAAATAATGGTCCTTACAGATATATATGTCTTGAGAAAATGTGAAAGTAGTAAATAACTTATTTATTTGTGTTCAATCTTGGTATTTCTGCACCCATTACCGTGCTATCTCTTTGACCTCCACACTTTAATCAACAAAGACTTGTTGTAAAGTTAAAATATTAAATAGAAGTAAATAAGAATTAAAAATTAATTTTAAACATTTTTTTTACAACATATTCTGTGAAACTCACCTTTGCAAAATGACGAATCCGGTACTAGATTTTGTATTTTAAACAACATATAATTCTTATGCCCCATAATATCATGTATTGATCATTTGCTAATGTAGTCAAAAGATAAGAAGTTTGGAACAATTGAACTATTGAATAAAAATATAAACTATGTAACAAATATGTTAACTCAAAAACTAAATATTTTTATCAATGAAGTACTGTTAATCAGCATAAGCATGCAATAAAATGAGGTCACGTAAAGTACAGAAGTCTATATTATTAATTTTTTAAAGCAGGATAAATTATTTTATTTATAAAATTTATTTTTTTTAAATTTTATTTTATTTAATAAATCCCTTTCGCAGGATGAGGGAAGTATACTTTTCCACTCGATTATTAATTAATAAATATTCTACTGGGGGGTTAGCTCAGTGGTTAAGGTACTTGCCTCTGAACTGGCAGGCCTAGGGTTCGATACCCACCAGACCCTCGATTTATTCACATGATTGGTGAATAAATCTGAATACGTCGTCCCTCGAATAGGATGTTAAGCCGTCAGTCCCGAGCCTGTACGGTGTTAGGTACTTGTTAAAAATCCCTACTCTAAATACACTTGAGTTAGGCAAAATTTTAGGACTCCCAAAGTAGAATCATCAAACAAAAAGACCATAAAGGTCTGACTTTTTTAACCCGTTAGGGAATCGGTTTATATAAATATAAATAAAAAATAAAAAAAAAGTATTCTGCTAAGCCAATTGCCACTTCTAGTTTCATATGTTTTTATAATGTAATTCAAAATTATTCCGACCACTTATTACTGCTGCAATCTGTCAAATTTTTAGTACAATTAATTACATTATTGAAGTTGAAACAGGTGGTGGTAGTAGTGAAAATTGGGAGTCCTCTACAGTCAAACTTACTATAAGGAAATTCATTATCACAAATAATCAGCAATTTATTTAATTAAAAGTTTATTTTTACACAAATCCTACATTTTACATTACCGTGAAATGTACAAACATTTGAAATCAGTTCATAATTCATATTACAATATCACTGCTTATCTTTACATAATCTGTATAATTTGTTCTATTATTTTTACTTCTGATGGTTCCTGTTTTTTCCCCAAAATTAGTTGATTATTCTAAAATGTTTTCTTGCACCAGAATTAAAAAAAAATGCTGAAAATACATTTTAGAGGAAGCTGTGTATCATAGAGAACCACTGGACACTTTCAAGTGATCCTGAGAACGGGGAGTGATTTTTGTTTTTATTCTAACTACGGATACAATCCAAAACTTTACATTTTACTGTTGTCTATATATTTAGATGTAATATGAATGTAAAATAACTTTTGGGTGTTCATCTAGAGCAGTGTTTCCCAAAGTGGGCGATACCGCCCTCCTGGGGGCGGTGCATTGAAATCGGCGGGCGGTAATGCAAAAAGGAGCGGGGATTCTATTTCCATAAATTGAAAATGTTCATGCAATATAATTTCTAAATTTAAGTGTAAACACAACAAGTAAACTTCTAGGAATCATTTTCTTAAAATTATTTGTTTTGATAATTCATTTTTATGTTAAAAGTATCTTCTCACCTAATTTTCTTTTATTGTATATTAATTCTTTTGCATAAATATTCTATGAAACAATACATCTATTGGATTCTAAATAAATATTCGATTAGTAATTATTTTAATTTAATTATTAAAATTTTACTCATTTGGTTATTTAGTCTAGGAATCTGATTATTATTCAAGGGTGTTGAGTTATAGGTTTATGGACCCAAGGGGGCGGTCACTCGAAAAAGTTTGGGAAACACTGATTTAGAGGATTCCATCAGCAAGGGATGATTAACTCCAAATGTAAACATAAATTGAGCATGATACGTATCTTACGATTTGTGCTTCATTACGAAAAAGCTTCATTTAATGTGTTCGTTATAAAATAAAAGGTGAAACAAACTTCGCAGTGACTCTTAAGCAGCAGTGGTAAGTGTACTTCCACCATAATAATCCATTTCTTTCTTACGAATGTGATGGCTTTTAATTATAGATGATTATTCTAACCTAACAGATGTACATTATTTCTTTCTACTCAAGAATAGCCCAGGAAAGGTTTAAAAAGTGAAAAAGGTGCACTAAATCAACTACAACATATAACTGAGTGCAATTCAGTCATGCACACAGGCTCAAGCAAAATGGTTCACATTTACCATGCACTTTGGGAAACAATTTGGTTCCTTTCATTCCAATGCCATCAATAATTTACAAGTTAGTCAAAATTTAGCCTGAAAATAAATTAGTACATTATATTACACGATTAGAAAATTAAAAAAAAATCAAATACACACGTTATATAGAAGAGAAAATCTATTTTAAAAATAAAAATCATGCAGCAAGCTTTCAAGGAAGACGAATGCAAAATATTTATTATCTTAAAAAAAAAAATATAAATTACAAATAAAATAATACAAATAATAAAATAAAATAACTTAATTATTAGAAATAATTACACACTTAAATACCCTCCCATATAAAACTGAATATCAAAAGTATATACTTTGTGATTTGATGTTAGTGAAGTCTTTCTTTATTAGAGATAAAGATAACATTCAAATGAACTTTTTGCTGAACATACCTGCTTTCAACTGACTTGTAAAGGAATTTAAAGTAGTAAACCTATTAGAACATAAAATATGAAATTTATTTTTGTTATCAACCATAAATATACTAGACTATTCTTGAACTTGAAATTAAGATTCTTATTATCAGTCCAGGAATTTTTTGTGTTTATTAGATAATTTATTTTAGTTGCACTAGTTAATTTTAGGAACTCCATATTGTAAAGTTCATTATTATAATTTTACTTCTTCAAAAACCAATATATTAGACTAGGTAGCCATCTTTAGGTTATTCACTTTCACAGTTAACATAAACCCAATTAGTTAACTTTCAAAACAATTTATTCAACCTTTACTCCTCTTTTCTTAAGAGATGTAAATTTATATTATTCAGTAGTGTTTAAATTGTATGTAAAATTGACTGTGTGTGGTCTTTAGAGGGCCACATGAATCAAACTATAAATAAAATTAGGTTTTTGAGGAACCAAAGTCTTACTTTTTAACTTAACCCTACCCAAATATTCATCATGATTTGTTTTCTTGGCCCAATATTTATATAACGTAATTTTTTTTTTGAGGGTTGAGGTCTAACGATTTGAAACTACTGCAGTAGCCTGCATGTGTTAATCATGTAACAGAGTAAATTAAGGTATGCTGCAACAGAAACAGATGTCCAAGCCCTGAAAATGACATAAATATATGTCGAAACGTCGGCAAAAGGACTAGTTTCAAATCGTTAGACCTCAACCCTCAAAAAAAAAAAAAAATTACGCTACCCAAATAATTGTTAAATAAAAAATTAATTAAAATAACACAGTGATGTACATTATTCAAATCAATTCACATAAAAACAAAAATTCTCATTATACACGAATCATATAAAGCAACTTTTTACTTCGGGCGCATAAATTTGTAAGTTATAATAACAGAAGTACAAACTGTTAAAAATCCGTTATTTGGATTGAAGTTTAAATGTAATTTAGTCAAATAGACCAAAAATTTTAAGTATTACTACTGGATGAAACAAGATATTAACACATTCTAAATCATATGTATATAACTTAAACTCATCACAACTCTGAGCCTAGTTCTTATACAAAAGTTCCATGGAATACATGTTGTCCAGTAGCCGCAGGGTGAGATAAACAATTTTATTTTCAAAATTGAAATTAAAGTAATAGTGTTCCACTGTTTCATTCCAGAACATAAATTAAAAACATTTTTGAAAATAAAAACCGGATTCTGCATTTTACTCAGTTCAATCAACGGAAGTACAAGGGAAAGTTTATAATAGTATGTACTTTTGTTTTCTATAATTTTGAAACAAAAATAGTATAACTTTCAAGAAAGACTTAGTAAAAAGGACAATTAATACCCCAAGAAACTACTATACGAAAAGTAAATTATAAAACCTTATAAAACTAGGTTGATCTTCCTACTTAACATAAAAAAAAAGTATAACATTCCATCAAAGTGAAAAGTATAATTCACTCAAGAAACATTTAATAAAATAAAGAACGATTAATTCGTAAAAGATATTTAGTAGAAAATTTATTCGTCAAAGAAATAGAGAATAATTGCATAACGAATGATTGCACTACATTAGAATAACGAATAAACTTTACTTCTAAAAATTTCATATAAGGGTTTTCAAATTTTCATTTCAAGTAAAAAGGAGAGATTGCAGGGAATTCAGTAGATGAAATGAACAATAGGATGTTCTAGGAATGAATAATTAGTATTTACCATGAGCAAGTGAACCTCTAGTATCTACAGTAAACCCTCCGTCACTAATCACCAAGCACATTGATGCAGATGGTTGGGACCAAACAAGATTGTTTCATCACAGATGTGCCCAGGGCTTTGAGACACTTGACAAAGGAAAAGAAATAATTTGAAGAACCCATGGGCTTTTTTTCCAGACGATAATACTAATACTCTCTGACAATGTACAAAACTTTCGTATAATGCTGCCTTTCAAGTACCTTGATGTCCATTTAAATTAAAGATCATTTAAATGTTTCATTTTAACTTCTATAAATATAAGAACGCACTTACAAGTTAATAAAACTAGATTTTGTAGCATATTTTACAGACTTTTATTAAAAATTATATTACATTTTATTCGACTTCCTCAGAGTTTTCGAGAATATTACAAAAAAAAATCTGGAGTGGCCTACACTCTACTTTACTATAAGTAACTTAATGTCAAATTTCTTGAGTATATAAAACATATAATTCAATAAACAATTTAAACTGTTCCTTTATAAAATCAATTTTATCTCAGTGGATTCGCTCAAAAAATTTCTAAGTCAATGTAAACAATGTAAAAAATACAAAAAATTCGACAAGTATAGCAGGTGATCTCTTAGTCTAGGGTAAACAAAGAGTTTTTATATCGTTATTGCTCTTTCCCGTAATTGAAACTTCATGATTTTTTTTTTATGAATTGCTAATTTTTTGTTCCATTTTTCGTCAAATTTTCATTATTTTTTAACGACCCATTTAGCGTCAAAAAAACATTTTCTGAAAACACAAATCGTACTGTAACGCCCCTTTAGAGAATGTAATTTTGAAAAAAAAATATCTCAACTCATTCTCCACATAATGTTCTATTTTTAGGCATAGTTTCATTGTGATCCGTCTAACAGTATGGCTTGTATCGCTCTCACAAGGTTTGAGATTGAATTATAAGTCAAAATTTTTACATTTTATTAAAAAAAAAATATTTCCTGTTGTTTTAAAATTCTGAATATATTTTTCGTTTGTTGCATTTGAAACCTCAAAGATAATGTCAAAATTTCAAAACTCTAGGGTTATCAGTTTAGGAGAAATAAATGTTTTAAAAAAAACGGTTTTTGGCAAAAAAAATGACTTTCCCATCATGCATAATTCTTCCCAAACAATAGGGATCTTCGTCTTTATGAGGCCCATTTTTGTGTAAAATATCAACTTAATCCATCAAAGATTCTGGACCGTAGCGTGGTAACAAGCAATGCTAACACACTCACCACCCACCCACACACACACACACACACAGACATCATCGTAAAAACGTCATAAAACGACTTCTGGGACCTCAAAACATGTAATTCCGTCAAAATCTCGAGATCGAATTTTTTCACGATCACTATACTTTACTTATAGTAAAGTAAAAAATGGGGATTACATTTTAATAGAGAGTAAAGTTTAGATAGAAACAGTTTTCACAAAAGGAAAACTTCACATTTTACAAAATGAAAGCATTGCTGACATATTTTGAAGATTATTTTATCAATAAGTGAGGAACATTGTATAAGGATGTAAAGTTCAAATCTTCTTTTTGATATGCCTAAAATGTACTTAATTTTTAAATATAGTAAAAGTTTATAATATTCTATGACTTGAAAAGTCCAATGGTAGGTTTATTAAACAAAAATTAAATCCTAATCTTCTTTACATTATTTTATTTCTATTATTATCATAAATTGTTTTTCTTTTTTAAAATAATAGGAATATTAAAATGTTTATAATATTTTAGATATACAGATTGATTATATTGATTATTATAACTCATCCTGTAATCATATATTTAATGAAAAAAAAATTAATTAGATCCCTGATTGAGGTTCCCTTAATAAACTCCAGTATATGCTACAACCTACCTCAGAACTACTAGCTCACACGTTAACTATGTCTGAGGGCACATGTAATCATCAACGGTCATGATCTCAGTTTCATAAATTTAAAGTATAGTTTATGAATTTACAGAACTGAAAATTTGAAGAATAAAATTAAAATCAGAATTCAAACGGAATTATTTTTCCTTCAATGGAAACAACAGGAAGTTGGTCGGGAAAATGTTAACATGAATTTTAGCCATGAAGAGTATATTATACATCATGAAAAAAAACTCAATGAAAAGGAATTAGTCTGTTCTAATTTACAATGTTTTGAAAACATATTGAATAATTATAACATTCTAAAGCTTTTAAGGAACTTTTATTTCTGGTACTAATTTTGTGATTTTAACATAACATAGACACTTTTGTAGAAGACACTTATTTAGAATTGGAGTGTATAAAAATATATATTTAAAAACTACGTATTCGTCAATAAGAAAATAAACGATATAACAGAGAAACACACTGGGAAACATGGACAAAAACTCATTTCAAAAATTTGACATACGTAGCCATAAGAACGAAACTGCTTTGAGATAATTTTTGATTGTGTTTTCTTTTGTAATTTTCATCTATTGTTTAGTACCTACATAAATACAATAGTATAAAACACAATCATATAACAAACTAAAAAAAAGAGAGCCTGTGAAAAAAATAAAAAAAAAATTCTTAAAATTTCATACAGGACGTCCTCCAAACATTTTTCTATACTTAACGTTCCTGTTTTCGTTTTTATGTTTTCACAATCATAACGGTTCGCGTAATTCAAAGACAAGCAAGCTTTAAGTTAAATAATAAATTATAAATATAATAATAAGTAATATTCAAACTTCATTAGCCATATGCTATTATTTACTTAAGTAATTTAAAGTTAACAAATCAAAAAAAATTAAATATTATTCAAATATTTATTATTCTACAAGAATGTATGATATAATTAAAGAAACTAATTCTTTAAAACATAAGAAAAATTTTAAAAAAATATAGCCCATTTTTTCTACTTATTCATGCAGTATTGATATTTTTTTAAAAAATATTAAAATATCATCAAGTTACAATGTTAGCACCTGAACGTTCCAATAATTTCTAAAAGTAATTTTGGATTAATTAAAAAGTGAATAGAATACTGGCATTTTACTACTCTATTTTTGTTTATGTCTTACTTAAACTATAATTCTAATAAAAGGAAATTAAAACAAGTTGTTCTGAACTAATTAAATTTAAATAAAATTAATACGAAAAGTAAGTCTCAAATATAAATTCATGTAGTTGCATTCATTATACTTATGAACCAAATATAAAAGTTAAAAAGTAAAATATCAAACCAATTAGCTACAATGAAAATACCCTTATTCCAAGAGGCATTGACTATTATTTCCAAAGTAGACATAACCAGTCCTCATTTTCTCACCACCTCATGAGCTTGCTAAGAATGGAGTTTTCACCGGTAAAGTAAACAACACCATTTTAGCATTTAAATTTAAATTTTAACAACTCTTAAAAGAGCAATGCATTGTTCCATTTTTATTTGAACACACTTGGAATCACACGACTTCTAAAACTATTAATTTACACGAGGAATTCTTATATTGTTAACACATTAACTTAAGTAATTTTTTATTGAATACATGCATATTGTTAATACCACTGAGGTTAGTACGATTTACATTACAAATAGGTAAAACCGTCATACCTCATTAGACGATCCTGGAGTTGGAGTGCTTTCGGACGTTGTCCATCTTCGATCGCAACAAACCTACTGAGCTGTTAACAGTAGTAGGTTGGTTTGTTGCGATCGAAGATGGACAACATCCGAAAGCGCTCCAACTCCAGGATCATCTTACGAGGTATGACGGTTTTACCTATTTCTAATATAAATTTTTTATTGGATACCTTATCTGCAATAAACTAGGTAAATTTTCTCTTAACCTCCTAAAGGTCTGCCAGTTTTATTCTCGGTAAAATAAATAATTATTTTTTGTTTCATTAAGATTTGTTATAATATCATAAGAGAGGAGTTCCAACATAAAATAATTATTGAAAATTGCGGCTGATTAGCCCAAGCCTGAGTCGGTTTACATTGCAAACAACGGTTTGAGATTCAGTAACTGACGAAATAAAATAAATAAAAAGAAAAAATAACACTCAGACTAAGGAACATTCAAAGAAAAATAGTAAATGTTATACTGGAATACACTATTTCCACACTAGTTCATGGCATCAAATCTCCCAAACCATAGTCTTCCCAAGATTAGCTAAAATTATGTGAAATGTAAATACTGTGACTGCAGAATGTTTAAAAGTTCATTTTGGAGCTTTTGAAGTTAAATGTCAACAGATGTGCGTATTTCCCCGGCGATGAAAGATCTGTGCCAAGTTTGTACAAAAATTATTCTGATGTTTGTTCACATTGTGCAAACAAACAGACAGACCGACAAACAAACATATATACGGAAATATATAAACAAAATGAAAATAATCAATTTTATTTTTCACAAGACCAGTATAATCGAATAAGACATTATGTTTTTATTTAATGGGAAACGACATTTTCGTATTTAACTATTATACAGACTTTTTTTTTCTTAAATTAAAAATTATATAATTTTTATATATTAAAAAAATATAAAAATTATATTTTATATTTTCATAAACTCCTGACTTTTCAAATGTTTACATTTTCTTCATCGATAATTCGGTATGTGTCTTTGACATTAATGATGATACAAAAAGAGAAAATATTTCACTTTATAAATATAGTAAAAGAGTGCTAAAGCCCCACAATTCTGTCACCAAAATTTAACATTTAAAGGTTCAGGGACAAACAACAATTACTGTAAATTATATTTGTTCAAAAAAGCTATTCCAAAAAGAATAATAATTTTAACTATATACATCTCTCGATTCAATGACATTCTCTGCAACCTAGGTATATGAAAATAGTATATTGGGGATGATTTTACATACCCTGGTGATTAAAACGTTATAACTCAATAGACATTTCGAAACGAAATATAGAAATATATGTTATGATACGAAAGGAAGCAGATATAACCATAAAAAAGAAACTAAGTCACTATTTTGGTAAGAACCGGTGACCCGCTTATTGTGGCTAGAACGAAAACACTTAAATTGTTTGTGAAATTTTACCACTAACTTCTAATACACATATTCTTTAGGAAATTATAGAGGAAATAATGAATACAAAAAGAAAAATTTTTTTTTTTTTCATTGTCTTGTTATTAGAACCTTCTACTGAATAACAAGTAGATAAAACGTAAGGAGTGAAAGTACAATTAACTTTGTATCATAAAATAATGACACTTAATAATAATAATAAAACAAAATATAAGGAATGAAAAAGGAACGATAGTAGGCATAAGATTTACCTTCCTGGAGGGGTGGGGAGATTGGCTCGGTGATGGTGGTAAGGAAGACTGGAAATTATCCTGATGCATTAAATAGGAGGTAGGAGAAAGCACCGTCGAAGATCCAGTCCTCTTGATATTACCAGCCATACTAGCTAAGAGTGAACCAATGCTGACCTTGGCGTGGCCTTCTCTTGAAACAGGGGTATTTGTTTCATCTGGACTCTGAGCAGGAGCAAAACTGTCACCTTCACCACTCTCAACCACATCTAACAACACCCCAACCTGACCGAACACCCAAATCATGCAGCAACAAATATCATACATACAAAAAAAAAATTAAAACATTAACAATCATTAATTTGTTAATATAAACCTGATACATGCAAACCAATTAATTTTCAAATAACCAAAACCAAGTAGCCTGTTAAAAATTTGCCAAGTGTATTTCACCAAAAATATTTCCCTTGACCTGTCAAGATTTCATGCAATGGTATTAATTAACACAAAATAAACTTGAATTATACCAACTGCTCCAAAACTGTTAAGATTGCCAAGGTAAGTGTACAAAAATATCTAAACTCCCCAGCCACATTGACCAATTTTTCCAAGATGTGTTGAAGTAAAATATAAAGCAAGTTTTATAAAGTTAAGTTATATTAAAATAAGCTAAATTAAATTAAATTCGATACATTCAATTAGTTTCAATTAATTAACTAGCATAAAACAAAATTAATAATCCGTTTACATTTATGCAAGAACATTTAAAAATGTCCCAGACTTTCCACATATTCATGGCATACGTAAAGACAATATGTCATGAAACGTAATAATCAAATATACAAAATAAATCTACATTTACGGCATACGTAAAGACAATATGTCATGAAACGTAATAATCAAATATACAAAATAAATCTACATTTACGGATATTCATGACAAAAATTAATATCATATCACAGTGATTAAATGTATGAAATAGAAAGTAGTTTAATGAAAACAAAATAAGACGAAAATCTTAATTATTTATATGATTTTCAGTTTTTAACAGCAACAGAATTATATAACTGTTATAGAGAATAATGTATGAAAATGCATTACGATAAATACTTCAAACTTTTCACAACCAGCACAACTGTTTTTTTGTGATTTACGAGGAGAACGCGTCCCTCGTAGTTAGTACACTATACTACCAGGCATAAACAATCGAATACGAAATCTAAGCCATTCACCATTGTATTTCATCAAGATAAACGTCATAGGGGTTTTGTTCGTCTCTAAATAATCACATTTTATGGATATTTATTATTCATTATATGTTCTTAACAAATGATAAACATAATGAGATACCGAAATAATTTAATATTTGACAATAACAAGCCTCCATATTAAACTGATGGAAAATATTTCATACTTAATAAAAGAGAAAGTTGATTTTATAAGAACTATAACATGGTATGTGTAACAGAAGAAGTACAGCAAAATTTAAGATGTTATTTTCTTTAACAACCTTTGTTTTTAAATATGATCAGAAAATTATTACGTAAAAATTAATCCAAAAGAAAGAAAAGCTCTTTTACTCTGTTACATATCCAATTAAACTTACCGTTCTTTTTCAAAAAGAATATTAAATAGTTTGTTCCAAAAATAACAAAACTATACAGCAGCAGAATAATATTATATTTTTGATAATAGGAAGTGTTAAAGTTAAAGTTTAATCTTTTGTAAGTAATCCTTTCAATGTTATATTGAAGCTTAAAACAGAGTAGTTGGTTATTGTGTACTTGAGTATCAGTAAAAGCCGCATAAACGTTATTTTCTATCAAAATGGGACAAATCAAAACGTATCGACATACATTACTGATTACAAGTTTTGCATATTGGCATTCATTAATAAATATTTTTTTTTTAAAAAATGCAATGTTATTATAAAAATGTCAATAATTCATTTATCTCAGACAAATAATGAAGAATACTTACACTTGAAATAAGATTTTGTTCTTCAGGTGCTGGAGACAATATTTCTGGTTGGACTGTTTTCGCACAAGGTTGGCTGGACTGACATTTAGGAGCACATTTCTTGTGACATGTCATCAAACAACCTTTACACTGCATGGCATCCTTAAGCCAGATCTACGAATCCATTACGTCTTAGATATTTAGATAAAATATGCACTTTTATTTCGTATATTGAATATTTTCAGTTCAAAATGTTAGTTTTACATACCTAGTCAAATAACTTAATGATATTAATAACATACAGTAGAATAGATATGTTAAATCATAAACTGTACAGTTATCTTAATTTGTAAGTTGAGTAGGATCCTCAACCAGTTTAGGAGTCTACCATCTCCAACAACTAAGATTAGTGACATGCTTAATCGAGTATGACCTGATAGCAAAGTGCGTCTTAATCATTACTCCATTTTTGTTTTTCTTTTTTCAAAGTAAACAGGCACAAAAAAGACAGTTAAAAATTCAATGGAATAATTTTTCCATTATTTTTTTTTCCAAACAGAACAAAAGATACAAAGGTTAAATGTAAAAGAATAATTGAATGTTTGTGAAATACACAAACATAAAATATCAATATTAAAATAATAGTTCGTTTCGACTGCTCCATAACGCTCCATTAAATATTACGTTGATAAATATTTAATAAAACTAATTTCACATTTAAATGATCTTGGAAATCGCAAATGCATTTATACTTTGAGGCACAAATTCAATGTTTAAAGGAATTTCGGATATTTGAATATATAAAATTAAAAAAGCATGGAAATAGGGTAAAACAGATTTGTTAGTAATTACCTTTTTAAAGCAAAATCCACATTGAGTAGCCTTATTGAAATGAGTCCTAACAAAGTCGTGGACTGAAAGAATTGGAAGGGGCTCAGGAGGGATAGGAGTCGGTGGTGGGGTGTCAGGAGGAGGAGTGGGGCATGTAACGGTGACGATGGCTGCAGCAGGATTAGGTGTGAAGTTGAGACTAAGAAGGACATCCCCATAACAAAGACAGGGCTCGAACCCACTCAGGCCTCCCAGTTTATCGCTCCAGCTGCAACATTAACGTATTCTTTTACATAACCAAATTGAAATGAATTCGGTCTACCAAGACAAAAACATTAATACTTGAATTATTTCATACATAAGTCGCAATTCTATTGGAAAATAAAAGTACTGGAAATATTCAGTTAAATCACACGTGACACAATCCAGAGACCAATAAAGTAAGTCCTTCTTTATTAGTGTCGATAGTCTGATCAATCAGGCGAAAAAGTCATCAAATTTAGACTAAAAAAATAAATTTATATGTTTTGAAAGGGAAATCGCTGAATACATTTCTACTTAAATAATTACAGAAAGTTATGAAACAACTAAAAAACATGAATTTCTTCTATGAATTCAGCTGAGGATCTGGATACAGAACTGGAAATACAAGTTCAACTATTAAGGAATAAAAATTCTTAACTTTTCCACATCAGGTTAAGTTATGAAAACATTGTACCCAAATGAGGCCTAATTGATCATAGAATTAAAAATAACTACATTAGAAACAGTATACACCTGGATCCCCAATCAAGTTAGTAACACATATACACTCTTTATATGCATTCACTTTATGGGTTATACATCACGGATAAAGGCTTAGTAGGTAGCACAGTATCTTATTTCATAAACGAGCAGTTTGAAAGTTCCCACAAGAACTTTGAGTACCACAGAAAATCAGTATTTCCCAGTAGACTCATGCCATAATTATTGCTATAACAAAGAATATTGATTCCAATTGTGAATGAACCTAAAAATAAACACAAAGTAAAAACTAGGAGAGCTAGGACAAACCACTTCCTTCAATGGATCCCCAGTTATGTGAAAGTCATAGAAAATGAAAAGACCGAAGAATTAACCAAAGCAGAATCTACTCTTGGATAGCAAAAGTCATACAGCAATTAAATTGCAGTTATCAGTTATACCTACAATTTAATATCATCGCTATTCATATTATTACATGATTTATAAGAATATATATTTTTTTTAATTTTGACTTCTAATGCCACAAAAAAATTATTCAGTGGGTCCTGATGATTAACAATGATAGATATTCAGTACAATATTCTGAACCCATACTAAAATATTTATCTATCATAAGTAAATAACAATATAAATATCAAGTGGTATACTAATGAGGATAGATGGATTACTATTACTAAAACACTATATTTTTAGTACAACATGTAAAATATAGTGCTTTATATTTGTAAAAATCTCAAAATATATTACAATCTTTGGGTAAAAAATAAGATAACATCTACATATATGTTTTCTCTCTCCCTATTTAGAACACTTTCTAATGCTTTATTATAGCCTGCAAACTTAATTCATTAGAATTATTAAATATATATTAAAGTTATAACAAATAAATAAACTTATGCCATGAGAAATAAAGTTATGTATGATTATGGGAAGAATAAAAAATGAAAGTTTTTGATGAAAATATTATAAGCAATTGTTGGACTTATATTAGAGCATTTCCCTGGTTGCTCAAACACGATGCAAGATTGGAGGTTTGTCAGACATTATCATACTAGGATCAACGATTATTGGTTAGATTGAAGATAATTCACAAAATATATGTGTATATTTAGTACTGAAATACAAACCACAAGGTCAGTTAAAAGACAGCAAGTTAAGTCAAGGATAAGAGTGTCTTTAAACAAATTGACAAAAGAAAATTAATGAACTTTCGAATGTGAATAAACACACATATATATATAGATTTTTTTTAAGGCTTCAATAGTACAGGGAGAATAATTAGTCCATATAAATACATTTATAATTAAACAGTAATGAATTGTCGACCGTGGGACAGATATATAACTAATCATAAAAGCGACATGGCAAATTTAAATAGTATTTATTCTAGTTTTTTGAATACCTAACATTTTTAGAGAAAAATTTTGTTCCATAGTTACCAGCTCACCAGCTGTACTTAGTTGTTCATTAATGATTGTCACTTGAATGGTTTAACCTTCCATATTGTTTTAGTAATGTAATTTGTAATAGTTCGTTCATTTTCAAATATTTCTACTTTTGTAAGTTCATTGTAATTTTTTCTTGATAGGTTCCTTCTTCTTTTTATTTTATTTTATTTTTATTGTTATCCTAATACTCACGATTGTATTTAATATTTTATAATGTACTTCTTTTTGTTTGTGTTAAAAATGTACATATTTAAGTTCTTAATTTCCTTTGCATTATAGACCTTTGAAAAAGATTTTGAATAAAATCGCAACGTCGGCAATGAGAGTTTGATTGGAAGTGGAAGAAACTGACCGCATCCCGATTTATCCTTTTTAGTTTTATAATTAAAAATAGAAAAAAATTGCCTAAAAACAAAACAAGTACCTGTTAGGATGACTGGGACTAGGAGGAAGTAAGGAGAAAAGATGGATGCGATTGCCGAGGACGTCTGGAGAACAGTGAGGGGAAATGTGCAAGCTGATGTGACCCAGGAGTATATTCTTCTCCTCTCCTCTGTTCCACATGCTGAGATTGATGTAGCGATGTTCATTTGTCACATTAAAACTAAAGACCTCGTTGAAACAAACCACCTGTACCAATCATTACTCATTAGTAAGAAACGACCTTTAAGGTACGACTGCTTTAAATTGTGAAATGGGCTAACAAAACAGGTTGATTTAAGTAAAAGCAAATCAAGTTGAGTTGAGTTTTAACCTGAGCTAAATTATTAAAATAACTTATACTATTAAATGTTAATTACTCTTTCGTTCTAAAGAACACTTATTTATATTATTTTTAAAAACATATTTAAACATATCTTAATACAAAGAAAGTATATTAGGTTTTATATATTATTTCTTTATAATTTAAAATAATACTTTATTTTATAATACTTTATAATTTTATAATTATAACAACTTTATAATTTATAATACTTTATAAATAATTATAATTTAAATGTAATTTAATATAATTACATATTAAATAATACTTCATTCATAAGTTAATATTAATAGATAACAAACCTTGGAATATGGAACGTCTCGAGAAGATTGTATAACAGGTTTTCCAAAGTCTGAATCAATGTCAGATCCAAGAGAAGCTCTGTAATTCGTATGCTCAGGACTGCCTTTGATCGATCTTTTAGCAGGAGAATCTAATAACAGAAAACTAATAGTTTGTTAAACAGTTAAACGTAATTATGTTCTACCGCAACCAGTTCACTGAAGCTTAAAAGTTAAATGAATGGGCAACCGAGTAGAGAGTATCCACCAAAATGTGAAATATAAACGAAAATAAGAAAAAATGCAACTGAAAACATACTATAAGCAGCAATGACAACCAACTTAGTTATGAAGAACAGCGATACACCATTTCCCTGATATACAAATAACCAATGTCGTGTTGCATTGCAAAATGAGAGAGTGTGAGCTCCTGGAGAATGTCAAATACATTCGAATCACGATAACGACGTTTAACAACGCATCTACAGACCGGAGAATTCAAGAGGCCCTAAGAATAAAACTGAAAGAAGTAATAATTAACAAACATAAAAATAATGCATTGTAAGTAAATTAAAAAGAATATTAAGTTAAAACAAACTTATGTATATTGTTTTACGTTTGTTGCTTACTTCACTTAAAAGTACTGTACATGGTTTTTGAAATGCACTTAAACAATTAATATTACATTACCCATAAAAACACCAAATCAAATTCCACTTCATAATTCAATAATATTATCCGTTCTGGCTATTTGCCATCTATTTTGACCTTTCTAATACACCATGGGTCAATTATAATCCATTTAAATAACCACCCAGCACAAAGCATATATCAGAACAAATTCAAACCTGAAGACGAGGGTGGATTGCTGCTATCACTGTCTGTTTTGTCTCCAGAGCCCCGTCGATGCCTTAAACCAAACTGATCAACCAGTTGTAACTAAAATAAATTAAAATTATTTGTAGCAAATTAAAAATTACATAACTATTTAATTTAAATAACATATCTTTATATTACTTTTCTTGATCTTTCATATTTCTAAAAAGTTTGTTATGGACTTTATATAATGGACCTCCCGAGAAAAGGAAAGCTATTGGAAAACTGTCTTCTAAGTCTTGACAGTTTAGGAGAAAAAAAATGTTATCTAAAACTACATTTTGGGTAAAAAAGTGACTTTTCCATCATGCATAATTGCTCCCAAACTATACAGCACATCTACATTATGAGGCCCTTTTTGTGTAAAATATGAATTTGATTCATCAAAGATGGATCATTGAGTCTACACACATTTTTGAATACCCACTGTAGATGGTTAGATGGTAGAAAAAAGAAGACATTTCAATTGAACCTAGGAACGTAGAGATATGAAACTAATAATTAATAGAATTAATAATTAATTAATAATAATTAATACAATATCAAGAGAGCTTGAGAATCTCTTCAAGAAGAGATAATGAGGTAGAACCCCTAATTATATCAGAACTACAGAGAAGCAACCAGCAGACTTTAATAAATGTCAAAAACTGAATACTCAGTCATTTTTCTTAAAACCCATCATTAAGACAATGTGAATCTCATTGACCCCATTCGTCTCCATACTTAGCACAAAGATAAAGCAAATATAATAACTGAACATCACACTTTCATGAAAGGATTGTAAAATTATCATAATTTCAAAAAAACAACTCAATACCTTATCATCATTTGGAGCAGAGCTCTTTATTTTCCTTTCAACTCTAAGAATGAGTTTCTCTTGAGAATTTTTCAGTAATTTGTTCAATATATTTACAGAGGTTATTTCCTTTCCATTAACTGAAACGATAATATCTCCAGGCCTGAGATCTATTCCCGATGTTCCATTAATACTATGCACTAGGATGCCTACCTGGAAAAAATCCAATTTTTGTTCCCATAAAATTTTAATCAACAGAAAAAAATACAAGATCGGTACAAGTTAAATATTTGTGCTACCATTTACCTGATATTTGTCGGGAATGAATTCTTGTTTGAAAATTATAGCTAAATTTTGACTAGAAGGTTTAAATATGGTTACATCGACTGTTAAAAAACTAGCAGTCCCTGAATGAGTCATTTCTATCCAAGCCGAACCATCTAAAAATATAAATAACACTTTTTAATGTTTATCAAACCTACCAACAGAATTAATTGGTAATATTAGTACATGGTACAAAACCGAATAAAATTAAGATTGGAGAAACTACACATTGATAACATTCCACAAAAATAATTACATATCATTTAATATTAAACTAATTACACAACATTGAATTGATATTAACTAATTTTACCAACTCCAGACAGTGGATAGGAGGGTTAATAACATTTCTTCAACCTTCGAAGGAGTTTCTTAGGAGATACAAGCTGTTGAATAAAATGGAGCTAAACTCACCCTTTTTTTAATTATTTACTTATTAAAATAATAATTTTCTAACCAAATTTAGTAAATGTAATTAATAATGAATTGACTATAAACTTGTAATGATATTAATTTAGTGGACTACTTAATTTTAAGAACTATATACTGTATATTAAACGGTGCCGAAACACCCTTTTTAGGGACTGAACCGGCATTTCCACTCTCTGCTGCTAGAGTTAGACATTTTATAAATGTCTGGCTGCAGCAGACATTAAAGAAGAGTTCTCCGAACTGTCCGGACAACAGACAGGCCAAACAGTTTACTTTGGACCCCAGCGTTAAGAATAGGAATTTTATTCTTGGACTTGGCAGGACAAGGTTGAGGAATTTAATAGGAGTTCTCAACAGTCACTGTTGACGAAGAAGACATTTAAGTACTATAGGCTTAGAGAGCAATGCAGTCTGTCAAAAGTGCAGCGGGGAGGATGAGACATCTGTCCACTATGTGACTGACTGTCCTGCATTCAGCTAAATTAGATTAAATGTTTATGGAGTAAGCATTATTAGGAAAGATAAATTAAAGAAACGAGTGAAAAAATCTCCTATCTTCATGAAAAGATCAGATAGATTTTCCCCAGTGTATCTCTAGGTCGCAAGGGTTGGCAAAAAGTGCCCACTTGGTGGCCTACTTACCAGGCCTTTGATCTACTCACCCTTGACATTAAGTGTATTGAGGAGTAAGGTTTTAATTCCTCAATCACCTTATTTATTTAGTAAAATATTTCAAAATTTTGATTAGAATATTTAAAACTGGTTTCATCAACTGTTAAAAAGCTGCCCATTGATTTCACTCTACATAAATAATGACGACCAGAGTAGCCCAGTGACTTATTCGCTACTTATTCTCAGAAATTTAAATTCGTCCATGGAGGGGGCATTAAGCCATCAGAGCAGAGCTGGCACAATGTCAGGTGCTTGTTAAAGATCCCTACTCTAAATACACTTGATATAAGCAAAATATTGGACTCCCAATGTGAATTTTCATTGTGTGATATCACACGGGGACAATCTTTGGAATACTCGTATATGTTCTCTAGAAGGGAAGTTACTGTAACCTACCCTACCCAAACCTAATTTGCGAATATATCTACTCTGAAGATGACTACATGGGATGTATGAAACAAATTACCAACACGCATTTATTTTAGTGGCGCTCTGTCTCATTTGTTATTTTAAACCCATATTAGTTATGGGTGAGCCTTATTACTGATAATATATGAAATATATTACCAATTAAATTACACTTCTGAGAAACCAAAGTCTTAACTTTACCGTAATCTTAAATATTTAAAATATTTAAAAATCTAGGAAATATGTATTAATCATAATCCTAATTAAAATTAATTAAATTCTATTTGAGTTAAACGTTGAAAATGAATCTCTATATCACACATACAAAAAAATTGTTAAAAAAAACTTATTGTTAATATGTATATACTCAGAGTAGCTACTATTAAGGTCACTATAGCTATAAACAAGTTAAAAATTAAGTAGAGCCTATATCTATGGTATGACTAACTCCTGATTTTGTCTGGCATAAGATCTCTAAACTGACATTTAAATATATTCACATTATGGATCATCATAATTGTAAAATAAAAACATAAATTATAATAATTAAAAGAAAAAAGGATAATTCTAAAGAATAGTCATAATAGCCATGAGTTAATCTTTTAGAGAAAAAAATTTATTCACTTAACCAAGAAGTTTTTACATGAAGAAAATAATATTTAATTCTTCACGTACATGAAATACATAAATTCATATTTATGTAACGATAATTTCTTTTGACTTAAGATTTCAAAGTGAAAGTTAGTTTTATAATTTTTAAATTTTGGTCATTTGTACCGTTGACCACCTCGCAGTTTAGTAATTATTCTAGGGGATTGTGACAAACTCTCCACAATCTCCTAGAATAATTTTTACATTTTCAATTCAAAACTCATAAAAAAAACTATTGATACCAATGGCAATATTGCAATAAATTGGTCCAGTTGTTTCCATAAGTCTGGTAGCTTCAAGCAACACAACTTCCAGTTTCCCTGGACATGGTTCCAAACCTTCTTCATTTATTTCTAGTTCAGGTTTTACAAAAAATGGTTTGTATCTAATTTTGTAATGAGGGAATGTGTGTTTTCTTTTAATAGCTTTCCGAATCTGAAACAAAAAATAATTTATTTTACACGAAAAGTTCACAAACTTACCTAATAAATCTCAGTGTGCGCGTGTGTTTCTGCATGGATATGTGACAGAGTAGTTAAAACGGAATAAGAAGTGCATAAAAATTAAAAAGGTATTCCTTTTCAATAAAAACAACTAAAGCGGTTCTTATATACCCAATACAACTAACAGTCCTCGACCTAGAAACAAAATTGACGAGCGGGCTGATTATATAAGAAGAGTCATAGTCGTCAAATCAGCATGGGTGGAATATAGGTACAACTACTCCTCTACTATTTGAGATTACTGGTTTTTTTTTTCAAATTCATGGTAATAACAACTTGAAAATCTTCGGTTTCTTATTATGAAGTAGTAACTTTCATTAATCATGTTAGCATTCTTGTAGACTGCCTCTCAACCATCAGTTACAGGTATTTCTACTGCAATGGCGTAAATTAAAAAAAAACAATAAAAAACAATCAATTTATGTTTAAACTATTCAAAGCAGATAAAAAAATTACTTAATGGCTTGTTTTCAAATATGTTTTCATTCAGAAAGATTGTAATCCCAATATAAGAATGATCAACAGTAAACAAATATGAAACCATATTTCAGCTTTACTATTTATTACAAATTAAAATCTGTCTAGAACAAATATATCAACATATTTGAGTAGTAGGCACTCTTTACTATTGTACGTTGATACAAGTATTCAGTATCAAAATATGACAAAAATATGTTTATTTGTCATCTGTTCTCATCTCAGTGATGTCATTCTAAAGTCTAAAAGCATCCTACAAACTGTTTCAGTTCTACATCAATGTATATCTTTAATTATTTAATGTCTCTTGTATAATTGGGTAATGGAAATAATCATCGGGGAGAAAAGCAAAAATTGATACTAGCGTTACGTCAACAGACTAGAAAATATTAAACAATTTGTCATTATAATTATACTGTTATTTTTAAGTTCCATTTATAAAACAGTTTTTAGTAACTTTACATCTTAATCACTAAATAAATAATAATAAATCAATTATAACTTTTGTGGATGCCAAACTTCAATCTACATTTATATGACATAAGCTGAGTCCCATTTCAGTATGGAAGCATGGGAGAATGTATCTTTCCCAAGGCTATTTATTATGCACAACCCACCAAAAAGATTACCTGACCTGAACTGGTTGGAAGCCAAATGGAATTCGCTCTCCTTGTTAATTGGAGACCTAAACACCCCATCTACTCTCTGGAGATATAAGGAAACTTCAGCCGTGGGTAAAGTCTACGAGAGTTTGATCATAGCTAACCCTGTCCATTTTATAGACAACAGTAATCACAGTCCAACTTTCATTTTATGTAGTTTAGTAACTTCTCATCCTGATGTAATACTGGCACATTCCAATCTTACTCCAAGGATTAGGCATAAATTTATGCCGTGCTCTTGGCGGATTTGGACAGAAGATAATGGCAATCAAGCTGATAAAGGATTTTCCTGTGGACTAAAAAATAAAAAAGTTCAATGGAATATGAAGAAGGCAAACTGGTGAAAGTATAGAACCAATTTTGGAGAATAGGTAACAGAATATCCAAAAATTAATGGTTGATTTAAACGTTGACAACAATCTAGCACGTATTAGAGATGCAATTATTAGGTGTGCAAAAAATTCAATAGTACATGGTAGAGTGAAGAGGTACTCTGCTTTCTAAACTCATGAGCCACAATCTTTAAAAAAGAGACGAGACAAGACGTAGAACGGAATGTCAAAGATTGTCAAAGACAAAAAATTTTTAAAAAATAAAAACGAAGTTTATAAAAAGCTGATTACTGAGGCAAAGATAAGAGCAAAAAGTGATTTCCTAAGCACATTGAATTTTAGAAAGGATAGAATTGATGAAAATCCATTTATCTCAAAGACGAATAAAGGTAATATTTCCAAAAAGAAAAACCCCTCAAGATTGATCAAAATTACCTCATATAAGGAAATATCAATCTTTTTTTGCAAACACTTGTCCTAAGACAAGCAGTTTCAAGGCCCTCAAAAATAATCTACCAAATAACATGCCCAACGGAATTAAAAAAGATCTATAATGTACCAAAGGTTTATATCATAGCACCAAATTCAGCTATTTGTACAATTAATAAAAACAGAACCCCCTGTCAACTGGGGCGAAAAACCTCGGATCATACTTCTGAAACTGTTTAATATACCAATGTGAATGGGTTCAAGCAGAAGTTACACCTATTGTTAAGAAGGGTAAAGCACTAAACAAACTCGAAAATTTCAAACATATATCTCTAACCAGTATCTGTTCTAAAATATATAAAATAAAACTAATATCAAATAACCTGCAATCGATAGTGAGTTAATATCAACCGCCTCTAATACCCTACAGAACAAGTTGGATAAAATCTATCTATCTCTTAGACTAATCACCAGTGCCCTCTTTTCAACGCTATAGGTGTATTGAAACTATAGATCGGTTTAAACCATCTTTCTATAAGAAAAGATATTGTTGCCATTGCTATATTCACGAAAGAACACAGCGCCTAGAGATTGATTTTTGGAAGCAGTACAGAATACCTTGGTATCATCTGAAAACCCAAACCTCTTTTCTGAAGAAAGCAAATGATCTCATTAAATTCTATGGTTTATTGACAAATTCACAACTGAAGATTTTTCCCTCAAGCAAAGCCCGGAATCGCTGTGTAATTAGTCATACTATAGTAGTATGGCGGTAGGGCACATGTTAAAAACAATAGCCCTTGAAACTATACATGTACGATATCTCGGCAATGAATGGAAGCATTTTATTCTAACAGCTCTGCATACGAGAGTAATAGATATCCTGGAGATGGAGTTTTTTCATGCGATTTCCAAATATCCAAGCCGATCAAGACCCTTTGCATTAAGCTCCGATGGAAAGGTTAAAGACATTTTTCAAAGCCTTTCAGTACACTGAACACCAAGAACCAGAACAGATGGTAATCTTTGTAGATTCCCAGGCAACAATTTTGACCCTGACTTCACCACATGACTGCAAGTCATGTGACGTAATAGAATGACGTGCTCTAATAAACAGCTTGATTAAAGCAGATTGGATTATGGACTTCAATGGATTCCCAGAAATTATGGTATAAAGAAAAGGAAGATCAGCTGATAAAGCGAGGAGAGGAAAAGGTATAATTACCTGACCCTTGGAATATAGTGCAGTTAAAAGACTGTTCAGAAGTAAAAGGAAAGAACTTGTAGATGATGCACTAATCATTAAATCAACAATCAGAAGAGAAACAGTGGCATAATCAAGGAACGATACAATTCCTCATATCCGACCTACATGTTTCAGACTGGATCCTGACTTTCTATCGAATAAGTGCCATTGACAGTCCAACTTGAGTCTTAAGCGAAAATACCACAATGAATGGAGTATATCTTCAAGACTGCGAAGCCATCATGAGTTTTAGAGTGGGCAGTGAAATGACTCATCAAAGACTGGTATGAATATTAATAATCCTGAAGTCAGGAGTATTTCATTATTGGGATAATTTATATCGGGCAGCTTGTCATCCAATTTCCAATCGCCAATAAGATTGTGGTATTATTTAAAAACAAAAAAAATATTTTGCAGAGTGAAACAGATATAGTACTTGAACTTAAGGTTTCTGGCTAAGTTTATTTTCAGATATTTTTTTTTAAAACTAGTGTTAGTTGTAAGAAAAAAAGTCATTAATGTTTAAATGTCTTTTTCATACATCATAACATTTTTGTAACTTGTAGAAGAACACTACCTGTTCAATAAGCATTGTTTGTATAAAGCATTTGTATCTACTGACTACTACATAGTATCTGATTGTACTTTTGAACTACAACAATTTATTTGCGCATATTATAAATCGTTTTTCTAAATATGAAATATACCTTTATGCAACAGAAATAATATAAAACGCATAATGACATAACAAAAGTCATTAAATGCAATGGAAGTTTTTAAATGCCATTATTTACCTTACCTACTATACAAGAAAAAAAAATATTAAAATACTCGTAATTGATTAAATGAAAAGAGAAAGTTCATAAACCTGATTAGCAATAATAGAGTTCACTTGAGCCAAGGATCGACCCTGAAATTGTGACTCAACACAAAGTTGAAGAGAGGGATCGTTATAAAAGCTGAAACTCCAATGTGTATAAGGAGTCCTCGTAAACTTGAGGCGTACTTCGCCTTTGAGGTCTTCAACTGTAACAAAAAACTCTTCTGAAGAAAAGAAATAGTTTTTCCATTTTTACAAAGAAATTAAAATGCACTTTTGGTAATAGCAATTACAAATTTACATCGAACTTTTTTTATCTGCTGATTTAACAACAAAAACAGAAAGAATTTCTAATAATAATTACTTTCCAAAACTTTCAAGTACCTTTAATATTTACATTTTTATCAAAAATTAATAATGAAATTTAGAACAATATAGTATTTAAAAGTCATTTATACTTCCTTTCTTTGTAAGTGGCGAATCTGATTTATTTCATAGTAAATAAAACATAAACCTTCCTAATTGAAAAAATTCTTTTTTACTTGTTAAAAGTAATTTTCATAACTACACTTACAACTGAGATTTCTTCGTAATAACTGTTTAGTCAAATAATTACAAATATTTATAATACTGTAATAATAATAGTTTTACACTAATTTATAATATAAATTATTTTATGCAATAAGTAATAAAGCTATTAAACTGTTTGAATTATGATTTAACAGAGCCAATAGACAATTCGTTAAACACTTGATACATTTTTCTAGTAGTATGCATCAATTTAATTTAGTATTTCGATTGTCCAATTTTCTATACATTTAGGCTATTAATGTACTTTAAATCGATAGCATTGGTTTAGAGTAACCAATCATACAAATGTTGGACATTTTTACCATTCAATTATAGTCCTAAAATGTTTCTAAACTTTAAATTAAAATAATGTTATTTAAGTTGGTACCTTTCACCGAGACATGAGCAGTTTTCGAAAGTCTCATTGTAGCATCAATAGAAAGCTGAAAACCTCCTGAATACTCCAAATCAAAACAGAGTTCAACATCGTCAATCAATTTGGTAGCACTATCATAATTAAGTGATTTGACCTCCACGCTCTGAATCGAAGGAAGATGGTTTCCGAGGTGTAGATCACGAAGCTGTAAACATTGGTAGTCTTTATTTACAATTTTATAAATCTTGTCAGCTACAAAAAACATATGACACCTCTAGTGTTACTTATTTTGTTAAAATTAACAGAATGTCGATATTGCAATTAAACTTCAAGCTTACTAACCACAATTTTTTCAAATAGCTTTCCTGTTGTAGTTTGAGTCAATAACTCTTCTAATTCCAGAGTCAAACGGTGACGAAACCACTTTCTAACCCTTTTTGTGTTCCTACATTCTTGAAACAGAAATTGGATCAAAGCATTCAATGCTCCAGCAGATTCTTTTCCTTGTGATACTTGCTTATGGAAATCCTAAAATTAACGTGATAAAAGTAAAATTATAGTAGATAAAAAATGAATTTTCAAATTATTAAATTCAATCCACATATTTACCTCAGGTAATGAGAATGGTTCGAAAATTGGCTTAGAAGGAGGTCCAATAAAAGGTTTTTTCATTATGTAAAAATTAAATAGGTACCATTGCACGAACAGAGTTATACCGATGCCTAAAACTATGCACACGGCAATCAAAAGCACAAAAGATATCAAATCCATGGATATGCTAATGGGATTAGAAGTTATCGATAACATTACATAATTCAAATCGTAATAATACGTTATTAATACGCATATAACTTCATCATATGAAGATCTAATTAACCAAAGACCGAATTAAGTTCTTCCTACGACGATATATTCTGCTCTAATGAAAATATACTCTATATAAACTAGTATACAAATGGAAGATTACAAAATTGATCACAGTAAAGTATTTATTCATATTTTACAAAACTTGATATTCCTATCACAAATGATATGTGAAATAAGAAATGCTTTCAATAATATACTTATCACGATTAAATAAAACTAAAATATAAATAATGAAACCCTACAAAACCTTCACCTGTCTGACAGCTAGGTTTATTACCTCCCTCTTCCCCCTTTTAAACGTAGACAGAACAATGAAATTGTGGGAACTAAGGCACTATTGGTAAAACATACTTCAGAAAGTTAATTTTAATTAAAGTTTTTTTTCATTAATTTAATTGAAAACTTTAAATTAAAGTTTTTATTTAAAAAAAAAATGGAATTTTTTTTTAATAAAATCTTAAAAGATTTTAAATACTTTCCTTGAACGAATAAATTAATATGTGGTGTCTAACATTAACTTATGTACACATTTCTCTTTCGGAAGAACTAAGAAATTGAAAATAAAATGTTATCTAACAACGGCTTTGTTATCTAACAAAGAGAAAATCAGTTTCTAGAAAAGTGTTCATTTAGAATTACTTACTGATGTCCAAAACTATATTTTTTTTAAAAAAAAAAGTTTAACTTCAACTACTAAAATAAATTTATTTTATTATCATTGAAGTATGCAATCTAAAAGTTTACAAGTGTAAAGGAATTCATTATTTTATTATAATACTATCTCAGCTTGTTATAAAAGAAAACTTAATATGGTTATGACATCCGTTGTTTCTGAACTTACGGAGAGTTTCAGTAGAATGGAGTATACTAGTCCCTTTAACCTGGGACCCAATCTTGTGATGACAACTATATTTTCATTAGTACGCTGATACATAAACATTAGATTTCCTCAGAACTCATGTAGTGCAGTAACTGATTACGTAATATCATAGGTAAATGAAGAAATTTTAATAACATCGTAAACTGTTGAGGTAGAGTGAGTATGCTTATCATTACTAACCTGGTTTTATGCAAGGCAGAGGATCAGCAATTTTATTTGGGGTAAAAAAATAATAAAAAATCTTCGTTTGGATGAGACAGCAATAAATGTCTTTTTAGTCATGACTACATCTACTATTACATTATATTTTACGGTTTGTTCAGTCTGTAAACAGTTAGTCAATAGGGTCACAATTTCTCTTTGGACATGATTTAAAAAGTCATCTGGAGTATTGGTAGTCAATATATTTGGAACTTGATATGTCTAAAGTCTATTTTTGTATGAAGTTTCTATTATCTGAAAAATGGTCTAGTAAAACGGTTTTTAAAAGGTAAAGTCTGTAAGTCAGAATCTTCAAGTTTTCTCTTTTCCCCAGACTGCATTATACCCGCTCCTTGAATTCGTATGAATGCTTCCCATGTATAACTCCTTTAAAGGTTACCCCAGGCTGTTTTTCTTTATATGTGTCTATATAGTTATCAGCCATTTCGCAATTGTATCTTTGTAGAAGAATCAGAGAGCCGTATCTGTTCTTATCAAACTTTATCACCGCTAATACAGTTTCACCAAAAATAGACTTTTGACATATCAAGTTTCAAATATATTGCGTTGTCCCAGTATTGTAAGTTTTATGCTATTCATACTTATAATTATTTTTGTATTATTTAACGTAATTTGTGTACAAATTAACGAATATATAATGCTTCTATCCAAAGAACACATTCAAACAAGTGTAGTAGGCTGAAATTTAAACTTCATCATATGAAAATACCATTTATTAATTTTAAATATTTTCTACTTGTTACATATTAAACAACTAGAAAAAAATAAGATTTTTGAACAATATTTATAAGTCTAAGAAATACGTCAGACTCGAATCTGATACAATTTTTTTCAAGTTAATTGTGTGCTAATCCGATAATTAGGTAGAGATTATTCAAGTTGTTTCACTGATTTATGACAAATCGGCCTCAAAAGTTTGATTTTTTTTATAATATCATACAAATTTCATACAAGTTATTACATTTTAATATCCTACAATCAGTGACTTTTCAAACAATGTTTTCTAAAATCACGAAAAGTTTAATCAACTTCTTTCCTTTAAAGCAATTTAACTGAGAAAATATTCACATTCAATCTTAAATCAAACTAATAATAACAAGTTTTCAACTTTCTACATTAAGTAAATCACTATTTACTTATGTTAAGTCAATGGTGTGGCTTATCCATGCAGCAATATTACCTAAAAATTATGAAGCTTAATAATTAGTGTAATTTAATCCACCAAACAGTTTGACTTGTATTCACAAATACAATAGTTAAAGAGTATTTGATTCAATACTCTCAATAAGAGTGAATACTCTCAATACAAGGTTTGAGAGTATTCACAGGTTGTGAATGTACACAATATTAAACTCGTATTGTGTCCAGTTTGGATCTTCTTTTCGATTTTATAGTCAATATTGAAAACACCTACATTACTACATTACTGATTATCTCTCCATATCACGTGGAATATCCTATGTATACAAAGTAGAGGATTTGTAATGAAATAAGTGATATAAAATATTACAATAGTTTAAAAACTGTGATATGCTAAAGACTGTCATAAATGATTTTGTTGTTAAGGAACTATTCTACGATAAAAGAACCCTAGGACGATGTTATTGACGAATGATCCCAGATATGATTGAATAGTCAGTTTAAAACTCTTCAGAAATAATAGTGAATCAAAACAAAACACGAAGAAGTCATTTAATCCTCCGGTATTACTATTGCACTGACCCACGAATAAAAGAGGTTGTGATTTAATTCTTCAACAATTTTGAACGAACGAACACACAAAACTAATAGTTAGTAATATTTTTGTGTATTAATATTAGATATGATAATAGTGACAAAAGATTTTTTTGAACATTATTAAATACATTAGTAAATGTATTATAAAACTCATTCGTCATCACATTATTTAATTGCCATCGTCATCAAGAGATGAACAGAGTTCTGCTCCTGATGACCACACAGTTATGTTGTTTTAATTGTTTGATATATATATCTTTTATTTTCAATACATGAGTTGCATTTGCGAATTGTAAATCTTTAGGATATCATTTCGTTGTTTGCAAACGAATATAAATTATTCTGTTATGGCGTGATGAGAAATCAATCGCGATTGCTATTAGGATAAAATATTGATGTGGGTGTTGAATATGTTAGTTGTTGACAAATTTATTATTTTTAAAAGTAACTGTTGTTTTTTATCTACATAATCATACCCAGTTTTATAAATACTTTCTTGACCTGACAAATATATTTTCAATGTCAATTGTTATCCATATTTAATTGGAAAACGAAATAACATTTTAAAAGATTTTATACTTTCTGTTTTCCGGTACAATAAGTATATGAAAAAATACTTTAATAATAAAAATAATATTACTCAAACAAATTAATAAATAATTTGAATAATAGAAATTAATAAAAGGGGATTAAATTGGAGGCAACATTGGAGTTATAGATATTCCATGTGTAACACGCCATCCCATTCGTCCGTTTCATTATTAAGGTCACGCCACGTCAGGGTAACCTACCGGTCAATTTCCTTTCCTATTTTATAAGCATCAGCCTTGTATGGTTATTTGCACTGTTCTGTCATTTTTCTCTTTATTTTCTAAAGCCATGGCCGATGCTAGAGAAAGGACATTCATTATGATTAAACCTGATGGAGTTCAAAGAGGATTAGTTGGTAAAATAATTAAAAGGTTTGAAACAAAAGGATTTAAACTCGTTGCAATGAAGTTCATGTGGGTGAGTTAATGATGTTCTCTTCAACGCACTTTTAATATTAACATTTGTTTCATTGATTATATGCATATTTTGTAGGCTAGTGAAGATCATCTGAGACAACACTATTCTGATCTTGCGGCAAGACCTTTTTTCCCAGGATTAGTGAAGTATATGTCATCTGGACCTGTTGTTCCCATGGTCCGTTTTTGTATTGATGGAGGAATTAATGGTATTTGTATTTAATGAAATATTTTAAAATGCCATTTTTATTATAGGTCTGGGAAGGATTGAATGTTGTTAAGACTGGAAGAGTTATGTTGGGTGCTACTGATCCTAAGGATTCTGCTCCAGGAACTATTCGTGGAGATCTGTGCATTCAAGTTGGAAGGTATTATTTTCCTTTATTTTTTTGAAATGTTTAGGCATTTTAGTGTTGAATTTAGTTCTTGAAGTTTTTATTAGCTCGTGTGTTGGTGCTTAAATTTCGAAGTTCTTTGCTGTTTCATTAATTTTACGAGTAACAGGTATACCAAAAAGCAATTACGGCTTTTTTCCACTGTGACTTCAATCTATTTAAGCCATTTTTATTTTGATATATATTTAACTGGATATAAAAGGTACTATTTTATTTTAAAGAAGTTTATTCATTCCAAAACGCTTCTTTATTTCATACAAATTAAATATGTTTTTGAAATTTGATATCATGATATTTAAAAGCTATTTGCCTAATTTAAAGGTAAAATATAAATATCATGTAACAATTTCCTCTTTTTATTTTGTAATTTTTATTTCAATTTTGTACATGTTTATTTTTATTACTGGAGGTTTGCTTAGTTATTTGAGTTAGTAATTGTATTTCATTGTTCTTTGTGTTTTTCTTTTTCGATTTTGAACTTTTATATGTCCAGTTTCGGTCATCTTTCCGATATTATAGAATACATCTATATATTTGTAAATTTTGGTAGCAGTCCTTAATACATACATTAATGAAAATAACACAAAAGTTAGCTGATACCTGTTTCTTTACTATCTTCTCGACCTAAATAACCCTCGTTACTTCGTCTACACAGTAAAGTTACCTATGGTCAACATGTTTTGAATAATTTGAATAATAATATGGTCACCATTCATCTTCAGAACATGAACTTCTTCAGTGAATTTTCTCGTTTATATTAGCAAGGTGAGGACAGAGGGGGTTGTATTTCTACGCTACATTTTTATTTCTGAAAATAATAAGAATGGTATACCCTGTCGGATTATAAGTTAACTTAAAAGAAAGAAGAATTACTGACACTTGGTTTAAAATGTTTAATTAGAATTTTATACCACTCAGTATTTAAACTGGAACAAAAAGAAATCATTACTGCGAACTAGGTATTGCAAGATCAACGCTACAAGGATGGAATAGTTAATGCCTTAATGGACATACATCCTAGATCTTATGAAAATGGGGAAATATTCAACTCAAACATTAATAGAGTAAAACAAGCATTTGTTAATAACGGTTACCCTAATGAACATTTTAATCGCATTTTTGAAGAATATATTCATTTAAGAAAAGAGTAACAAGTTATTAGGAATAGACAAGCTATGGTACATCAAGTGTTTTATAGAAATCAATATTTGAAATTCCACAAGCTTGACGAAATGTTATTTAAAGACTTTGTAAGGAGCAATGTGAAATGTAAAAACTTAAATGAAAAAGTAGCACTGGTTACTAACTATAAAAACTCACCTTTGAGTAACCTATTTATAAAAAATAATAACCATGTCAAAAACTCACCTTTAAAGGTAACATATATGGTGTACGAATATACGTGTACTAATGGGTACTGTGTAGCCTAAAAATACTCGTACATTGGTATGACTACCACCTCCTATCATGAAGGCTTACCTTGTTCTTAGTAGTTGGATCACCTAGAAAGTGGTGCACGTAGAGGAACACAAATACAAAATAATTAAAAAAGGGTGACCCCCAACAAACTAAACATTTTAGAAATCATACTCATTCAACAACGAAAACTACATTTAAATATTCTGATTGAAAACAGATTTTAAAGCTGTTTCAATCATCTCAATGCCGAGAAAACCTTCAGTACCCAAACTGCGTGGCCACCCTCACACAGGATTAACTAACAGCTTATCATGAACTTAAGAGAAACCTCCACTGACATCACTTTGCTTATATAAGAGACAAAATTCACACAACAAGTTCATGTCCTGAAGATGAATGGTGATTATTCGAAACATGTGAACCATAGGAAACATAATTTACTGAGTAGATGAAGTAACGAGAATGTTATATAGGAAAATTAGTAAGCTTCTTAAGAAACAGATACCAGGTAAGTTTAGAGTTTTTTTCAATAATATATGTATTGTGTGTATGTGAAAGTATAACCCTCATGTGATAATGTAAAGACAGACTAATCTAATCCTCATAGTCAGTAATAACTGATGCACGTAATTTGTTTTACTAGAGAATGAAAGGAGAGTAAATTATATATGTGTAGTATGAAAGAGAATGATTAGTAAAATAAGCTAAAATAAAAAGTAAGAATGGACTTTGTAATAATGAGAAGAGCATAGAAAATGGTGATGATGACTAGTTAGGGATAACATCTGTTGGCTTCAGATCTCTTGGGAGTAACTTTACTGACTTAATCGTCTTTTCCTGGTTACAGTTATATATTAATTTTTTTTTCACAAAGATAAAAATGGCTTGATTTAATAAACTACTGCTGTAATGTGTTTTAAGCGAGTATATTTAGATAAAAGCTATAACTTATAATCATGCTGTTTATGAATTCTAATTTCATTCCCTTGATATATTAAACTTATGTATGACTGACTGACATTACGTAATCCTATATAAATGTGTTTTTTTTTTTTTTGTTTATTTGTAGGAACATTACCCACGGTTCGGATTCTGTTGAATCAGCCAAGAAAGAGATAAATTTATGGTTCAGTGAGAAAGAATTGGTTCCCTGGAAGCCTGCATGTGAAGCATGGGTTTACGAAGACTAAATAATTATTCAGTAATACAATACGTTACATTTCCAGAGCTCTTGTTATTGGAGTATTTGTTAAAAGGAACTTTTATAAGTTCTTATCTTTATATTTTTCCAATTGATTGTTATTTATTCAATCAAACTAAAACGCAAAATATACAATTTCATTGTTCATAATCATTATTCACCCCATCCTCCTAGATAATAAAGTATGTATTTGCAGCAAATGGATATAGTATGATCATATTTTTAGTCTAATAAGTATCATTTGATATTAAATAACAAATACCTTAAATTACTGTTTTCTGTAAATATGAAGAATTGTATTTCAAAAATGTTATACCTTTTGAACTACTATAGTTAATGTAGATTAATTTATTTCAGTTTTCTATTGGTTAGTTCATATGTTAGGAATCCCAGAAATTTCTAAACTAAAAAGAAAAGTTTGATTTATATTAAAATGAGGAAAATGAATCAAACGCCACATTACGCTCTGTTCAGAATAATAATCAGATTGATTCATGTACTTAAGGCAAATAGTATTCAGATGTTTATGGATTCTGCTACAAACAAACAGCTTAGTAAAATGTTATATATAATGTTCTATCTTTCTGTAGTGTAATTCATACATTTTTTAGCTTTCATCTTTATTTTTTTTATTTTACAACAAAAACAGCTCATTTAAAATAGGCATCCTTAGTTGCAACTTTTTAATATATAGTAATCTCTCTTCACAGTTTAACGTGAAAGATAGGGGTGGATATATGTAACCTTATGCAAATAAGTTCATAGAACGGGTTCTTGAGGATTTTGGTCATAAAAAAATTCAACTCCTGATTATATATGGCGTTTCACCTAAAATTTTTTGGCATTTTCAAGGCTTGTTTTTGAGGAAACACTATTTAACTGTCCTTACCTTTATCTAGCAGCATCAATGCATGGATGGTTAAATAGTGTTTCCTCAAAAACAAGTCTTGAAAATGCCAAAGAATTTTTGGCGAAACGTCGGCATATAATCAGGAGTTGAATTTTTGTATGACCAAAATCCTGAAGAACACATTCTGTGAACTTGAAAATTCAGTGGTCGAGAAGCTATATCAATGTTATGCAAATTAGTTTTGGACATCATAACGCTTGTTCTATCACTAGAAAATTGAATTAGAATTAATAAATTATTAAGCAGTTCAGCCTTAATACAAATTTATGTATGTATATGTATTAAAAAGATGACTCAGAGCACTGATTCTGCTCTGAAGACTTGTGCGTATGTCAGTCACCTCATGCCGTAACATGTGTTTTTACTTCACTGTAAATCAAGTGTATTGTGAAATTTTCACACGTTTAAGCATTTTGATATCCCACAATCCGTTTGTGACATCTATAGCATAGTGTACAAGTGATGCATATCCAAACATTGTAATCACTCCAACTTTGAACCGTTTAACCGAATAAATTAACAAAGTAATAAGTATGATACGATACTGGTGTGGGAATGCGCCCTATAGTTTTTGACAAATGTATCATTGAAAAGTTAATTTATCACTTTATTTCAAACCAATACTAATTTTTTCCCTTTTTTGATTATTCTAGAGACTTCAAAATCTGTATGTGGTATTGCCTTTATGTAAGCAATCCTTGGTACATAAGTTAGTACTTACAGTAAAATATTAGAGGTAAGAATAAGTAATTTATTAAAAGTAAATTTCTTTTAAAAATTTAGGTTGATAATCAGTTTCAATTGAAATAATTTAATACAATCAATAAGTAATTTATTTAAAGTAAATTTATTTTAGAAATTTAGGATGATAATAAATTTCAATTAAAATAAATCAATACAAAATTTGAATAAATTATATTGAAATTAGTATAATTAAGGAACCGTTCCCATAAAATTAGAAAAATTATAGTACTTAATAAAACAATATTTGTAATGCCTAAATGTAGTTCAATTACATTTCAAGAATCATTCATTAAAAAAAATCTTTTTTGAGATATAAGAAAATAGGTTTTTTTTAGTAAGTAAGAATGAAAAAACTTTTATATCCAGCATATCACATTTGATTTCATCAAACCAGGTAAACTGAAGGTAATACATGTATGAAAGGTTACATAAAATGATAACTGAAACAATAAGGCAGTAAATTAAATATGCAAAGTACACCACATTTAATTGATTATGCATCAGATTACATTAGTTATAGCTTTTATCTCAGCAAATAAAATGGCTAAAAAGATAGTTCAGTGCCTGTTATACATTAACTTTTTGGTTATCATTATTTATCACACTTTGACTGGCAATGTTTTATTCTAAATTATAAGATTCAAATTAATTCTACAGTTACCTTTTTTTCATAATGGAATTACAGTAATTCAACGGTACCTATCGTACAATTGTTGCCCAATTGTTGATATTTTTTTTTAAATAAGTTTGAATTAGTAATAATAAAATTAAACTTATTGTTCTTAAATAATTATTCATTACAAATGCCAAAATGTAGTACCCACATTAAATTAAATAATTAAAATTTAAGTATGCATTATTTCCCCTGATAAGTTTATTTATTATCAGACTTTTATTTAGAAACACATTTCGGTCCCTGAATATAATGAATTCATGCTTCCGGTCTTAACGTTTAGTAAATACTAAATTATTAAATTCTTCAAATATATAGTTTTAAGTAAAGAGTAAATGTATACTTTCCGGTCAATATCGGAAAATGAATAAAGTACAAAACTTATATAAATACGTTTTGGTCAACAGGAAAAGTTGAATAGGGCAACTATTAATTTACCAGTATTGTATTAAAAATTTTAATTTCTTTAGGTTCACAAAATTTAACAAAACTAGTCTTGTTATTTAAAATGAATGTTTTACTCAGAATGTTGGGTTTATGTATCTCATTTACTGCCTGAGAGACAACATGCTGTCATTCACCATAGGGGCTATTATTAATGATATATTCAAAGCTGAAACTAGGAATTTAGATGTACAATTTATAGAAATAAACCGGCCAAACTTTGTTGGCCATATACATAAATATCATACAAGTATACCTCTTTATGTAAAATTTATAATTTTGATACCTTGATCTTTGTTAATATTTGAAAATATTTTCCACAAAATTATATTTAACAAATTTAACTTCACATATAAAGTATATAAAATTATTAATTTAAACGAAATGTTATTCAATAAAAGTTCAATACTTGTTAATGAAAAGAATAAATCGTAATTAAGTTAAAGGGAACTAATAAAAAACCGAGAATCAAACGTAAGCCACCCATACCAGTCAAGGAGAAACTTCATTAGTTCAAAAGCCAAATAACAACAATTCAAGAATTAAGTTTTTTTTTTAAACCTAAATATCTTTAAAAACCGTTATTGAAAATGACTCTTTTACTATTACAATCGGAACTGAGTAATCTTTATTGAGGTTAAGATGATAGTATTCCTTTGAGTAAAGGGGATGCGTATGTTATTTGTACTTTCGAGAAATATTTCAGGTACAAGACAATTTCCCAATTTACTGTTGATAAGGTTTAAGTCTATGGTTGAACATATGAACAGTTGTAGTAGATTGTACTATACAGATTGTAAAACCAAGTTTTCCAGACATGTTTTAAAAATTATATTCTCTATAATTTAAAACATGCCATTGCATGTATTTTTGTAAAACATGTTTTGTTGGTGCTAATCACATAAACAAAAACCGTATTTGGATCTTATAACAGCAATTCACCAGAAAAAAATAATACAGAAGACGCAAAAAATAGAAACGCCTCTCTACTAAAGTTCGTATGATTCCAAAATGCTCCTACTCTCATATTTAAATGTTGAATATGTTCATGACATGTTAAATGTCATGAATAAATGTTAAGTTAATATAAGGCATTGTAAAAGAAGTGAACTAAACTTCTGAAATATAATTGAAGTTGACGTATTACAGTAACATTACAGTAACATTAGCTCTCACAAACTAATACAACCAGAATACAACTGATTGAAATTATACATTCTGGTTAGGAATATAATAGAAATTTTCTATATGGGAGTATATTTGCTATATATATAAGTACATTAGACTGTGTTCAGTTATTAAATACTTTTTTTTAAAGAATTCCTAAATTACTGTAATTGTAGTGATTATTGTTTTTGTGTAACTGTCTGTTTCTTTGAATATGCTTTATTGAAAATAAAATGAGTTATGACAACTCCCAATATATATCTTTTTTAACAAAAATATAAATGTAATTACTAAACTCTCGTAATCAATATATTTTAATATCTTAGGACGAATTTTCTGGAATATTCTAGAAACTTCTATCCAAAAAGCGGAAGTTTTTGACTAGTCCAAATAGTTTTTGAAAATAAATTGCAAGTGTTATTTTAACTTTGGTTTTACACACAGACAAGGTAATAAGTAAAGTGTTTAATCATATGTTTTTTATATTTTTATTTTGAACAAGTAGTTATTAAATATTATTTGGAACCTTGGAAACGTCTAGAATCTTCTAGAAAAGTAACGAACTTGTAGTGGGGATATAAAAGCTGTCTGCTGTGCGTGCCGGTCATTTTAGAATTTGATCGCTTGGTGGTGCACGTCGTCCCAAAGCTCAACCAACTCTTTCTTCCTATCAAATATTTCAGAATGTAAGTGTTTTAATACCAATATTTTAGGTTAAAGTAATATTATATGTGATTGTAATTCATCTGAAGTATTTATTTGTGTAAAACATATCTTTTCGAATACCACGTGCTAATGGTTTTTTTTTCTATTTTAGCATGCCCGAAGACATTCAAATGGATGATCCTGGACAGGTGGAAACCTTTGCCTTTCAGGCAGAGATTGCTCAGCTTATGTCCTTAATCATCAACACATTTTATTCTAACAAAGAAATTTTCTTGAGAGAGCTTATTTCAAATTCGTCTGATGTAAGTACACATTTTCCCACGATAGATTCTGTAGGGATTTTTTATTTATTTTATTCACGAAGTTATATTGTTACAAATGAGTTTCATACATATAAACGGAAGTATCTTATTTGATACTATAGGATCTATTAAAAAGTCGCCACAAAATCGTTGATAAATTTTTTAAACCTTCCCATCTAGCCTGCTAACATTTTTTCCGAGTAATCCAGAGTTCCCATTTTTGTTATTGACATCGAGGTAATTTCGTTGGTGTAATGTAATACTGTTTCCTGTTTATATTCCTGTTCGTATAATGTTCTTTTTATGACTAAGATCTCTGACCAATGTGGTGATTTTTATTTCATATGCCAATAATATATGATCAAACCACAATAAGAAAATGGGAAAACAAGTCAGTTGGGTTTTTGACTCTGACAAAGACCGCTTGTTACGGTTAAGGGATCTTAGTCTTGTTTTCCTATTTTCTTATTGTGGTTTGATCATTGATTGTTATTTCACGTGTTTATGTGAAATCTTTTGCCAATAATATCTTGTATGACACAGTTGTTACCATACTATACCACAGAATTCCATAGGAGATATGTGATAATATATGGTGGAGTGCAACTCAAAATTCGATTTAGTGTTTTATTCAGCTTTGTGTCCTAGAATGAACTAAATTCACAGAAAGAACTTGCTTAAAAGATTCACAAAAAACGCCACCATATTTCGACTGCTTTGTCGTCAGATTGAAAAATTAGTCACTCCGAACACACGTGAAAGAGTATGATTATCTTTTTACCTGAAAAGGCAGTCGAAATATAGTGATAAATTTTTATCCCTTTTATGTATGTTCTAGTGAAGTTAGTTTATATATGAGCCGTTTATTTTGAAAGTGGCCTAATTCCATTTTCCAAAAAAATTTAGCTAGCTATTTAAATAATTACATTTTTACGTTATCTTTACCTTTTGCAGCAAATTGTACAAAATTTATTTATAATTACTAAGAATTTTTATAACAAAAATTAGTTGATAAATAAAATGACAATATTTTTAAATTTTGTAAAACGCAAACCCTTAAATATCTCGATTTTAACATAAATGGAATTAGGCCACTTTCAAAATAAGCGGCTCATATATAAATATGAACAAGATTTCACAATAAACACGTTAAAGAGAAACCTACGTCCAGACCACAACAAGAAAATGTCTTTTTTTCTCATTTTCTTATTGTGGTCTGGACGTTGATGTGTCTATATATCTCGTAACTAAACAGTTTCTATGACCGCTATTTGAACAAGAGATCAGGATTAGAAATAAACATGAAGGTTTATAGGCAGGTGTGGTGTCCAATCTTTGGTTTTGACACCCTTAACGTGTCGTTTGTCAGTAAGATGTTGGTTTTTATTTCTCGTGTTAACTGTGAAAACTACTATACCTATATATCAAATAAAAACTAAAAAAAAGTTGATTTTTCATTCTTAAATTGACAGATAAAAATGTACGTGTCAGTTTACACTGTAAAATTATTGAAATAAAATATAGGGACCAAGGTCTATTGGCGAAAATAAGTGATCCTCAATTCTTAAAGGAGACTTACCTAGTACCCCAGAGGTCCATCCTGAAGTAGAAGTGAACAAAATTTCTGTCATTTACTAATTCAGTTAATTTTTATTCACATATTTATTGTGAAATCTCCGTTCTGGGTAAGAGATTTTGTTAAACTGGCCATTATTTTCGTTATAATTTTATCAAAAATTTAGAGCTCATTCATCGAATAGACGTTTTAATTCTATTTGTTGGGTAATAAATTAAATTTTATAAATATTTGCTGGAAAATTTGTAACAGTATCAATAAAACAATTTTTTTTTAAATACAGGCATTGGATAAGATTCGATATGAATCTTTGACTGATCCATCAAAATTAGAAACTGGGAAGGAACTTTTTATCAAGATAATTCCAAACAAAGATGACAGGACTCTCACAATTATTGACAGGTAATAAATTTATAGTTTTTAACAATTAGGGGTCTCCAGTTGGACTTCCTGTTAATGTTACTTCCGTATTATAAAAATAATAATTTTACAAAAATAATCTTCTATTTAGAAATTTACTCTTCTATCGTAATCTTATCGCATAAAATCCGTGTGCACTTTGAAAAATAATTATAACTTTGGAAAAAAAATAAAATTTCAATATTCAAAGATTGAATTAGTTTTTTGGTTTCAAGTTTTCTAACGAACTCTAGGTTTGGTTTGCATACTAATATTTTCGCCTGTAATAAAAAAAATATTTTAAATCAGTTGTCAAGTATATTCGTCAGCTGAAAAATCATAATAATAATAATACCCTTTATTATTACCCTGCGCTGCCAATGATTATAAACATAGGACAATTTAAAAAGGAATATTTCTAGTTTGTTTAGATTCTTTGTATTAAAAATATGTACTTCAATATTTAAAAATCATGAAAATGTGCATAACTTTATTTATTTTTTGAAGTTTTTCTGTTTACACGTAAGACGTTTTTAATGAAATTGTTATGCTAAATCCATTGACATTGTAGTTGTCTACAGATGTTAAGTGACCATCATATCATATAAATCCGTCTTACCTGCCGTCCGACTTGTTTCGCACATAGTGCATCTAGCATTCAACTAGCACTGAGTGTGCAAGTAGCACTCAGATGTTAAACAGAAGTGCTACTAGAAGATGTCGGTGCTACTAAGAACCGAAGAAGTGCTTCTATGCGAAACAGGTCGGACGACTGCATCGATTCAAGAAATATGTTTGCTCGAGTATTTAACTTTAATGTTTTATTCCGTCTTAGTGATAAAATGTTTTTTTTTCTTACAGTGGTATTGGAATGACGAAAGCAGATTTGGTAAATAACTTGGGTACCATTGCGAAGTCTGGAACCAAAGCTTTTATGGAAGCTCTTCAGGCTGGCGCCGATATTTCCATGATTGGTCAGTTTGGTGTGGGCTTCTACTCTGCTTATCTAGTTGCTGATAAGGTCACAGTTACATCTAAGCATAACGATGATGAACAGTACACATGGGAATCTTCAGCTGGTGGTTCTTTCACAGTAAAACATGATACTGGTGAACCAATCGGTCGTGGAACAAAGATAGTCCTTCAAATTAAGGAAGATCAAACAGAATACTTAGAGGAAAGGAAGGTGAAAGAAATTGTCAAGAAACATTCTCAATTTATTGGATATCCTATTCAGTTGTTAGTTGAGAAGGAACGTGACAAAGAGTTAAGTGACGACGAAGAAGAGAAAGAAGGAGAAGGTGATGGGCAAGCAGAATCAAGCTCAAAACCTGTTTCCATCGAAGATGTTGGGGAGGATGAAGAAGAGGATAAAGATAAGTCAAAGAAAAAGAAGAAGACAGTTAAAGAAAAGTACACAGAATATGATGAACTAAACAAGACCAAGCCGATTTGGACGAGAAATCCCGATGATATATCTCAAGAGGAGTACGGAGAATTTTACAAATCACTCACCAATGACTGGGAAGAGCATTTAGCCGTGAAACATTTCTCTGTTGAGGGACAGTTAGAATTTAGAGCTCTTCTTTTTGTTCCTAAGAGGGCTCCTTTAGATTTATTTGAAAATAAGAAAAAGAAAAATAACATCAAATTATACGTTAGGCGAGTATTTATCATGGACAATTGTGAAGATTTAATCCCTGAATACTTAAACTTCATCAAAGGTGTGGTGGACAGCGAAGATCTTCCCTTGAATATATCTAGGGAAATGCTTCAACAGAATAAAATTCTGAAAGTTATCAGAAAGAACTTAGTTAAGAAATGCTTAGAATTGTTTGAGGAAATAACAGAAGATAAGCATAATTACAAGAAGTTTTATGAACAGTTCAGTAAGAATCTAAAATTAGGCATCCATGAAGATAGCACTAATCGCACTAAATTGTCAGAACTTCTCAGGTACTACACTTCTGCATCGGGTGATGAACCATGCTCACTGAAAGACTATGTCAGCCGTATGAAAGAAAACCAAAAGCACATTTATTTCATTACTGGTGAGAACAAAGATCAGGTTGCTAATTCTTCCTTTGTCGAGCGAGTTAGGAAGCGAGGTTTCGAAGTTGTTTATATGACAGAACCTATTGATGAATATGTCGTTCAGCAAATGAAGGAGTTTGATGGAAAGCAACTAGTATCTGTTACCAAGGAAGGCTTGGAGTTACCTGAGGATGAAGAAGAAAAGAAGAAGATGGAAGAAGCTAAATCGAAATTTGAAAGTTTATGTAAGGTAATGAAAGACATTTTAGATAAGAAAATTGAGAAGGTAGTGGTTAGCAACAGACTTGTCGAATCTCCCTGCTGTATTGTAACCTCGCAGTATGGATGGACGGCAAACATGGAGCGAATCATGAAGGCGCAAGCTCTGCGTGATACTTCCACAATGGGTTATATGGCAGCTAAGAAACACCTTGAAATCAATCCTGACCATCCCGTCATAGAGGCACTTCGTCAAAAGGCAGATGCTGACAAGAATGACAAGGCTGTCAAGGATTTGGTCATCCTTCTTTTCGAAACCGCTCTTCTTTCTTCAGGCTTTACTTTAGATGATCCTCAGATCCATGCTACCAGAATATATAGAATGATCAAGCTTGGTTTAGGTATTGACAATGACGATGAAGAAGATGAACCTACAGGAAGTGGAGACAACAAACCCGGAGATGTAGAGATGCCCCCACTGGAAGCCGATGCCGAAGACGCTTCAAGAATGGAAGAAGTAGATTAAATTCAGACCTAGATCGCTGTTAATTTTGCCATAAGACTGTTTTCTATTTTTTTTTATAAAATTCAATTTTGTCCATTTAGAAGATTAGTTCCTTCCTCCCTTTTTGTATTTATTCTCTGTACCATTGTGAATAAAATTCCTTGATGATGCTTTTGTATTATTTGAATGCTTTATTTTCTTTTTAATGTAATAAAGTTGTAAATAATGTGTTCATGATTTTTTATTAAATTGAACTTCCCTTCATTATATACTTACAATTGATAGTTTTTTTACAATCTAGTGGGGGACAGGACCCATCACTTGCAACCAGTAGTGTTTTTTGTTCTCTCAACGTCTAAAATTGGTTTGCAATGTAACAAATTAAGTTAATAAGATATCACATTCATATCAAGTGCATTTATCTAATTGGGTAATTCTATAGTATCTCACATTTTATTGCTTAAGAACCTGGTTCTTTAGGTTAGATTTTATAGTTTCACTAATAATCCGGTTATTTAAAGAATTGTTCACAACTTAGAAGGAAAGTTTTATTTTAATATGTTAAAAGCAAACTTTTAAGTTTTTACTTCTAAGAGGGATATAGATCAATTTCAATTTGAAGTACAACTGGAAACAGTGAGAGGGTTCAGTTTCCCATGTGACAGTGTGATTTTGTTAAGAGCTCAGCGTCATTTTACCATACTGATAATAAAGTTTGTGGCAATGAATATTCACAAGTTTATGTAGGTGAAGTGTAGGTATTTGTGTAGGTGAATTTTAATGTAAAATAGTCGAAAATGTTAAATATTTTGGGGGACTTATTTTGACAGAAATGGAAATGCATTAGGGAAATAGAATTAGTGAGAAAAGATTCAATGTTTTAGAAAAAACTTTTTTTTGTAGGAGAACTTGAAATTTTGATTTAGGGAAAAACCTTTGACAACGAACTTTAATCTAGATAATTATCACATAGGAAATTAATGGTTAATTTATTGGGTAACAAGTTTATGTCGATTGCATTCATACGGGGTTTTATAATTAACAATAATATGTAACAATAAATAATAACATGATGAATGTGTTTATTAAAATTGCTTACGTCTGTAAGAATTGAAAAATATTTTACATAATAAAAGTACATACATCTGATCCTATTACAAAAAATGTTGTTTTAACTAACGAACGTTTAATTGAAGTGACACATTAGGCTAGAGCTTATTCTGTTTTCAAAAACGTAACCCAAGAGAGACTGATAAAATTTATTAATCTAGTTCATTGTCTTTAACTATTTAATTAACTCTGTAAGAGTTATGTTGATTTTATTGTTAGATAACAGCTGCATTTGTCTTACTGTTGGTACACCTGATTAGAATCACAACCAATTGGAACAAAGCAGCTGTTTACAGTGGACATCTTACTACACTCTTGATGTAGGGATGTGCGTTTGTCGTGTGCTACTTTTAGTTTCTCTTCATTTCTCTTAATAGTTTAGTTTTAACTTAAGGAACCATTATTTTATAATGGAGGTACATATTAATTTCTTTAAAGCCACTCTAAATTCTGTGTTAAAGATATATTGTTTGTTCTTTAATACTACGTATGATACAGTTTGCTGTTCCTATTTTTAATATACTGTTGGGAAAAAATGTATTGAATTTTTTTAATCAGATAAGAATTATAATATATGAAGTAAATTTTGATAAGGTTTAAAATGTTTTGAAGAATTTTTAAGACTTCAGTAGTGACAAGAGAAACAGTAGTGTGAGGTCATTCCTTAAAAAAAGTGGTGATACGGAATTCTAATTTACTTCATCAGTGCGACGGCAAAGTTGAAATATCATTTATAATTAGCATTTCATATTGTTTTAAATTTTGTCCTTGATGGGTTATATCAATGTACATGTTTAAACTCTAGGCTCTTTAGCTGTTTTATCTACCATGGCTGTTTTTAAGAGTGATATTAAAAGAAGATGTAAAGATGGTCATAACACTATGGAGAGTGTTCCCAAAAGGTAAGTTATATTTAATTTTAAAATTTATTTTAATATGGCTCCATATTTAATGTGTGCTTATCATTATTTACTGTGATTATTTTGGTTATTGAATTTATTGGTGCATACATGCAATGTTTCAGCCTTAAACATAAGGCAGGCCTTTCTAGGTAGTTCTGTCCTAATTTTTCAAATTTACCAGCTTTGATATTCAATTTCCGTGTCGCCTTGTGAATCATATCATCTAAAAAAATTAAGGCTTAATGGTGCTTTTTCTGGTACGATGAATTTTTTTTGTAGTGAACATTTTATCTAAAGTAAAACTCAAGTGGTTTAGACTTACTTTAGCAAACTATTTTAAAAAAGAAAAGTTGTTGTATTACTTTTGGAATAGTACAATAACTCAAGTAAAGAGCTACATGCTTTCATAGTACCCAGAGTATGTAGGTACATATATATTTTTTTTTTGCTATATATCTTTGTTTTTTAAGTATATAGAAAAGATGTTTGATTTCTACGTTTGGCTACTGCTTTAAGCTTAACCTTGCTAATTTTCATTAGTTTTCCTGTATCTTTATGATAAACGTGACTCCTGAATTATCAACAATGGTGCTAAGAATCTTGTGGAAATAACAATGTGAACATTATCGTAATTTAATCTCAATTACTTTCTTTCAATTCTATTATTCTATTGTCATAAAAGTAAAAATCTTTCTTGTGTGACTATCTATTACATTTTTTTTGTGAATAACTTATTGTTCCCATTGAATGGACGAAGTATCTCGTTTGTGTCTATTAGTGGTTTTCTTAACTCTATATTCTTATTTCATTCTACAATAATACTCTGAAATCATTTAAGATTTTCGTCTGTTTAAGGGAAGAGCAGTTTAAGGTTTTTTTTTTAGTACCATATTAAGAAAAATAAGCTGAACTCTTATGACTGATATTAGTGTGAAGTTATTATATATAATATAATTACTTAACAGATTTTAAAATTTCATCATATGATATTTGAATAATATATTATACTGATTATATGAATGTAGTTCATTAATGTGGAGGTAATATTTAAATTTTTGTTCATGATTAGTTCAGGATTAGGATCCTTGATAAACTGATCCTAATAATTCAATAGAATCTGAAAGTGTATAACATTAAATTGAATTGTATGGTGCAATTTAAATTTTTGTTATAGATATTAGCAGAAATTGAATTTACTCTGTTCTATTTATTTCATGTATTGTATGTGAATGAATCCATGTATGCCAAAATGTAACTGTAACAAAATAATCACATGCAATTCTATAATCAGATATAACAAATAAAATTATCTTTGTGAAATAACGAATATATAAAAAAATTTGAAATCATTCGTGGTAGATGAAATTATTGAAAACAGATATATGTAACTGTTTGTTGAAAAACTGAAAGGGAGGAAAACAAAGAAAACTAAATAGGGTGTTACAAATAAAGAAAAAAATGGAAAGTAAGTGTATTAAGGAGGAGTAGTAACTTCTATCAAAAGTAAAACTACTGGATTTGTTTATCAAAGGAAGCTATTAAGGCTGCATTTTAACTATGTTATCAATAACCAATTCATCTAATTTGAACATACCATTACTTGTAATGAAACAAAAATTATGTTTCCGAGGTATACGTCATTACACTGTTGGTTTATGCTAAACACAGTTCACAGTCCATTCTAAACCGTGACAGTGTCACAATTAAACTAGAAAAAGTAGGAGTAGGCATGGCAGGAGAAGGGAGTTTATAGTTATGGGTGGTCAACCGAGACAGTTACTTGTCGCTATGTACAACTCAGAAACTCCTTAGTGCATCCAGGAGACGTGGTTGCTTGAAGGATCCTCCATTGAGTTTGAGTTTCCTTTTAATTCTAACGTAGAAGGCCCTTAAAGCAACACTTTCCATTAAACTAAAACAACTACTTCAATTTACTGAGAAAGACTGGGCTTAAGCCTCGTCGAGAACTTGTGGTTATCATACACTCAACTGAGGATTCCTCAATTAGCAATATACGTCTCCTGGTTTTATTAACCTCTACAGTAGAATCTTAAGCCCCAAGGAGGAAGATATTCTTAACTTTGGATTCAACTATCTCTAAATCTCCAGGTTTTCGAAAATGGGAAAAGTTTAGAGTTAGAAGCTCTTCTCGATAGCATTATAAACCTCGGTTATGCCTTTGTAATAAATATATATGACAGAATTTTGGATGGAGTCAGATTCTAACGACATTCACAGGAAGCTGAAAATAAAGAGAAGTTACTTCATGAGCAACCTTCTAAAGAATAGAGAACGTGATGCAGCAAAATATCTTAAGAAGTATAATAAGTTTTTAACTGTTAGGAAGGAAGATAAAACCTCCTCTTCTGTTCTAATGCCAACCCTCAGGCAAACATCAACGAACTACTGAGTTACAAGAGCAAATTCTGTTTGATTAATCGGAACAGCACTGGAGAGTTGAAGAAGGATACCAACAGAATTATACAGATGACTTAAGTAAAAACAGAAACATGACTCTACCTCTTGTAACTGGTGATGGACTAGGGCGTGATGGTAACGGCGATAACCATATCCGAAGTAGTTCTAATTCCTCAGAATTAGTATTAGTTGGATCCCCACATCTGCTTAACTCTTGATTTAGATACTTAATGCCTTATTCTCCCAGGTAGTCCCTGAAGAATAAAGTCTTACCTCGTCTACAGAATTTTTGGATCTGCTAAAAGGATCAAGTCAGTAAACAGTATAGCTTCCACTGATGTATAGTCACTCTTTACCAACATTCCGGTTTATAGAACTATACAATTTATTTTAGAAAAAATATATGCAGAGAATAATCAGCCCAGAATTGATATCCCTAAAGCATACTTTAAATTACTTTTAAAACTGAGCACGAATGAGTCACCTTTCGTTTTACCTTAAACGAAAATTCACAGTAACTGAAGGTACAATGTATCTGCAGATAGACTGTTTAGTGATACCTCTCTTCGGAATCCTATTCTTAAATTTTTATATTAGGCGAGTAGAGTGAATATATTCTCTATAATATCTGTGTATGCTGGATATTGGGGAAAGTTTTTTAAGCACCTTTAAAACTTTGTCAATATATAAGGTGGGTCAATTTTAATAAGTGAGCAATAAATATTCTTGTTGATTTCATTATTCAGGAGAGAAATCCTTAATACCTTCAAGGAAGAGAAATCCTTTATTATATGTCTAATGAAAAGGTATTTTAACACTATTAGAATGGACAAAGCTAAGATTATGGTGGGCTTCCAATTCCCACTAAAACGTAACTCTTTTGAGAATCTATATATAAATAGACTAAGATAAGTTATTCACAATTTACTTCTTCTTCAGCTGTGAATGAGGTTGTTGGCACTTATAAATTTGATTTGTTAGAAAGACCTCAGTTCATTGATTTGGGATTAGAAGTATAATATATCAATATAACATATATCTCTGCGATTTATATTCATCAGTGTTATGAATATGAACATCGCTTCATATTGTTTAATAAGGGCAGATAAAGTTAATAAAAATAGGAAAATATTGTAACACTCCATTTAGAGTTACCTAAATTACTAATTCAGAGTTATCTCAATCGAGATTACCCGACGAGATGAGATCAAGAAAGCAAGTATTGTATTGTAAGAAGAGTTAATAATAAAGAAAAGAAGTTTCAAAAATCATAAGAAATACATAAATTAGAGAAAATATATAATCAACCATTAAAAACATTTGTTAATAGAAAATTATAAGTGAAAAATTGCAATAGAAAGAATATTGAAAATAGAATTGTAATTCTTATTGAAAATAGAAATAATAACGACTTATAATAAAATCTAACGGTTTAAGTTAAATAGAAGTTAAGGGGCCAAATTATATATATATCTAGCACTGAAGAGTCAAAATTCATAATTAGGATTATAAGTTATTTCCATGCTAAAATTTTAAATGCTTATTGCTGAATACCTTTTTAGGGCCAAGGTTCATGCTCAGAGAAAGTTTGCCCAAGGACTCGGAGCAGGATGTTCAATGGTTCCAATAAAAGAGAAAGAAAAAACTAAATCCAATGGGTGTTCTGAACCTTGTGATATTTCTCCAGCAGACCGACCTAAAACGGAGGATTTTTTAACCTTTCTCTGCTTTAGAGGTGATGGATAAAAGATGTTTTAAATCTAATAAGGATTTGGCTTATAGTTTTCAATATAGTTATTTCAGTATAGATAAAAAGATTTCACATAAACATGTGAAATAACAATCAATGATCAAACCACCATAAGAAATGGGAAAACAAGACTAAGATCAGTTGGGTTTTTAACTCTGACGAAGACCGCTTGTTACGGTTGAAAGATCTTAGTCTAGTTTTCCCATTTCTTCTTGTGGTTTGATAATTCAGTATAGATATGTCAACATGGAATCTTAATTTCTATGTTATCAAGGTTAAGCAATTTTGATAAGATTAACTTTGTATAATCCATATAAATGATTATTTTATGTTTTCATTATTACTATTGCTATTTTTTGTGACGAAGATATTTTATTCACTTAAAAAAGTCAACAGTTTTTGTTTTTAATTATTGACCTTAATTGGGATCAATTTATGTAAATTTATTTCCAGTTCTATAAAAAAATGGCTGAGTTGTCAGTATAAGAAAATTAGCACATTAAAGAAGGGGTAAACGCTCCTTTTTTAACTTTTACTTTATTAGTCCTGTCTATCATCAACCCTCATTTAACGGACTAACTGAAAGAACAGTTTTAACAAATCTCTTGATTTAACAATAAATAAAAAAAAGTATGGGAAAATACTGCATACATTATTATAAAGTTGTTGGTTAATGGAGGGACATACATGATTTTAAACCAATTTATACATATATTGGGGAAATTCAAGAAAAGTCCCCCACTTAAAAAAAAATTGTATGTAAATATTGCTTTTTGCATTATAACAATTTACTTAGAATGAAATTTTATTCTGCATCGATGTGAGTATGCTCATCTGTTGTTGAAACTACGAAAAGATTATGAAAAAATACGTTTTTTTTTAATTTAAAATAACGTCTTTAATTAATTTTAAAATAGTTAACTATATAAAATTCCGTCCTGAATTTCTGTTTTCCTTATGAAGTTTTGGTAATTTTCTTGTAGGAAAAAAGTTTACTGGTCTTACTGTGTCGTAAATGTTATATCTTTTTTTATCTTACAATCCAGTAGATGTTATTGTTTGACTTTTCTAGGGACATCAGCACTTCCTTCAAGGTTAGATTTCTTCAACGTTGCTTCAGTGTCAGATGGTGTAGCTACTTCATCCCAAATGACAAGAACTGTAAGTTACCGTTAAGTTTACTTTCACAAGTTTTACTTTGTAACATTTACTGCAGTTGATAATTTGATTTTGTGGTTCGCCAACAGGGTAAGATATCTTTCAGCATCACTTTCTGTCTGTCTTATCCTGATGGTCAGCCACCGTTCAAAATAGAAAGCTATAGTATAGTGTCTTGCGCAGTTATCTCCAGGGTTAATTATCAGTTTTATATACTTACTTGGTTACATTTATAAAAAGCTTTCACATAAACACGTGAAATAACAATCAATGATCAAACCACAATAAGAAATGGGAAAACAAGACTAAGATCTTTCAACCGTAACAAGCGGTCTTCGTCAGAGTCAAAAACCCAACTGGACCGCTTGTTACGGTTGAAAGATCTTAGTCTTGTTTTCCCATTTCTTATTGTGGTTTGTGGTTTGATCATATATATATATATATATATATATATATATATATATATATATATATATATATATACAAACCACAATAAAAAATGGGAAAACAAGACTAAGGTATATATATATGATCAAACCACAATAAGAAATGGGAAAACAAGACTAAGATCTTTCAACCGTAACAAGCGGTCTTCGTCAGAGTCAAAAACCCAACTGGACCGCTTGTTACGGTTGAAAGATCTTAGTCTTGTTTTCCCATTTCTTATTGTGGTTTGATCATATATATATATATATATGATCAAACCACAATAAAAAAATGGGAAAACAAGACTAAGATATATATATATGATCAAACCACAATAAGAAATGGGAAAACAAGACTAAGATCTTTCAACCGTAACAAGCGGTCTTCGTCAGAGTCAAAAACCCAACTGGACCGCTTGTTACGGTTGAAAGATCTTAGTCTTGTTTTCCCATTTCTTATTGTGGTTTGATCATTGGTTACATTTATAGTCATTGGTTTCTGTAAACCATTAATTCTGTAATAAACGCATTGTAAATTATTGCTATATCTGGAAAATTAGGTAAATAAATCTGGTAAATTAGGACTGATAATATAAATGTTTTTATTAATCAATAATAAAATTAAAATTATCTGAGTCTGTTATCCTTTTTTTAACTTAGTTAGTTATAAGTTCATGTATATTTTAAACTGGTTGAGGTTTTCACTTTGCATTCCGTTATCGTCACATAAAGTTTCTTAAAATTATTGTTAATGAAAAAGATTTCATTATGATTGTAATATTAATTACTTTTGAAAATTATAACTATATATTTTTTGTCTTATCTCGTACAGGCATATGTTTTTGACTATATACAGCTTGTTATTTTTTTTAAAAATATATAGATCTTGTCCATTTTCAGCTTCTTTAAATTGTTACTATTAGTGTTTTGTTCACATTTTGTTGCTATTAATTCACATGTGATGCTTAAATCACATATATACACATTGAAGTCAAGGAAGGAAAAATAAACTGTTTTGCTTATATTTTTTTATGTATGCGTATAAGTAGAGTTGTAAAAAGTGTTTAATAACAAATACAGAATGAGCAGAAGGATGAAGTGACATTATTCATTATATAAAAACATTTGCAAAATATAAATTGATTGTTTCTTACATTATGCGCAAGGTAGACATCCACTTCTTGGTGGATCATTCAGAACTCATCTTGGTTTTAAGTTTTTGTTTTTTATCCTGCTTCAGAAGTTTAAAAAAAAAATATTCAATTTTATTTCAGGAAATGGCAAGGATGCGAAAGAGAAAGCAAAAGTTAAAAGTAGTGAAGCATTCAGCAGTTAAAATACATCCTAACAAGTACAAAGATAATCGATCCAAGGTGAACAAAAGTGTGTCCAGGATATTCAGAAAAGGTTAGTTTCCTGGGAGTGTTTTATGACATAATTATAATTATAAAATATAGTAATTATAATATAATTAAAATATATTGAATATATATATATTTCAAAAATTGGTTTGGTTTATTTCTCGTAAGTTTAATTTATATTTTCATATAAATACAAATTTATAAAATCAAATTCAAATTAAATGAAATGTACACTAATTGAGCAAAAGTTTTTTCTTAAATTTAAAGTAGTATGTTTTATCGCTCTTTTATCTCTATTATTTCTTAAGAAGTCAACAAATGACTTTTAACACTACCATTCAATGCTTATTTAAATCAAATAATGTCTGTTTGTTATTTAAGATAATTGTAAAATGTTAATAAAAATATTTATTCATCTGAAGTGATTATTTAGAATTCTTGAGTCTGTTGGTTGAAACATAAGCTATGAATGTAATCAGATTTTTACCTTGAAATATTTATCAATAGTTTAAAATAGGAAAAAATGTTAAGAGACAAATCAAATGATGGTTTATAATGTTCAGATTAGTGTGACTGTTTTCTGAATTAGTTACATGGAAGAAATATTATATTGAGAATAGGTATTTCTTGAAACATGACAGTTCAGTTTTAGCATTAATTGCATTGTGCACAGTAGGTGTAGCATATTATTTGTGGAAAAGAGACACATCAAGCAACAGAGTGTGAAACTGATGTCCTTACTAAATTTAGAAGCAACAAATATGAATATACAAAAGTGTCTGTAGAAGAAGATAAACATATATATATATATATATATCAAAGAAATAAATCAATCAGAAAGATGAGAGAATTTCTGTCAAAACACTAGAAAATACTGAAGTAAAAACACTTAAAGGAACATATCTAATCAAAGCAAGTAATACGTCGATTACATATAAAGGGAAAAATATGAAGTCAAGAACGAAGACAATAGGGCAACCTAATTTGTTACCAGATTTAAATCTGAACCTCAGTGAAGGCAGAATATTAAAAAACACAATTCAGTTAAAAGCCCTAACGACCTCAAGTTTTCAAGATGCTTTGATATTTCATGAACATGGGACCGAGTTTGCTCTCATACTCATACATATTAAAATATAAGGAATTTTATATGTACTATTATTAATACTAGGGCTTATGATATTCTTTCATAAAAATTGTAAATACAGAATACAGAAATTGATTTTGACTGATTATTCACATTTGAATTGATGCTTGATACTTTATTATGATGTACGTGGTTGGTGTATATAAAAACTTTTCAATCTTTGATGGATCAAATTGATATTTTACGATAATAGTGTAGATGAATCCTATTCTTTGGGAGCAATTAATTATGCATGATGGAAAAGTCACTTTTTTGGTCAAAATGTGTATGTAGACATTTTTTTTCTCCTAAACTACTAATTCTAGAGTCTTAAAATTTTGGAATTATTTTTAAGGCTACAAAAGCAATTACTGAAAAAAAATCAGATTTTCAAATCAACAGAATTTTTTTCAATGAAATGTAAAAAAAATAAAATAAAATTTTGACTTGCTCAATCTAAAAGCTTTTCAGGATGATAGAAGCCATACGATTTGATGGAACAAATTGAAATTATATCTAAAAATAGAGCATTATTTGATAGATGAGTAGAAGTGTTTCTTTCGAAAATTACATTAATCAAAGAGGCATTATAGATAGTATATTTTCTGTTTTCAGAAAAAATTTTTTTGACACTAAATGGTTCATTAAATTAACAATGACAGGTTGCCAGAAAATTAGCAAGTTAGGTTAGGTTAGAGTGGCCGTCCCGAGAGAGAACACACATAGGCCGCAAGCCGGCCCCTTGTGATACCACAAAGAGGAATTGGGGCTATTCTCCCCCGTCCCTGGTCCACTCGAACCACCTCGAGAGAACAGTAAATCTAGACAGATCCCTGATACCAGTGGATGCTAAGTTCTGAAGATTGTCAAAGAAATATTCTCCTAGTGCTTCTTTCCTTCTTTGAGCCAGACCAGGGCATTGACTGAGAAATTGTCTCTTCCTCATTCTGACATGCCCTGCAAAAATCCCTTGCCTCCAATCCTAATCTGGTGGCGTGTTTACCTACGAGCCAGTGCCCCGTGGAAACAGCGAGCACATTGGCTACATCTCTTCTATTCCTAGAAAGAAGATCCTTAGTTCTTCTAGAGTTACAAGAAGGCCACAACTGCTTTGAAATAAGACACGTGTCCTCCTCAGACCACCTTTGTTTGATGCGTTCATCAATTCTTTGTCTGATCCAAAGCTTACATGTAGAAAGTGGGGTCCCTAAATTATATAGGATATCCTGTGTCGAGAGAGTAGTGCCAAAGCGGGCGAGCTCATCAGCCTTACAGTTGCCAAATTAGCAATTTACAAAAAAAAAAATTCTGAAATTTCAATTACCACAAAGAAAAAAGCTTTAAAAACTGAATATTCATCCTGCTATGCATTTCGGATTTTACATTTATTTATTTTGTTGTTTATTTATTTATTTATTTTATTTATTTATTTATTTATTTAGATGTTTGTTGAGCTATTGGCAACTCCTCGCAATTATTGATTTAAGTTTATAAATGTGCATTGAATAATTTGAGGGAGATTTTAGTGGAAGGGTTGGTAAATCATTCGTTGGAAAGCTGTATTAAGCCCCATAATTTAATGGTGTCCTGTCTGACTAGAGGAAACATTTTGAGTAAAGTTTATATATTTATAATTAAATAAGTTATTGTATTTTTTCTAAAGGAAAGGTTCAGAATTATCTTCCCTTTATTCTACAGATGTGCAGTCTGTAGTCATGTGATAATATTGGGAATACTTCAATCGGTTAGTTTTTAATACTAATTAAGTAATTTCGAAATTAATACTGGTTAGGACTTGGACGTTCTTACTATATTTATATTTGTATGTTTTAGAGTTTCTTCTGTTTATCATATTTATCATTGCTTGACTTTCATAATTATTTTTATAATATAATCTTGTTTTTAGATGGGAGGAAAGAGGCTGGTCGACGAGGTGGAAGTTTAGTAGTGAAAACTAGTAGGTTAAAGAGACGTAAACAAAGCATGGTGTTAGCCAGCAAACGTCCTCAGAGAGCCTCTGCTAGCAACTCTCTCAAGCACCGCAGGTGACTTCTTGTTCACGTTACCTATAAAATGCTATCACCATCTCGAATACCGGTCATAAATCCAAAGAGAAAAAGATTAAAGTCATTTAAAGGAAGTTTTCATGAATACAAAAAAAGTATTTTATACTTATACATTTAAAATGTGGTTTGTTTAAATTCAACATAGTTTACACTTTTACATAGTTTATATTTACAATTGTTTACATAGAACAACAGTTATGAAAAGTCACAAAATTAAATCTACAAAAAGTTAAATCTGTATAGGACTTTTTTTTGTTGAGTCATACACCTAGTCATAAATGAAATCACAGGAAAATAATCACACCTACAGAAATTCATTTGGCTATGTTCTGATATTAAGGCACGTTTATGGTGTTGAAAATATTCTTTTACATAGTCAATACTTACTTCTACTCCCTCTCTGACTTCACTTCTTTTGAAAAAGGGTAATTACTGAAAGCGGTTAATAATTAACAGTTTCCTTGGGTACAGAGTCATATGTGTTTATTGTAACTCTTCTTAATGGATGTATACTAATTATATACTATATATGTATGTATTAAGTAAAATGAAACGGTGCTTGAAGTAACATTCAAATAATCTAGAAAATCACGTAAGAAGAGCAGTTAGATAGAAGAAGGTAGTAGTTAGCGAGGTACTGCCTGAACAACTGCAAGTCTGTTAGATCGAAGACATACTTCGCTGCTCGCAGGAGTACTTCTATCTGATAACGACGCTATTCGAAATATAGTTGTGAGTTTTGTATGCCTTTATCTATGTTTTTTTCTTTTTGTATTGAGTTGTATATACATACATATATATAGTTCAATGTACATAGAGAAATTAAAAGTACACACTTACAGTCTCTAAGTAGAGACTGTGTTAACACAGAGGGACTGTGCAACCTCTATACCTATTGGCAGAACGACTGAGGCTTTTTGCTGAGCAGCGGGCAACTGGGACCTTACGCATGGACCTGTAAACTTCACTTCCATTGGTCAACATTGCAACGAATCATATATATATATATATATGTTTCACGATGAATCAGAAACACAGAACTAAGGAACAAACACACTTACTGTCTCTAATGTTCGGTTGAACTGTCATCAGGAGAGTTGAGAAAAGGACACCAAGCGCACTTGTGAAGCGACGGTTAGAGACCAACAGTGTTGTCGCACGCGTGCCCGATTCAAGTGAGGTAACAAAAATTAACTAAGAATAAGCTAAGAAAAAGAAAGTGAAAATTAAGAAAATTAGGAAATATATATTCTTAGTTTATTCTTAGTTAATTTCTGTTACCTCACTTGAACCGGGCACGCGTGTGACAACACTGTTGTGGTCTCCAACCGTCCCTTCACTAGTGCGCTTGGTGTCCTTTTCTCAACTCTCCTGATGACGGTTCAACCGAAAATTAGAGACAGTAAGTGTGTTTGTGATTCATCGTGAAACGTTTGTTGTCCTTTTGGATCGTTTTCCTGTTTACAATATATATATATAATCTTTATATTATGTACGTATAAATTTTGCATTCATAATGTATTAATAACAATGTTATACTCTTTTTTAATTTGTTAGATTGGCTGGATCTCGTCTCAGATTAGGCCTTCGTAGTACATCTCGTTTGACTCCTATCGATGACGTTGGACTTCTTCCAAAAAAGAGAAAACCTCGAGTGAAAAGAGAAAAATCACCTGTCATTACATATCCAGGTTGGGTATAATAGAACATATATTGTTATTCATGTATTTTAACAAAAAGTATAAGAATAAATAAATGTTTTCGTGATTGCTCTACGAAATAATGGAATACTGTCACCATAAGAGTAAGGGGTAAGGCTTTACTTATAAGGAAATACTTGTGTGTTTTCATTATAGTTGAAGACCTGTTTGAGTTCAATTATTGAATTAGTCCTCTTTTGATGTAAATTTTTGGTTCACCATCATTAGGTTTAATTTTATTTCAAAAGTTATTTCTAGTTAAGATAGCAATTTTATTTTGTTGATTTTTTCTAAAGTGGGTTAGTGATTTGGTTTAATAAAATACAATAATTAAATAAACCTATTTTATACTTTTAACTTGTCAACAAATAGTAGAAGATCGTAATATGCAAGAGGAATCATATAAGAAAAAAATCTGGAGTGGCCTACACTCTACTTTACTATAAGTAACTTAATGTCAAATTTCTTGAGTATATAAAACATAACGTCTCATTTAAGCATAACGTAAACATCTAAATGCGATATAATTATTAGCCTGTCATTCCTGAGGTAGTACAGATAGTGATTGAAGGACATATCAATTTATAAGCTTATTTTTGTACATCATAAATAATTTATTATTTGCAAATAATTTCATTAGTATAACTACAGCAGTAATAACATTTTTGAAAAACCAAAGTGAACATTTCTTGAAACGAAATAGTATCCTACAAGAAAACATAGCTATTGTTCAAATAGCCAGTAGATTTCTTACATCGTTTACTTGACATCCTTCTACATTGAATATTAATGTAAAATTTTCAAATTTGAAACAGTAAAATACTCTTTTTTTCTCTGAAAAACTTCTTAAACAGCGAAGAAAATGTTGTTTTAAGGTGATTTGTTAATTAAAGATGTACGATAATTACAGTTATTAATCTCTAAACGAAAGATTTATATTTTGAATTATCTTTTAATTTTTTGGTTTTTAACAGAATTATTATACTGGGAATTTTATGGCTTCTTAGTATTTAATAAGATCATTTTCCTTCCCCTTTGTCAAATAACATATATACGAATTTTTTTTTAATGAGTGTTATCATTTACCTGCACAATATTATTCCTCTTACATCTCTTATAAGTCAATAATATATTTTCATTTTTCCATTAGAAACATCAATTTTATCTCAGTGGATTCGCTCAAAAAATTTCTAAGTCAATGTAAACAATGTAAAAAAATACAAAAAATTCGACAAGTATAGCAGGTGATCTCTTAGTCAAAATAAACAAACAGTTTTTATATCGTTATTGCTCTTTCCCGTAATTGAAACTTCATGAATTTTTTTTGTGAATTGCTAATTTTTTGTTCCATTTTTGGTCAAATTTTCATTTTTTTTTAACGAGCCGTTTAGCGTCAAAAAATCATTTTCTGAAAACACAAATCGTACTGTAACGCCCCTTTAGCGAAAGTAATTTCAAAAAAAAATATCTCAACTCATTCGCCATATAATGTTCTATTTGTAGGCGTAGTTTCATTTTTGTCCGTCAAACAGTATGGCTTGTATAGCTCTCACAAGGTTTGAAATTGAATTATGAGTCAAAATTTGTACATTTTATTGAAAAAAAAATATTTCCTGTTGTCTTAAAATTCTGAATATATTTTTCGTTTGTTCCATTTGTAACCTCAAAGATAATGTCAAAATTTCAAAACTCTAGGGTTATCAGTTTAGGAGAAATAAATGTTTTAAAAAAAACGGTTTTTGGCAAAAAAAGTGACTTTCCCATCATGCATAATTCTTCCCAAACAATAGGGATCTTCGTCTAAATGGGGCCCATTTTTGTGTTAAATATCAACTTGATCCATCAAAGATTCTGGACCGTAGCGTGGTAACAAGCAATGCTAACACACGCACCCACCCACCCACCCACACACACACAGACATCATCGTAAAAACGTCATAAAACGACTTCTGGTACCTCAAAACATGTAATTCCATCAAAATCTCGAGATCGAATTTTTTCACGATCACTATACTTTACTTATAGTAAAGTAAAAAAAAGTTAACATATTTTCTATTTCAATGATGAGCACAAAACAGAATTTGTATGATTTTATATGTTTTGAGAGTTATTTACAACAACAAAAAATAACCCATTATTAAAGCTAATTAATTACCTAAATTGCCGAAACCAATAAATCGGCAAAATTACCGATTACCAGATGACACACCGAATAAACGGTGCAACCCCTTATTTTAGGCCTAATAAGTATATTGACTCGCCCTAATTGTCCTGAATGGAAGGAGATCATGAGACCTTTGAACAATTCGTATTTAACTGCCCAAACTTAGATAATCACAGACAACCACTCATAACAAGTATTGTCTTGCAATGAGGAACGTGGTCGGTAAAGAAAGAAAACCTTATCACCAAGTACACCAAAGACTTCTTTAGTTTTATATTTTGATATTATAAATATAACTAAATATATTAATATTTAAATAAATTTAAATACATATAAATATTTTATATTTAGTGAGTTGCAATTACCAATTGATGAATTGCAACTTACATAAATATTCTATTGTTAATATTAAGTTAGTTGTATATCAACAGAAACCTGTGTAAAATATATATATCATGGCTTTTATAATGTAATAATGAAGTTGATAAAATATATATAAAATGTAGGAGTAAACTTGTAATTTAAAATGGGTTAAAAAAATAAACTCCCTCATGGTAGGTTTTCTACCAGTGAGGAAAATATAAAAAAAATCACAAATCAGAAAATTAGGCCAATTTAGTAAAATATTGTAGGAAATATTTGTGTTGGAAGCAATACTGTGCACCAAGGAGCATAGACAAATGTTATTTTTTCTCATGATTGGGGCACCTTCTATTGTAGGCTAAACTGTTTAAGTTATCAAACATGTCTATTACTAGACATAAAAGTGGAAACAAATTTCTTTTTTTTTTTACAGTTAGGAAATCAGCTAGACCTTTGGGCTACAGTAGTGATTCAGATGGTGATGAAAATGAAGATGATGAAGAAGAAGAGGGTGAGGAAGAAGGGAATAACGATAAAAATACCAATAATACGATAAGAACTAGAACAAGATCAAGTTCTCTGAAGACCCATGTTAGCCCTGCTCCTAGGTAATATCATTTTCTATATTTTATTCTTTTGTAACATATTATTCAATGCAAGTAATTTGTTCCACATGGGTGTTGGTGAGGTGGAACTTAGTCTGGGTTTAATGAGACAGCCTTATATAGGTTGAGGTACAAAGGTCATATACACACAAGATTAGTTCTCCACTTCTAGATCTGATGTAGTAAATTATATATTTGTAAAACGTCACCCTTTAACTATTTTAAAATTTTTGACCTGGAAAATTAAATATATTTTAATTTGTAATTATTTTAAAGTAATTTTTAATTTAGGTAAACACTGATAATTTTTAAAGTCATATTCTCAATAAACAATGATGTTTAACACTTGACTTTCGCATATTAGTCCTTACCTTATATGTCCTTCCAAAGCCACATCAGTAATCTGTTGCAGTTTTATGGAAGGACGATTCATAGCCATATTTAGTCACAAAGTAGTAAAGATTTTTGTGACGGAACCGAGGGTAAACAATTAAGGTTTTCCAAATTTTGAGAGGATTTCTTTTGGAATCAAATAAATATTTGATCGTGTTATCTTGTGAAATATAAATTTAAGTTGCAAATTTTTAGCAAATCATTCATTTTAATTTTTAATTAGTAGATTAAGGTGAAATATAAATTCCTGGAATGATTCGTTTGGCCAGTCCTGTTCACTTAAGATATTTTCCAATTCTGAAACAATTTCCTCAGCCTGTGGCAAAGGAATATAGGTAGAATATTCTAACTAAGAGCACAAGTTATTCCAAACATATATGAATTTTTATTCACGTGCCATAGATTTGGTTTTGACTTGGACAGTAAAATTTAGTTAATTTTGTTTAGATATTAAATTTCCTAAAAATGTAAAATACCTGATGAAATAATTATCATCCAATAATTCGTGTACCTTATAAAAACTGATTATGTGATCGTTTGCTTGATATTTTTTCACCATGGACTTGCAATAATATGTCAATTAAAAGTTCTTGCACAAGTCAGTTATACAGTAATAAAGTTCAGGATACCTATGACCGCGGTAAATTTGTTTCCTAGACTGACAAATTTGGCAGCAAGATTTTGTTGATGAATATGCAATGAAAAACAATTAGTAAACCAATAAATCCTTTTTGGATACCTTTGACCATCAGTATGGACTGATAGTTTGAATTGTTAAATTTGCGGAAAATCTTTTAATTTTCAAATTAATTTATGTTGATGACTTGGCATTCTTTTTTTTTTGAAATGAGGAGGTTTTAATATTTATCAACATTGTCAGGATCTAGGCATCGTAAAACTTGTATAATTAACTCTTTTATAACGTCTACATCACTAAAAGATTTACCTCTTTTTTCTAGCAAAAGTGCCACTCTGTAGATATCTTCAATAATATGATTTTTTTATTTAATATTTAAATCTGAATACTTAAAGCTGATCACACAAAAATAATTTAATTTAATTTTTCAATTCATAAAATGAAGTCCTACGTTGTTCTCCTTCCAGTTCAAATTACTTGTTTTCTTTGTGTTTCATAGGGAATACTTCCTTTATATTTTTTCACGTAAACTAATATAACATCGCACAGCAAACAAATCATTCTATCTTTATGAGGCACTCATAACTTTTTAAATATTCTTTCTCCTTCTTTAATTCATTTCTCGTTGGTCACGTTATTGTTTTGGTAACTGGTGAGAGAATTATGAAATATCACGATGAATTGATAAAATATTGTTAAATTTGACACAATGTTAGTAAACACTTAAAAGAAATTTGGTTAATCTAGAAAATTAAAACTATAATCACTTTGCAAATCTATCAACAGAAATCACAACATATTCATTTGTTGGTTTTGTTCTTTTTTTTTAATCTAAATGATTTTATATACATTTATTAAGAGGATTATAAAAATATTTATATCTAAGAGAAGAATTATATATATTTATATAATTACTAAGGGTTTGGTGAATAATCGTATAAAACTTGGTTTATGCTGTACTTTTCAATTGTTTTAAAGAATTTTCGCTAAATCAAAGAACATATTTATGTCATTTTTAATATAATTTCATTTTTTAATAGCTTAAAAAAAATGCCGAGTAGAAAGACTAAGGAGGCTGCTCATGTTTACATGGAAATAATTACTAAGGACTTACGAAGTCCAGACGAGGTGGATGATGAGGTAGACAATGACCAAGCGGGCGCTGAAGATAAAAAGGGTGTCTCTTCAGATTCTGGTATTCAACTTTTATTAGAAACTTTATTAAATGTTTATTCAAAGAATTTAAAACATTAATTAATTGATATTTAATTGTTTTTTTATGAAAATTATTGTTTTTTTATTGATTAAATAATTTTTATTTATTGTTTGGTATGAATATGGGAAATAATGATAATTATCAGAGTGATACATTGAACAATATGGAAAGTTTCCTTAAAACTTTCGACTTGTTTGGTACAAGATATATATATGAAGCCCACATTTGGCCCCTAGGAGCACACTGAAAACCTCAAAACCTGGCTTGAATTTAAACCGTTAGTTTTTTTTATTTTTTGTTTATTTTTATTTTTTTTTTTAATTTTTCCCCTCACAATTTTTTATATTATATATTTATTTTTTAAACATTGTTATTTTTTTAAATAAAGTTTTGTATATTTCCTTTATTTTTTGTTCTTCACCTTTATTCTCCTTTAAAAGAAATTTTTCTTTGATCTAGACTCCCTGATTCCTTTTATATTTTTCTCCTTTTCGGCAGCACTGCTTTAGCCCTCACCCAGTGAGTTCTTTAGTTGACTGTCGTCCCGTCAATTCACTTCTTCTCCTAAAGACGACTGCCATACGGTCGAAATTTGAAAGCGAGTCTTTGTTATGTTTCTTTCTATGTGCCACAGTTTATTTGAAGTATATATATATATTTATATATATATATATTATATAAAAATTAATAATCAACAATAACTCTTGATATAATATATGAATTAAAAACCACAATAAACAAACATAAATTAATTACAATGCTCTAAGGCTTTTCGTTACAACATCATCAGAGAGCTAAATAAACCAAACAAAAAATATAATGTTTTATATTCATTATATATCTTAGTTCCTTAGTTATGCAAAACTTCCTTATATTCATATATAACTTAGTTCAAAATATATCATTATATTTTTTGTTTGGCTCATTTAGCTCTCTGATGATGTTGGAACGAAAGGCCCTATATATTAACGAAAGCATTGTAATTAATTTATGTTTGTTTATTGTGGTGTTTAATTCATACTTTATATCTTGGAGTTGTTATGCAATTGTATTTAGACTTTACTTGATAAGCACAAATAGTTTAAATTCAGTCGTTTCAATAAACCTTTAGTTTGGTTGTATAAATTTCTGCTGATTTTTCCAAAATGTATTTTTTGTTAACTTGCCTGTTATGTTGTATAAATTAATAAATAAAATTTATCGATTCTACAACAGTATTAATAATTTTTTTAAAGACTAAATCTTTTTAAGAGTTTTTCTATATTATTTCAGAGCCGTTGGATGTGAAAAAAAAGAAACAAGAAACCAAGAAAAGAAGAGTTAACTTGAGAAGTAATCAAAATAAAACGAAAAATAGTTTACGTGACAAAAGTTTAAAGCGAGATACTCCGGCTAAAAACTTGAGGGTACAGTCAAGACTGAGAAAGAGATCAGTAAGTAGAGTTGAATTGAAAGAGGAAGCAAAAGTGACCAGTAGTACTGATAATGGTAACTCTAGAAAAGTTTTGAGAAGAACGAGGGGAAGAAATGTTCGGAAAATTGTAAAGGAGGAAGAAAGCAATGAAGAAACGAATGAGAGTGAAGAAGAATCAGATTCTGAAAGTGATTCTGGTGAGAAACAGGAACTAAGTCCGAAAAAATCAAAAAGATTGGGAAATAGAATGAAACAGAGGAATTTTGAAAAAGGATCGTATGAAAAGGATGATTCTAATAGAAGAAGTTTAAGATCAATGGCACAAGACAAAGGTAATAAAGGAGTTAGAGAAACTCGTGAAGATTCAACCAAAGATGAAGAAAGTATTAAACCGGAAAAGAAAAAACCTATTTCTAAGTCGAAAGAAGTAAAGGAAAACACGAAAATGAATGTATCTTTGAAGGAAAATAGTGTGAAAAATTCTGTAGATATATCTTCTAAGACTAAATCTGTGACGAAAATAGTGAAGGAAAACGAGAATGTAAGTAAAGATTCAACGATGAAGGAATCTGCTAAGTCAAGGAGAACAAGGAGGAAGGGAGTTGATGTGAAAAAAGAAGTTAAAACAACAGACCAAAACAGCGGACGATCGACAAGATTATCTCAACAAAAAAATACAGGAAACAAGGTAAAAGAATCTGCAAACAGTTCAAAAACAGAAGATAAAGAAATAAAGAAGGCGGATATATCACCTGTTCGTACTAAATCTAATATGAGAAAAACCATCGAAGAAATAGTTCCAGATACAACAGAAAAATTAAACACCAACAAAACTACAAATGACAAGGTAAAAGAAGTAGCACTTGAAAAAAATGATGAGTCAAGTTCGATTAAGGCAGAGTGTGATGAAAAGAATGTTTCAAATGAAAAGAAAGATATCTCAAAGAAAACTAAGGAAAATAAGAATATACAGGAAAATAATTCATTGAAATCAGAATCTGTACTGAAACGGACCACTTCAACGGCTAGTGAGTCTAATAAGGTAAAGAAACCAAAGTATTCGGTGAAACAGGAAACAGCATCAGAGTCCAAGAAAGATGTTATAAAGGAGAAAGACGATGAAGTTGATTCTCATGAAATATTGAAGGTCAGCGAGAAGAAGCCACAGTCGCTAATAGAGACGTCTGAACGTAGGAGAACGAGGAGCTCTTCATTGACTAAAGTGGATAGCGAATCTAAAGATTTGAATGAAAACACAAAACCAAAACCTGAAGGTATTAGGTCGAGGAAAAGTTCATTCCTGTCTGAACAAAATAAAACTAATCTTAATACAGGAGATGCTAAACTTGAAAATAAGTTAGTAGAGGAGAAGATTTTAGAGAAGGATCCTGAGGATATTCCTTTGAGCAGAAGGTCCAGTGTGTCAAGTATACTAAGCAGCACTGAAACAGTCATTTCTAACTGTAAAGTGATGTTTGAAAATTTAGACTTGCAACCCTCTACAATTAAAAGTGAGGGAGTTTTTAAGAAGAAAATACTTCCCGTAAGTCGTGCTAGTGATATTCCTTTTATTTCTAGAGTAGAAGTTCCAAAAAAAGGGAAAAGTTTGAATAAAACTAGGAGGAAGGTTGCTAAATATTCTGATGATAGTACTGATTCTGAAGGAGATTTAAAATTAAGTAGAAAGGAGGCCAGATTAAGACGTTCAGCGAAAGGTCGGGATGGAGTTTTAGGTCGACCTAAGAGAGATTTGACTTATACAAATCAACCAGTCAAGAGAATGCCGCGAGCGAGAAGTGCAAAACATTCAAGTTCTAGTTTCTATTATGAAACTGATTCTTCTAGTCATTTTTCAAGCTCTGAAGAAGATATAAAAATTGTAAAGGAGCCAACTAAAACAAACAGAGATAAATCAGTTAGTGGGAGCTTAACTTCTACAGATAAATGTAAAACAAATATTCAAAAAGTTATAAAGCAGCCTGAAATTGTTGAGGCAGCAAAAATCAAAGAGAAAAGTAAAGATGATTTCGTTAAAAGTGATACAGTAAATAATTCTGACGAAGTTATTAATGTTTTAAATTCAAATTCTAGAGAATCTCCAAATAAAGATGGATTGAAGAAGTTATCACATGGAATAAAAGTAGAAAAAAATGTGCATTTAAATCAATCAAAGGAAAATACAAAAAGTGAGTTAACGTTAGATAAAAAAGAATTGAAGTTAAAATCTGGTGACATATCTCCAGTAAAGAAGGATTTTGAAATGCCTGAAGATTTGATGGATATTAATATCGATTTTGACCATAAATCTTTATTAACGGATGAACAACGAAAAGATATTGTGAATATGTGTGTCTCGGAGCCTCTTGAAATATTGTCTGAAGTGTCCAGTAGAATTACTGAGTTGGCTTCGATGAAAATGGAAGCTGTAAGGCAAAAAAATGAAAGTAGGAAACAAGCAGTAGCTCCTGTTTGTTCTCCATTAGAAGTGAAAATTAAAGTAGAAACAGAAAAACAGGTCGAAGTTAAGGCCCCTGCATTTGAAACTAAAACTTCTAATGATGTGAAAGTCAAAGAAAATTTACCTAATAAACCAGAATCGAAATTAAAACCATCTATAAGTGAAACATGGAGACAGGCGTTTAAAAATGCTAAAATTCCTAAACCTGGTCAGTTAACTCCAATTTCTCATAGCGTTAAACCTTTTGTTCGGAAACCGTTTACAAATCAAGCTATGATTGGTAAATCATTGCCTCCTAGAAGTGAAAATTCTGAAAAGAAGTTTAAAGCTCATGAACATTCACAATTTAAATCTTTAGCGCAAAAGAATGATATAGAAAGTGGTGAAAAAATGACAAATACTCTTTTGAGGGCTGTTAAACCAATAACTTCTGTTAGTCCTAATCAGCAAACTAAAGAAGGTGGGAAAAGTAGTCCTTTTAATGAATTTCATCAAGGTGTAAATAATTTGACAGTTCCTGGAGTAAAACCTGTGGAAAAAACTATTTCATCACCTGCTGCTGGTCAAGATGATGTAAAAGTCTCAAAAGTAGATGGTGGTTCTGAAAAATTGGAAACTTCTGCTAATGAAAATATTAATTTAAACCAAAGAGACAGGAGTTTAATGGGGGATAAGAAGTCAGCTGAAGGTAAACATCATAATTTGCCAATGGCTGTTGAGCATACCTTGAGGAAAATGTCTCCAGTCACCGTGAGTAAGAAGCCAACAGCTTCAAAACCTCTTCAAGTTATACCTACAGATTCTGAAGGAATCATAAAAAGTAGTAAGAGTAGTCCTTCTTCCAGTTCTAGGTCGAGTTGGCTTTGGAAACCAGAAAAGCTTTTATCAGATTCACCAGGAAAACCCTGTGATTTTGATATTTTGGCTAAGAAAAAAGTAAATATGACTGCTGAAGAAATTACTAAGTGGTTAAATGATAGTACAAGTGCAGGAATAGAACATGCTAAAGATTGTGGATTATTTGAGAGGAATCAGTGTGAATGTGGATTTAGGACTGGTGAAGCGAGTATGAAAAGCAGTTTAGTAAGCTCGCTTGTCGATTTAAAGGTGGGTCACAGTATTGTTGAGCCCCCTATTCAGCTAAAAGACTTAGATCCTAAGTGTACTGGAGAAACGATTTCTTCCTGTAAAGTCGAAGACTATAAAGAGAAAATGTACATGAAATCAAATGAGCAAAAATCTCCTCCTAAGAAAGAAGCGGCTTCGAACACAAAAATGAAACAAGGTGCTAAAGGTGAAAAGGCATGGAAGAGCACTCGGTCTATGACTGAAGAGGAAATGTGTGAATTTGATTTTAGATTTGAAAGAAATTCATCTAGTACAAGAGATTCTGGCTCCGAAATGTCATCCCCTACTCCTAAAGATGAAGTAAGTTCAAATGATGAGAGTGGAATGGAGAAAAAATCAATATTTCAGAAAAAAATCAAACGACCTTTGTCACAAAGTCCTTGTGCTTTTAACGCTGAAAACGAATCAAGCGTATATGCCTTTGAACCTGATCTTCCTGAAGTAAACAAACCTTTTAGAAGAAGAAGTAAAAGTAAGAGTGAAGAAGGTGATAGTGGCAGTGCTTCAATTGCAGTGCAAGTTAATATTGATCAGGAAACAGTACTCGAATGTTCTACTCAAACAGACCGAGAGGAACAGGGTGGTCCAACTTTTTTCCTTCCTTTAAAAGGTCAGCAAAATGAGCAAGTCATTCAAGGTGTGACTGTCAAGCTGGATGCTGATGGAGACGGAGATGAACACAGAGTCATCATGAGAGCAAAAATCGTCACGAAACCCACACCTACATTCCCTTGTGCAGGGTAAGCCACACTTTCATATGTTTAATTCTTATTACATTCAATATTTGAGCTTCATATGTTGAAACATTTATAAAATACTTCATTAAATGAAATTAATAATGATAAATTTGATTGATTGTTAAATCAAAATAATAATTCAATGTCATATTACTGTTAATGATATTACAGTTAAATAACCAGAGATATACATGATTTCTAATTTAACAATTAAAGGACTTATACCCTTCCATCGTATTTAAAATATTGTTAAACGTCCTATAAAGTTTATAAGAGTTTTTTCCCATAATTTGTCAATCTTCAGTAGAGAGCGGAAATGAAAAGAAATAAGGTAAATAAACTCTGGCGATAGAAGTCCCCATGTGCTAGCTTCTTGCTGCAGGAGGTTGGGTCTTCAGACAGATTTGATTACTGCATCTGATACCTATGTTGTATATCTTTAAGTACTCCCTAATACAATGGTATAATTCTTCTATAATCTTGTAATATTTTTAATGGGTACATGGGTACCTGTTAATAAGGTAGGTGCTTATGTAGTACCTCATAAATCTTTTAATTCATGTTTTATCAATCGCACAACATAAGCGAAAAAAAAGGTATTTGTATTTAGATTTTATTTTATAAATGGTGTCTTCCTCCAAGACTCCCACTCCAGCCAAACTTAATGGTTTGAAGATCTTGAATACGGGACAGGCAAAGATTAGCTATTTAATTGACATATGTGTGTTACTTTTGTCATTCTTCGGTAATGAAATATAGAAGACACTACCTTAAAAAAATTATGAGATGGTAGTATATTTTTGTATAAAATACAATGTCATAAAGTAGAACGAAATGAAAATTTATCAATAAAATTTATTTTCTATTAAATCGTCAATTTAAAACAACTAGAAAAAAATATCATTCATTCTGTTCCATCATTTTTCGTCTCTACCCAAAATGCGGACTAATTAGTAAAGGTAGAATTTATTCTTTTTTGATGATTATAAACTGTATCATTTCGGATATATTATGATTCTGCCGAGTCGCTATCTGGGTATTGACTCAGCATGGAGATTTAAGTGTAAGGCAAAGATAATAGCGAATTACTATCTTTACAATAAGTTTATTTCCCTTTATTTCAAATATAACATATTTTTATTTCTTTATAAGTAATAATAATAACTATTTTTTATTGCGGTTTTTATTATTATAGTTAATAATACTCTCAGACAGTACGAGTCTTCATTAAAAAACCTAATTTTTTCACAATAAACACGTGAAATAACAATCAATGATCAAACTACAAAATGAAATGGGGAAAAAAGGCCAAGAGTTTTCAACCGCAACAAGCGGTTATTGTCCTTTCCTCTGCACTTTACATCCTTTTAAAATACCACTCTTCCCTCCCACTCCTCTCAACCCTTCACCATGATGTTTCTGCATATTGTTTCAGTTTTTGACGATTGTTATGGTTGAAAGATCTTAGTCTTTTTTTCCTATTTCATTTTGTGGTTTGATCATTAAAAACCTTAAATGTTTAACTGCAGGTGCCTTGGAAGTTACATAGCATAGGCAAACATATTCCCGACAAATATATGCAACTGTGTACCACGGTACAGCAGGATGATTATTAAATTAAAACAAAAAGATTTGTGTTGGTTGAGACGAAGAATTATGGAAAGTTTTTTTTTGTTATACATAGTTGGCGTAGACATTTAATCTGATTGCTGATCAACTAAAATTCAGTCGATTTGGTTTGAAAACAATAAATTAAAAGTAATCTTAGAATAGACTGTAGTATTAAAGATTTTAATGTTTACAGGTCCAAGGGATCACGAAAACCTGAGCAAAAAGTTCGACCATTACCCACTGCACCTGGTTCATCTTCAAAGGCACCTGTAGGAGCAGTTCAGCCAACTGTGCGAGCTGAAACCAGCAACCAAAGCACTCAGTCCTCAAACACAAAACTACCTACTGACTCAAAGGCAACCTCTCCTCTTCATGCTTCTGACAGGTAAATGTTTAAAACTCCCAGTTGACTGTTGTTTACTGGATTGAACTGTGAAATCCCTGTTCAAAATCTTGCTTTATTCATTGATGTGCCAAGTATAGCAATTTTACCAACTAAAATATCTGTGAAGATATTACCATAACATTAGAAATAACACATTTATTAATAACGTGGAAAATGTAATCGGGCCTTTTTTGTGGGATAGAGAAAGAGAGTAGATCCTTTTGTCACCCATCATTTTAAGGCACAAAGTAAGACGTTCCTTTATTTATTGGCTTGCCTCCAGGTAGTACGGTAACCTACTGAGTGATGCACCTTCATTATAGCATATTCTTCAAGTGTCATCACAATTAAGCATTTGATATAGACATAGTATTCTCTTTTTATAAATTTTGCTATGCTAATTCTTCTCGGAATTTGTATAATGTTTTCTTTCTTCCTATTAGTATAGTTACCACTCTATAGACTTCAGTTAATGGTCGAAATTTATCCACTTATACCTAAACACATAAATCAACTTATAACTCACTTACAATGTTGAGTAGTATGTAATTCAATGTGACTACTCGAAAGAACTTATTCCCGTTTTAGAATTCCATACTGTCTTTATATGTTGTAAACATTTAAATAAGCTCTTCGCTGGGATTGAATTTTACTAATATAGCCGTCTAAAGACTGTAAAGACTGGCATTAGATGTCAGAGACCAAATTGAGAACTCGTAGAATTTACTGAGGTGTTTTGGAACAATGAGGGTTCAAATACATTTAATGTGAGTGATAGTCTCTAGATTTATCTGTAAATTAACTAACACCCTCCCAGATGTATGCTTCTGATACAAGAAAACAAATAACTAGGCTAACCACATAATCATTACGTACTATACATAGAGACTTTACAGGATCTTACATTGAAAGAGTCGTTTTATACAGAGTTAAACATTCACATAAGACAGGGTTTTATATGAGTTATCATACCAATATTAATATGATTAAAAGTAGTATCATATTTTAAGATACTGCTGTCATCAGGTGAAAAAGTAGTCTGTCTGCTGGGTAGCTAGCCAGGTCACTAGGTACTGGTTAAAAACATTCACATTGCTTAGCGAACTTCAAAGGTCTCCATTCAAATCCTGAACACTGTTTTAGACGAAATTTTAACCGTAGGCATTTGGTTGATTATTTTCATGTCACCAGGCTATCTCATGAATTTATTTTCTATACTGTATACCTTATTTTACTCATTAAGGTAGTTTTGACAAAAATGGTGGTCTATTGTTTTTGAGTCTTATGTTCTGTTATATATTAATAATTTATTATTATTACTAAAAACGTTTCATTATTTAAAACAGTGTTGGAAAAGGTGAGAAGAATAGTTCAATTTCGGAAGGTGGAAAAGTGAGCCAACAACTGAAAGAAGCCCCATCATTCTATCCTACTGAAAAAGAATTCCAAGACCCACTGGAGTACATAGAAAAAATCACCCCAGAAGCAGAGAAATTTGGTATATGTCGTATAGTGCCTCCTTCAAACTTTAAGGTAATTTTAACAAAAATTAAAATTTATTAACACAATTGATATGTTTTGTTAACCAACACTGTTAGTTTGCCTGAACTGATCTTAATTAGTTTCGATCAAGAACTGAACTATCTTGCCGCGTTAGTTTGTCTTCTTCATGCATTCAGTTTCAGACTATATGCTATGATGTCACATTCAGAAATCAGTTCTGAAATAAGATCTTTACCAGAAACCGGAATGCTGTAGAAGTCATACAAGGTATAATGGTTCAGGTTCCCCATAGTATAACTGTAACCGGTTCAAAGGTTAAATTTTTACCAGGCGATTATGATGCAAATTAATTTCTACTGATTCCCGAAGGAAATATTACACCTTGGATAGTTGAACTGAACGGTTGCTTTATTCTGAGCTCACGGTTACTGTAGTAGTGACTGTAAAGAGCACCTGACATCAAGTCAGTAGTATCGACTACTCAGAATTTGAATTCAGCAAATAGCATTTGACATAGCAATGTGGCAAGCCCTCGCCTTTAATAGGTGTGGAATAAACCTATGTAGCGGAGACTACATCTCAAGTGTTCGTCTACTGAATTCATGCCGTGCCGCTGGATACAGAGTGGAGTCGTTTAATGCCAAAATACTGCTTCTACAGGTAGAATTACTATTAGCCAATGCTAATTTACTGGGTTTCGTGAATCACTCGATGCAATAAACCACGATGGTGGGTATATCACTACACATTCGTACGTGAACCCGGCACATGACATTGCCTCGTTTGGTTGGGGTACCAAATGCAAGATTGGGTGGTCGTAGTTGATCCTGAGTTGGCCTATTGTTTGTTCCCACACTGCGACTGTAGTTGGCCAGTCGGCCCTCAAATCCAGTGTATTTGATGGAAAAATTATATTAATTTATGAGATGCTGACCAGACTAATTTTATTTAAGTATTAATTTGAAAGTGGTATCTAGAATCATACTAAAGATGCCGAACAAAGAATTGGTGTTGAAAACTAAAGTATAAAAAAGAGCAAAGTTTAAATTTTAAAAGAGTTAGTTAAAACTCTTACTTAAGAGGGAAATTCTTCTCTCCAATTATATTTCAATTTTGTTTTCATTTTATTATTTAATTCAGGTTCATAATTAGTTAGAGTTGTCTTTTTGTTACCCGATAGTAAAACAGAATTGTTTTGTTTTTTCAGCCTGATTGCAAAGTCAGTGATGACATGAGGTTTACGGCTTACAATCAATATATTCACAAGATGTTGCAACGATGGGGTCCAAATGTCCAGGAAATGTCTGCTATCAAGAAATACCTGGCTACGCAGAGTATAACCCTTAACCAACCACCATGGGTACAATTCATTTTTTTTCTGTTTTTCTAGTCCTTTATATGAAGAAATTATTCTGAATGATTGTCTTCAGCGATTAGGATACGTGTTTCTTATTCCTCTAGGAGAGAATGAGTTTGGATATCCACCGTAGCTAGTCATTTTTATATACTAGTCCTCTCCTCTAAAGTGTTTACAAAAATAACTTGTTTTAGAAGGACTTTTGCTTTACATCGATTCTTGTATCTCAAAACTTATTTTTTTTTACAAAAACTATTACAAAAATATCAAAAACTACTTCATATTACTATCAAGTAGTTTTTATAACTGTTTTTATAGTTTCAGTTGTTTCAGTGGTATTCTATGGCAAAAAGAACATGTGGTAATTAATTTTTCGTTATGTGCAACGTGTAATGGCTTTTTGGGAACAGCCGTAGTCATTTTCCAAACCAGGGATCATCCAAGTTTTGAACGATGTGTATAAGTTTACGAGCATAAAACTTCTTATAAATACAACAACCGATCTTTTTTGCAAAAGAAATCCACAAGTTCTCTCTACCATTTTTAAACTAAATTTATTTATTAAACTTACCATATCTAAAGTTCAGAAAACACTAGTAATTATTTTTAAAAAATGATGTTGGATAGTGTAATTGTAATTTCTTTATGAGTATCATAAAGTATTAGCTGTATTTTTTTTGGAAATGAATTAAGATATATAATGTATGGGAAATTATTACTCTAAGCTCGGAGATTTGGATTTGTGATCTGTAAAAACTAGTTAACTTGTGTTCCTAAGTATTAGTGAACTCAAACCAATTATTCGATTGTAGTCTGTTCTAGACTTTGTTTGTGTATTTCTAATAGGCAAAGATTTTTAAGTTGAAATGTATAAATAACATTTTAAAGTCCTTACTTAAATTATAATTTTTTGGTAACTGTTCGTTAAATAACAGTAGTGAACCACTGTAGTTTCAGAATGTTTAGCAACTTTGTTGTAATCCAGAATTAATGAATTTTTTTTTTTTCAGATTGGAGGTATGGAAGTAGACTTGCCTCGACTCTACCAAACAGTTCAGCAATGTGGTGGCCTCAAAGAAGTGATTGAGAAGAAGCGTTGGACTCGTGTCGCTGACCTAATGAAAATTCCAAAATCTGCCCAGGATAGGGTTACTAAATTAGACGATATCTACTGTAAATACCTTCTGCCCTATGACACACTCTCTCATGGTAAGACTTATTCTAATCAATCAAAACTAAAAAATCTCAGGTTTCTTTTATCCGACTTTCTCAAATACACAAATGTAATGGAATCTAGATTTAATTTTTTCAACTTTAAAATTGAATGTGGAAATTACCACTATGGGTACAATTCACTTTTTTTCTGTTTTTCTAGTCCTTTATATGACGAAATTATTCTGAATGATTGTCTTCAGCGATTAGGATACGTGTTTCTTATTCCTCTTGGAGAGAATGAGTTTGGATATCCACCGTAGCTAGTCATTTTTATATACTAGTCCTCTCCTCTAAAGTATTTACAAAAATAACTTGTTTTAGAAGGACTTTTGCTTTACATCGATTCTTGTATCTCAAAACAAAAATTTTGTTGTATAACTTTATTATTGTATAAATTAATACACGAGAGATAGTTGGTCGATTCCTTTAGAGATCAAGATGTGAGAAAAGAATGGAATCGTAGTTATTATTGTTATAAAAGTTCTGACATACTTTAGAATTGTAGACAATTTCTCCACAAAAACGTAAGTTGTTTACATGGTGACTTCGTGTATAAGTTTCACTACCACATGGTAACGGACCACACAACTTTGTTGGGGTTGGAAATCCTAATCATACTTTCGTATTAATTCTTGTCAAAAATGGAATTTTTTACATCCCTTGATTCAGGGTTTGAAAGTATTTTGTTATTGCATATTTTATTTCAAATCGAAGCTCCTAAATAAAACATCGATCAGTTATGATTATTGGCTCAAATGTAACCGATTATCATCGCTGATATAAATGATATCTCCCTTATTTTTATTTCTTTATTGCTAATACCATCAAGTTTGAAACATCAAGAAAAATTAATATCAATCTTAATGACACACTCAGGTTTAAATGTATAATAGTTTCCTCACAATGTTTGGTTTATTTTTTTGTATACCGTGATTTCCAACCACTTAATTAATATAATATTTGAAAGCAAAATAGGGATTTCTTCATGCCGAGAATTATATCAATCAAAATCGAAATAAACAAAACTTTTGGAATCTATTTATCAGAAAGTTTCGGTTGGCAGAATTAATATAAATGATAAATTCGAATTGATTACTTACCACTTGATTAATTTTTAATTGAAATAAATATATTGGTGACATATTTATCAGTAGAAAGAAAATTATTTTAAAATTTTAGTAGTGTTTGTTGTTTTCAAACTCTACTCTATTAACCTTAAGTTTATTAAACTAGGAATTTTTAACTAGTTCATGACACTTAAGGGCTTAAATGGGCTTAAAACTAGTTCATGGAGCTTAAATGGGCTGTACGTCCTGATCGGACGATGGCGTGCACAAGCTTTCCAACTCTTGTTTAAGACAACTAAGTTACTGCCAAGACAACCTGAAATCTTCAGTTCTAATGGCAAACTCTCTTAGACCACAAATAATTCCAGGATGTTAGAAGATAAAATACTTTGTCCTACTTTTATTTATATCAACATTATTTAATGCTAAAATAATACCACTAAAACCTGTATTTTTTGGTCGTAAAGATTATTTTTTTTAAAAAATTCATATAAAAAAGTAAACTTAAATTAATTTTTTTGGCATATTTACTACTTTTTTGTCTATTAATTTTTGTAATATTTATTTTATAATCAGCATGTCCCTTAATTTTTTATGGAGAAGGAGGGGATTTGATTATTGCTAAATATTTTTAAACTAGTTGTTATATAGTGCTTTACCACCTACTGATTAATAAATAAATATTCTCATTTGATGAGCATTCAGTAATTTTTCCTTGAATAACCCACTTAATTATATACACTAATTTGAAACTTATAGAGAAAAGCATAAACAGTGTGCACTTATAGTTTTTATAGTTCAAAATTAAAATTATGTATCTTATAAAAAGGAACATAGCATAACAATGTTGATTCCTGCTTTTTCCTATACCAGTTATAATTATTTTTAATTTATAGCAACATAGAAAAGTTTAAAAAAAGGAAATATCTTAAAAGATGGATTTCTGTAAAAATGATGACAAAGTGCTACAACTTTCGTAATCTATTACCAATTAAGAAAATAATAATATTAATTTAAATTATTCTTCTATTTATTTATTTTTCAAGAGGAGAGAAGCAAACTATTGGATGAGGTGGAAGCAGAATGGAAGGAACGTCAAAGGAAAAGTCTTGCTTTGTCTTCTAGCCCTACACAGAATTCCTCTGATGAAGATGAGAGTGATTCTTCTGATGATGGCCTCGATGAATGCATCATTAAGGTACATTTTGTGACAAACTTCGAAATGCTTGGCGAGTAAGAAAAGTACTTCTTTAGCTGAGAATAATTGTCATTCTCAGCTAGAGCAGACTTCTATTATCTAATTTATATATTGTTGATAAAACACTATTAATCATAGTGTTAAGGATAAGTTCTAATCCTGACCTGATGGGAAAACACTTTTTTTTGCACTTATATACCGGTTGTGGCAATGTTTTAAAATCCAGGCTTCTAAAATCATTAGCTCCCCCAATGGTGACTGACTAGTTTCTGGTTTTCAATTATTAATCTTTTCCCTGCAAGTTATGTCACATTCATAACCATATTTGTAGTATGCAATCTTTTAGTGCCTTCCAAATAAATAATTTAAGACTGAATATTAGTTGACAACAATGAATTTCATTAACTGGCAGAACAGCAGAATCTGGTAGAATTAGGTATGAAGATATACAATAAAAAGGTGCTGCTATTTGCTCCATTTGATTTTTTTTTTAACTTAATTTAATATCGACTTTAAATTTTAGTTTAAAAGTCAAGAAAATCCTTTTTCTGCCTCAGGTTAAGGTAGGTTGTTTATGAACAGTTGCGTAATTCATGATTATTACACAGGATTGTCGATCATATGTCGTACAGGTGTCTCCTCAACTAGCTGGCTTCTGCAGATTAATATTTCATTTATAATGAAACATACAGTTTCTAAAATTACTTCAATGTATTTCCAAACCTTATGTGGTAGATATTCGAATGTTTAAATATTAATAGAGATTCAAACTAAATACCTATTTATTACTATATAATGTATAATTATTTTTATGAATAGATTTTATATTTATTATACTTACATAATAAATTAATTATATGGAGGAATTATATTTATTATAATTAATTTAATTAAGTAGACAGTGCTAATGTCCTAGTAGACGATGCACTTATTAAAAAAAATAAGTAAAAATATTATATTTCATTAATATAACTATAAAATAATGTAATGTATATATAGTAGAAGTATATTATCAATAAAAAAATACTAAATCGTATCATGATCTATACTACTTTAGAAATATTTGTTTTCATCAAAACTGTAGTGAAAAGCTTAGCTTATTCAAAGATATGAAAGGAGGCCCTTAGGAAACTGGTAAAGCTGCTCTTCTAAACAGAGTTTTCATTACTAAATACTAATATTATGTTATGTGTAGATTATTATTAGATTGTACTAATAAAATTTACGGATCTTGTCGTTTTACTTGGAATAGCATCTTTTAGGTTTTGATATTATTATGTGTATTGTTGTTTAAAGTATATAGAATGAGGAATTCGGGATCATAAGAAAAGCATTTTTTTTGGTGTCCCAATCGATTTGGAAATTTAGCACGTACTTACGGAATTTATTTTAAGAGATTCACTTAACTGACTACTGTTAGTCGTGATTCTTGTTCCATAGTTTCCTACCTTGTTTCTATAGCAGAACTGAGATTGTGACGGTTTTGAAAATCCTAGTTGTACCTAGAAATATTTTTCTGGTTTGTACACTTTTTTGGGAGTTATTTTATGTACTGACATTTATTTTTTTTTTATCAAATGGGAGTTTTATTGTACTGCATTAGACAACAAACTGTTGGTAGTTGACATTACTTTATTTCAGGGCCGAAGTATGGCACTAAATGGATTCTACAGAATAGCTAGGAATACGATGTGGATGTGGTTTGGCGATTCCAATCCCAGTGCCGGCGATGTTGAGGGCGAGTACTGGAAACACGTAACTAACAGGACTTGTCATGTTTGTGTACATTCGGGTTCAATTGATTCTGGTACCTGGGGTTACGGTTTTCCAACTACCAAAACAAGTGCTACCTCAAAACATCCCTGGAACCTCAAGGTACTCACAAACAACCCTGGTTCCATCCTTAGATACATTGGACCACTCATGGGTAAGTTATTATTATTTTTTTTACCACTTGATTCCTTTTGGGTATAATTTTAGTATTAAAAAAATCCTATTAGATTTTTTTCTCTCCAGGGGAAGAAAAAATTTGTTCCTCAGGTTTTAATTCTATTTACCTCCCTACACACCTCAATATATTTGACTGCTTTTCGGCACTCATCTTTAAAAGTGTTAAATAAAACTAATTTAGGACATCTTTGGACATGTTCCCTGGTCGTATCTTCCTCAATCCTATCCAGTAGACAGGCAGGGCTAGTTTTGACTCCGATTCTACAAAGGTAGGCCTGTACATAATCATGCTGGTTACCATCTTAAAGTTGACTGTAAATTCCTTTTTCGAGGCAGCGTCATGGAAGCTCTTTTTTGAAACCCTGTTCCCCAGACTTTCCCGTTGGAGACTTCTTGTTGTTGGGCCGTGAACACCGTCAACATTGTTTCCTTAATTTCAGCTTTGACTTGCTCGTAAGTAATAGGTTCAAGTGCAGAGGTAAGGTAACACACACTACCACCTCCTTTACCACTTTGTCGGCTAGTTTGTTTTCGTTGGTGTTGCAGTGGCCCACTGATGTGTGTTCGATCACCCAGTGCTCAAGAGTTTTCTGATGGCTAGTCATGTACGGACAATTCTGAGTTTCTTTTTTTGATCTTATCGTGAGGATCACTGGCTTAGAATTTATGCAGAAGACAACTTTTCTTTTTCTTGTAGCTAGTGTTTTTAACCTTGATACATCCTTAATCACGACATCAATCTCCGCGTCAAAGTTATTGTTCCTCCTTCGCAAGGCCACCTTTCCTTCTAATAACCCTTCACAAATGCACCCTTCATCCGCTAGTTTCTCATCACGGTTGGCAGACCCATCCCTGTGAATGTGTTACCATCTATATTTGGACTACTCGGCCAGCTTCTTTTCAGCAGCGAGCGACATTAGCTTGTCTACCTGCTCAATGCTCTTATTAGCATGTTCTACAATTCGAAGGTCATTTTGGGTAAGTTCAAATTTAGGATACTATGTAGTTCCAGAGCAGGGGCTAGTGAATCAGTTAATACATTAGATTTTCTACCTGCTCAATGCTCTTGTTAGCGTGTTCTACAATTCGAAGGTCATTTTGGGTAAGTTCAAATTTAGGATACTATGTAGTTCCAGAGCAGGGGCTAGTGAATCAGTTAATACATTAGATTTTCTACCTGCTCAATGCTCTTCTTAGCATGTTCTACAATTCGAAGGTCATTTTGGGTAAGTTCAAATTTAGGATACTATGTAGTTCCGCAGCAGGGGCTAGTGAATCAGTTAATACATTTGCTTGTCTACCTGCTCAATGCTCTTGTTAGCGTGTTCTACAATTCGAAGGTCATTTTGGGTAACTTCAAATTTAGGATTCTATGTATTTCCGGAGCAGGGGCTAGTGAATCAGTTAATACATTAGATTGTCTACCTGCTCAATGCTCTTGTTAGCGTGTTCTACAATTCGAAGGTCATTTTGGGTTACTTCAAATTTAGGATTCTATGTAGTTCCAGATCAGGGGCTGCCTGTTTTTCTTGCAGATCTTGTAAATCAGTTAATACATTAGCTTGTCTACCTGTTCAGTGCTCTTGTTAGCGTGTTCTACAATTCGAAGGTCATTTTGGGTAAGTTCAAATTTAGGATTCTATGTATTTCCGGAGCAGGGGCTAGTGAATCAGTTAATACATTAGATTGTCTACCTGCTCAATGCTCTTGTTAGCGTGTTCTACAATTCGAAGGTCATTTTGGGTAACTTCAAATTTAGGATTCTATGTAGTTCCAGATCATGGGCTGCCTGTTTTCCTGGCAAATCCAGTGAATCAGTTAATACATGTCAGATACCTTTCTGACTTATTTTCTATGTACATTCTCGGAAGTTATTTACATTACCTCTCACTTTTCAGTGGTTATGATTTTCTTAATCCCCGTCCTCCCCAAAAAAATGTATTTGACGAATTCATTAGTTATTATTGAATGATTAAAACTATAAAAACTACTATACGACTATTATATTTTTAACATTGTTATATATTCATAGAATATTTCCAGAATATTAGTAAATTACTAAATTTGTTACCATTGGTGTCCTATGGATATGAAATGTATTGTACATGGAAAAAATTGTTTATAAATCTCCTCGTAAAAAATAGTATTATTTTAAAATCACAGAATGTATTAAACAATACATTATTATAATAACTGTGTTGTAAGTGTAATAATTTGTTGGAAAATTGGAATTTAGATATAATTGTTTAATTAAATGAAAAAAGAACCGTAAGCGTAAATGATGTTATAACAAAATTTAAAACTCGTTTAATTGATGCTAGGTATTTATGTAACTCCAATGTGTGTGTATTCAGGTGTAACAGTGCCCACGCTTCACGTAGGAATGTTGTTTTCGACATTTTGCTGGTATCGAGATCCTCACGGTCTTCCCTGGATTGAATACCTTCATACAGGTGCTAGTAAAATTTGGTAAGTTATTAATTTGTTAAAGATATAATTTTTTTGTGTTTGTAGTTTTTTAAGCGAGCTTTGTTTTAAAGGTATGGCGTAGCAGATGACTGCAGAGCACAGTTACAAGCAGCCATTGCTTCACTACTACCCCAGATAGTGCGTGATAGCCCTGTCTGGTTACCCTCAGATACGGCTATGGTCCCTCCGGACCTTCTCCTTGAGAAAGGTGTCTCTCTCTGTCGTGTCGTTCAAGAACCAGGCCACTTCATTCTTGTCTTCCCCAAGGCTTACACCTCAGCTATTTGCACTGGCTATCTGGTCTCAGAAAGCGTTTACTTCGCACAGTCCAATTGGCTCTCTTCTGCTGATAACACCTTCCAGGTATGTAAAATTAAGCATTCAATTGTGATAATTTTTAGCACAACAATCTGTTATGTTAAAAAAAAAGTTTTCTGACGAAAATTAATTGAAAACTTTTACCCTGAAGTCTACTTATAATGATTTAAACGTTTTATTCTACACTAAATTATTGTTTTTAATATTAATATTTTTTAATACTAACATAGGATGAGTGGAAACACTGATGAAGACTAGTTGTCTTGTTTGAAAGATCTTTGTCGTTTTCTGAATTTCTTACTACAGTTTAAAATAAGATATTTCTGTATGTATTACATTCTTTTTTTTTCAGGCGACTAGAGAAAGTTGTGAACCCACAATGTTTTCTTTAGATAAACTTCTCTTCTCCGTTGCTAGTGATACTCGAACTCCTCTTGAAGTATTAACACAGGTTTGTAACTTTTATTTTAAATTATATTCCTTTATAAGTAGACGTAAATTTAACGGTGTACAATGTTTCTGAGAACTTCGTGACTTAAAATTATTCCCTTAAGTATTGATTGTCTGGTCAAGAGTTACTTAGGTTAATTGGATTTTATGAATAAATTCGGATATGCATAGTGTCATATTACATATTATAAAAATAAGGCATTATTCTGAGAATTATTACAGCTTAGAATTAATATGCTGTAGAATATATAAGCCAGTAGTCATCCTACCCTTTCAAGATAGCTGATTCTACTAATAGATTAAGTTTTGTGACAGTTTTAAACCATTGGTCTTGACAACCCATACCTTTTCATAGATAATGCTTTTTGTTCGGTTGCTTGGTTTGTTTTAATTGAATATTATTTTTACGTTCGAATATCATATTGACTGTTTAATAGAATATCACTAAAATGAATCAAAGTTTGATTAATCTTCCAGGTTTGATACAAGACATTTTGATTTTATTTAAAGTCCTTACGCAGGCGTGATTCTATCGCCTAAACAAAATATTTACTTAAATAGATTGAAATTTTGAAAGAATATAAGTACAAAATCCTTGTTTTTGTTCTTATGAGGGTATAAGAAGATGTGATGGGATATTAAAGAAATGGAGAAGTTAAATCATGAAGTAAGAAAGATGATCAATCCCAGGGAAAAGACTTTAAATAAAATCTAATGTCAGCATTGAAAGTTTGATTTGGACCTCGAGAACTGACCGGACACTGATTCTTATTAGTCATATATACATACTACTAAAATAAAATCAGAACTCCATTTCGGTTTTTATTTAAAAACTTTTTGATAGGCCTATAAAACAGAGGAAACAGACTAAATTATAGACCACATATAAACATAATTCGTCAGAAGTTATTCTAGCATTCTTGATAAAATAAACGCTATATCACTGTTTTTTAACTTGAAAAAATAATATCAAAAGCGAATGCATGTCATAATTAAATAAAAACCGAAATGATGGCATTGAGCTTTTGAACTTGAAAAACTGATTCAATCACGATTTTAATTTAGTATTATTCTATCAGACTGTCGATATTATTCAGTTGTCTACATGTATAAACGTCTGCACGATAGTAAACAATTAAAAAAATGAGGCTCAGATCATTCGATTAAAACAGCTGGTATTCGTCTGAGTCGCATTTGAACTTAACTAAAGGAAAATCGGACTCTTGGTATGCTATTGAGAATGGTGCCGAAAAAACCGAACTCACGATTAATTTATGGAAAAATTACTTTTATGAGTGTAGATGAACCGGTACATGCATAGCAAAGAAGAGGATTTGGAGAGAAATTTAATTAAATTGAATTATCTTATTACAGTGACTGTGTCGATAAGGTATTTTAATATAAATAGAAGAAAATGTTCTCTTTTAAATTAGGATTAATGATGTAATTAAATTGAATTATCTTATTAGAGTGAGAGTGTCGATAAGGTAATTTAATATAAATAGAAGAAATTGTTCCCTTTTAACAAACAATACAAAAATTTCTTAAAGAGCCATTGATGTACTCGTTTATTGTTATTTCCATCAACCATTTTAGTGTATGTGGCCAATTTTTATCACAGGTATGAATTTTCTTTTATATTACAATCCATAATGAGCTAGATTGTAATGTGCTTGTGCGTACATCATCTCATACCATGCTAAAGGTCGTTCCCTTCAAAATACAGAGAAATCTGATTCTGAAACATTAGTTTCATGTAGTTCTCAATATAGGAATTTTACTTGATTCATAATTAACATTACCTTACAATTTTTGAGTTTTTTTTTTTTATCATTATTAATTTGTGTAGGTGGAACCGATGGTAGAAAAAGTTCGTAGTCGGGAGGTAAGTGAAAGAAAGGAACTGAGGAAGTTGGGTTTGAACTGCTCTGAGAGGCTGCCGAAGCCACCGAGACGGCATTCGAGGCCTGATGACCAGGAGCAGTATGAATGCAGCCAATGTCGTGCCTCCCTCTTTGTTTCCATGGTATCACCTTTCCCTCTTCTCTCAATCACATACACACACATCTCTCTCTCTCTCTCTCATCTGCTTTCATTATTATATCTCCTCTTCCTACAAAGAAACCTGTGACTCATACACTACGACCTTTACAAGATCGAACTTATTTTACATTTCCAGTTCTGGTTTTTCTTAAAATAAAGACTATTTTACCATGTGTTTAATCAATTTGGATTATGCTACTAAATTGTGAAAGATGTATTTTAAAAAATTGATGTTTTTATTGTTATTATTATTAAATCGTAACTATTTAAAACCAGCTAAGAAGGAATATTTCAGTACACTCCAGTTATTACTACTGCTGAATTATTATGCTTCTATTAGTGGAAGGTTACTAAGTTAGTCTGCAGTATAAAAGTTGCATTCTTGGTCATATATTCACATTTAAAACGATATATTTAATATGATCATATTTAAATAGATAAAATATGTTACAATATATATATTGGTTCTAATATATTAAAATATTTTTAATATATTTAATTTTAAAAAAAAATTATATTATATTTAACATAAATATATATATTGAAGATAGGTAGCACACAAAGTAAAGAAACACACTTACAAACTCAAATTTTCGGGCAATCCGTCTTCAGGAGAAAAGAGAAAGGGAGACCAAGCACGTTGTAGACGTTGGGTTACTACAACACGTTGGGTCTACAACGTGCTTGGTCGCCCTTTCTCTTTTCTCCTGAAGACGGATTGCCCGAAAATTTGAGTTTGTGTGTTCCTTTCCTTTGTGTACTACCTATCTTCAATTTTGAACTGTTATTGTGTCCAGTTTGGATCGTCTTTCCGTTTATCAACTGAATATATATATATAATAATAATTTCATTAAATTATAATATAATATAAATATTATATTTATTATAAAAATATACAATACATCTCTCCTAGTTTGTTAAATAAGTCTTAACTAGTTTGTTACCTTGTTAGCTCGACTTGTTTTGGTTGAGCATTTGGAAGAGGCTACTCTTGAGAAAGAAGAGTCGAGCATACAGGGCAATATAAGATGAAAGTTGGTTTTTAATTGTTACGATATAATTTATACTGGCCACTGAGGTGTAAACAACCTTAAATTATTTATAATATTCTGTCCTCGGTTCATTTCGTTATCTTTAAAATCTGAAACTGATTTAAACGTATCAATAACTGGATTCAAGTGATGAAAAATTAAAATTAATGTTCTTAATCATATTTTGTTATAATTAAAAAAGTATATATAATTTTTGTATCTGATTCAAATTGAAGTTAACCCTAATGAGGGTGTTTTTTTTTCATTAGGGTTAACATTGTAGAGTACGTATGTCAAACTCACTTAATATCTAGGTCAGGGGTGGGGAACCTTCTCCGGAGTAAAGGCCACATTATCATCCACTTCCCCAGAAGACCAAAACCAACAGCTACGCGAATTCTTATATATAATATAAAGGCCACATTAGTATCGTCCACTTCCCCAGAAGACCAAGACCAATAGCTACGCGAATTCTTATATATAAGATAAAGGCCACATTAGTATCATCCACTTCCCCAGAAGACCAAGACCAATAGCTACGCGAATTCTTATATATAATATAAAGGCCACATTAGTATCATCCACTTCCCCAGAAGACCAAGACCAATAGCTATGCGAATTCTTATATATAATATAAAGGTCACATTAGTATCATCCACTTCCCCAGAAGACCAAGACCAATAGCTATGCGAATTCTTATATATAATATTTATATTACAAAAATCCTCGAATCCATCATTATATTCTTCTATCAGTGAATTTAAAACTGTTTGGTATCTTTCAAAAGATTTAGCAGTGTTCTTATTCTCTTCGTTCATTACATTTGTTACTCAGAAAAATTTTCTAAAAGCTTCCACTTTTCAAATAATAATTGAAAAAAAAAATAACTTCTGCTTAAATGGTAGAGTTTTTCGTCACATATAAATAGGTTTATTTTTGCCCTTGAGCGAAACATTTAACTTATTTTCCTTCGTCGTGATATCATACAGAAAGGTAACATTTTGAAGGGGAATCATTTTGTGATAATTCACAATTTTTATTGCTCTCATGATAGAGCTGAATTATTTTTTCATCCAAAGATAAAACTTTCACTGAGACTTATCCTTGTGGTAAACAGAACACTTTTGGAATGCTGAGCAAATCTACACTGATGATCTCATCATCCAATAGGAGAATTTCTAGGAACTGCTGATGTCTAATAGCATTTGCAAGGATGAAATTGACTATGCCCACAACTTTCTTGAAAGTGCCATCGAGAGTAAGATTAAAAAAGGGATTTTGTTGATTCAAAATACAATGGAAGGAAATAAAAGCATTCTGATTTACAATGTATTTTTTGAAATATGCAAAAAGCTTCATTTTTTTTCTTTATATATTTTTTTATATTATAATCCTTTGTTTTAAATTTTAAAACTCATATTCATATCTGCAGAATGGCTGCACGTCATGACTCAAAAAGCCACATGTGACCTTTTAATAAATATAATTTATTATAATAAATAATAAAATTATTATAAAATAAATTTTATAATAAATATAAGGCCGCAGGTTTCCCACATCTGATGTAGGTTCACGTTATCTAGCAGATATTAGCAACAACGTATTAAAGAAAATCCGTGAAACAAAATGATAATAAATGTTCTAATCATTTGAACCATTAACAAAAAAAAAAAAATTCTCAGTTACTTGGAATTTGTTCTTTTTATGTAATTTGAAAATTATGTGTTTACTTCTCTCACTTGAGTGGTGCTTGAAATGTTAGGGGTTTTTTTTTATTGTAGCTACTTTCTTAAATCAGTGAATTGCTTTTATGACCTACAATTTCATGCAGTATACAAGATTTGATATTTTTCAAATGAAAAACTGTAGAGACTTTCCAAATTCAAAATTTTAAACGCTAACGTCGAAACGTCTCAACTCTCTTAACTTAGAGTATTTAATACCTTTATTTGAAAATGCCCGTTTTGTAAGGGTATTGCCATTGCCATTTGTAGAAGAATAGAAACCATTTAATAACCATGTTAACTATGTATTTCTAATATGTGGTTGTTTCTATGAAGTTTCAAACCAAATTGTTTTCACAGATGGAATAATGGAATTTTTTTAATGGAAAATTATTGTGTTCAAACTTTGCCAAAAATCGTAAATCTTCTAATCATCTAAAGTCTAAAGTATCCGAGTGTTCAACTCGGATAAATAATTTTTATAAAATAAATTTATAGGGGACAGCATGTTATAATTTCCAACTCTTTAATTTTTTATAATTGTAATGCAATCTGTTCGTTATTAAATTAATTAGATGGTATAATTCCAGTTGTTAAAAATTATAAATAACTGTGTCTGAGCCATTTAGTTCCAATTTCAGAAAATACAATTTCGTCTTATTATTTTTGTCCTGTTAAATAAACAGTTGTTTACTGTTATATGTAATTAAGTCATTTAACACTTTCCCATTTGGTTCATTCCTTCTTTTACGGTTTTTTTATAACTTTTTTTTTATTGCAGGTTAATAATTCTCATGAAGAAGCTAATTACTGCTTAGCAGATGCCATTGAACTGTTGTCGAAAGATATCAATCAAATCAAATACAGCAAACTTCTCTATGCTTATGACGAAGTAAATATCAATTAATTTGAGTATTTATGTTTTACATAATTATTTATGGTGTGTGTGAGTGCTTCGCCACGTGTATATGTGCTAGTTAGTACCCCTGTGTCCTATATATATTGTAATCCACAAAACAAAATTTACAAATGATACAGTGTTATATTTATCTTGAAATATTTAGTAGTAGTGCACAGCAAATATTTATAATCACCTTTAACGTGTCGTGATTTGTTGTTACGGTTGTCAGAACTAAAACTGTTATTAAAATGTATATTTATTTTTATGACGTAATTTCTCAGTTTATTGAACGGAGGTACACAAATCATGTAACATTAACCCTTTCGTTTGATAAAAATTTTAATTGACGGCATTATGTCACTCTGTGTACTTATATGTTTTTATAAAAAAACATACTCTGAAAATTCCTATACTTTCGATTGAAAGGGGAAGAAATACTAAGTCTCCACTCGAACGTCGGTGGTTCGAATACTTAGTGTTCTAATCAAAGTGTTATATTAAACGCATCGAAGTTTAAAAAAATTGTTGCATGGAGGTTTAGTTTTTTCCCCCTTTTTGATCTTGAGTAAATACCGCACAATAAATGCTTGCATATCTCGTGAGTCATACATTTTTGACTAGCAGACGTAACCGTCTTTGACGGAATCAAAAATTCTGTTATACTTGGTGTTTCAGCTCGCCTATGTCTCATGGTGGCTGAGTTTACTTGTGACAAACGTTTTTGCTTTAAACATCCACAACGTCATAGTTTCAGCTTGATATATATGTCTTATGGTGGCTGAGTTTACTTGTGACAAAATTTTGAGGACAAACCGACAGAAATTTTTCTAAGGGTGGATTCGGTTTCTCCAATGTATGAAACGTAAAGAAAACTTGAAATGAGTCAGTTCTAAGCAATGTACAGACAAAATCATTCTTTTATTTATATAGATTTCTATAAAATTTGAATAATAATTTTGTTGACTCAAACAAGATATCGAACTTTAATCTTTAAAAGATTTTGACATTTTAAGTACGAGTATGATTTCGTATTGATGTCTCCAGTCAGTAGTCCTAAATTTAATGTAAGATCCAAAACTATTCATTATATTTTCCTTCATATTCAACTATATGATTCCAGCCACATTAGAATCAATCATTTGGACCACTTCTGATTGTTTTATTTATTTGTTATTGTATTGGTTTCTAACTTCTCATCCATTCGTTAAGTTTTAAGATTTATGAATAGGCCGGCCAATTATATCTACTTATATTATTATGTGATATTTAACAGAAAATAATCTTAGCATACTATATCTTTTTCTTTATATTTTTCAGGAAGAATTGGAGGAACTAATAGAAAAAATCAAATCTAGAATTGAAACGAAGACAGCCAAGAAAAGCAATAAAAGTTGTTCCTCTTCAAGTAAAGCTTGACAAATGCTTAAGCCCAGTTGAGAACTGAAAACACTCGTTCCCTTCTCGTAACAGCCTAGTCTTGTGAACTGCTAAAAAGTTTACTCCAGTTTACTCCTTTTCAAACTTCCATTGTATTTATTTTTAACATTCCATCCGTTTTTACCTGTACATAAAAAAGAAAGAAAGAAAGAAAAGAATGTAAACATTAATTTGTTTAATACTATTTTTCTGTGAAGCATGTGTTTGAAAATTCAATATTTTCAATTTTGAATAGGTTATTAACAAAATTACCAATTTTGTTCCACCCTGAAAAGAGTTTAATGTATATATATATATATATATAAAATATATAAAAGAAAACCAAATACTACCTACAGAACATCTCTGTCTAATAATTGTTTATAATGCTAACTGTTGTTAATAATATAGATTTTTAAATATAATTTATTTGGTAAATATTTACAATATTTATCTGTGTACTTAAATTTGTATAGAAAATGTGGGGGGGGGGGGGGAATTAGAGGTTAGAGAACTTAAAAGTTGTAGAAAATTGGGTTTTGTTTTATATTATGGCTTGTTTGTGCAATAGCTGCCATAGAAAAAAAAGTTTTTTTTTGTTCTATCTATTTTAAGAAAAAAAAAAAAAAAAAAAAAGAAGAAATCATGAGGGATTTAGAATTTCATTTGAAAAAAATGATGCATGTGTAATGTGCTTGGTGGTTTCACTAAATCTTTGAACAGTGATTTTCCTTGAGAAATCTCTTTGTTGCATTGAACCAAGTTTCTTTTTAGTTCTCCAATATTTGTCTTTACCTGGTACTATTTTATTGGTATTTTGAAGCTTTAATGAATTATACTATTTCTGATACGAAATGTTAGTAAGTCATGATATGTTATTTTTTGCTTCAATGGTTTCTTTCACAAAAGTGTAATTTCTTCACAACAAGGCCTTTCATATAACATTTTTTTCTTTGAATGTTAAGTATTCGGTCTTTTATGCTATGCTAGAAACAATGAACTGTTAATTAATAAAGTAGTTAAAGGTATTGAAAATAACACCTTTTTTTTGACTGCCTTTGAGTTTCTCACGGTTTTGTTTTTTGTATTAATTAATTATCTAGAAATCTATTTTCCTTATTAAGGTTCAGTGATAGATTCAATATAGGGGATGCTATATAAAGTTATTATCCAGAGATGTAATGATCGTTTTTCTCCTGTATATACGACATTCGAAAATTGTTATTCATTTTGAAATTTATTTCCGCTTGTTATTAAAAGAGAATAAAATATGATCTAGTCTTTAACCATTGATAGAATAACCTTTCTCAGTTTTGTTAGACATAATACTACATTTTTCATTAAATTTAAAGTATTTTTAGTTGAAATAAATTACTATAATTTTCAATTATTACTTTTATATATATATATTATTAATTTTATTATTTATATTTTACATTATCAGTTATGACTACTGTATCTTATTGATCAGTTATGAAATTTATTTTAAGAATAGAATATAGACATATTTAATAAAAAGATTTCACATAAACACGTGAAATAACAATCAATGATCAAACCACAATAAGGAAATGGGAAAACAAGACTAAGATCTTTCAACCGTAACAGTTGGGTTTTTGACTATGACGAAAACCGCTTGTTTCGGTTGAAAGATCTTAGTCTTGTTTTCCCATTTTCTTATTGTGGTTTGATCATAGACATTTTTATGCAATTTCGTTTTACTATTTAAAATTGACGAGCTCATTAAGTCGAGTTGACTTACTCTTCTGTTCATTTAGTTAATTGATCTATCTCTAACAGAATTAATGTTTTAATTACTTATGATGATCCAATGAAGTTTTGAACATTTTAATACGTGTGGTTTGTATTTTTAAAATCGTAGAAAATATTTTTTTCCTTAAACATAATGTAAACCACCATCCATATTACACAAGGTATATATATAATTCTCTTTGTGTATTTAAGTATATACTACCATTTTTTATTTTATAAGTTGTTTTCTGAAAATGTAATTTTTAAATTATAAACTTGTAAAAAGTCAATGTGTATTCTAATGATTTAAAATATTTACAAATTTTAATTTTAATTATTTTCATATTATTTTATATATTGAGATGAGATTTTTATTAGATTTAAGTAGTAAATCTGAGCACCATTAATATTAGTTTTTACTTCCAATATTATAAAATAGAGTAATTTGCAAATTTGTTGCGAGATATTACCCCATACTGCTTTCAGTGTTGCAAACATTAAATGTAACTAACATTAGTGTTGGATTATTTTAGTGTTAACATGTTTATTATGTATTTTATGGTCTGTGTATCAAAGTCAAATAATTTATACGAGTTAGTTTTTTTAATAATTGGTTTGCATTTGTTTTAACTCTTTCCCTTATGAAGACAATATATTGTTTGTTGTAATATAAATTGTAATAAAATCATTAGACCAAAACAATATATGTTATTTCTCTATCCTTTAATTTGAAATACTAATTGTCAATATTATATGTGTCAAAGTTGTTAATAAAAAATGTGTTAAAATGTACAAGCTATGAAAAAAAGTTATTATATTGTAAAAGAAGAATATTAGATATTGTAAATAAGAATATCGCAAACGCATTGGAAAGGTCTCTTTATTTGTTTTTCAATCATGTATTTGTTCTAAAAAAATATCTTAATGGCTAGAACTAGTAGTGTACTTAACTGTGAAAATTATTTCTGAAAGCAATGACGTTAAACATTGACACGTTTGTATTTATAGGATAATTACCATGTATGTTTAGATCCTTTAGATACAAAATGCATGAAACTACGAATTTCATCGAAATTTTGCTTGGCTGTGGTATTCTTAGAAAGAGAATACGTGAACAGTAAGCGTGTTCTTTGTGCTTGCATCCTTATGTCAAATATGAGTTGAGTCCTTGTTTTAACTATAGTACGTCTCTTTACCCAGGGAAGTTGCAATAGCGTAAAATACTTTCCATACCAAACATAGTAAAGAATAAATTTCGTTGAAATTTAGTCTGCTAGGTTGGTTACCTTTGGAAAAGATCACGGTAACGACCGTATTTGGGTTATATTTACACAAAAAGAAGATTTAATGTCATCTTTTGGGAGGAGTTTTTGTTTTGGTTTCAGAACACCTCTTCAGCTAGGAAATCGCGATAGCATCAAACCTTTGAATCCCAGACACTGTGATTGAAAGATATAAATAAATTGGAGTTTTACTGTAAGTAAACTAATTACAATTCCTTGACAATCAATTAATTATTGTTTTATTTTGATATAGCTATCCTGTAGACGTAATGCAAATTCATGCATAATCAATAATAAAATTGTTTGTGATAATATTAATTTTACGAGTATCAGCTCCAAAATAGTTGATCATTTTGGAATTTTATTATTTTATCATTATTATTATTAAAGGTTATCTCGTCGGACTCGTGCGAACCGTGGCAAGATCCGTCGTTCCTAATTTCAACGTCATACTTTAAATTCTTTAATGAACTTCATAATTATCGCTTGAGAATTATCTCTCACTTCCATTGATTTTTGATATGTTTGGCAAAGATATTTATCCTCTTCAAGGCGAATATCTCTCATGCAGATGTATAGGGTGTGAGTACTTTCCTTGTGAAAAGTATATCCATATCTTAGGTGGATTTATAACCAGACTTTTCTCCTTGTTCATCTATCAACAATTTGTGAAGAATACTGCATAATATAAAAGGGAGCGCTGTTAAATAATCTTCTAATACAAGGTAATCGACAACTAATCATATAGGAACGACAACACACCTCCCTCAGGACAGACTGAAGTGTTCATAATTGAAGTTAGGTTGCAGTCACCGTCACACGAGAGATTGGTTCATTTGCACAATGAAGATTCTACATTGAGAGTCCTAAATTTTGCCTAACTCAAATGTATTTGAAGTATTATCATTAATGAGTACCAAAACATCGTACAGGTTTGGGTCTCAGAGTTCTTCTCTGAGAGACAACGTGCTCAGATTCGTTTTCATCGTCCTCCAGAATAAATCGGGGCCCAGAGTGGGAACGAGCCCTGGATCTAACAGTCTAGATGTGGGCACGTAAGCCACAGGGATACCTTAGCCCATAGAGATTTAATACCAACACAAATTATTCTTCTATTAGAGATTATTGTAATAAATTCTATCGTGTCTGAATTAATTCATATATATATTGTGAATTAACACACACTATTGAAAACTAACAAACGTACCCATCTTTGACGGAATCACAAATTCGAATATACATGGTATTCCAAAATATGGCGATAGATAGAGCTTCCCTTTAGGACTTGTAAAACAGACGCTGACAGGATATTGCAATCGTTTGAGTGGAAACGGATAGTGGCTTGGAGTCAATGGTATGCGTAGTATACACACAGACTCCCCAGTACCATACCCAGTCATGATATCCGCTTCTATGGCGTATCTGTGCAGTGCACGAACTCAGAGTCGTGTCCCGTTTCACATTTTTGGGCACTGAAGTTTCGTAATATGAAATTTGTTACTGCTACTTAATCTCAGCATTACTGGTACACCTACTTTGTTTTTACTCAAGAGCAGGCAGTCACAGAGTCAAGAAATTCAGTTGGATACTGAACTGCAGTAAGAATTTGTTTGTTGATTTTTCCTGCCTGTTCATTTGTAAGAGTTGATAATTGCTCTTTCACAAAGCTATTTATTCTGAAGAAACATAGTACATCTTGAATATACACAAATGAAATTAAAATCAATATCTGCTTGCTACACCTGTATATTTTCAAAATAAACATGTCTATAAAGTTAACAATATACAGCTTAAAGGTTCATAACTTAGCTTCTACGCTGAATTTTCAATCCACTCAGAGCCTATATTTTAAGTTAGACATACACAAATCTAGTGTCAAAGTTTCAGCTCGCTATGTCTCACGATGGCTGAGTTTACTTGTGACAAACATTTTTGCTTTAAACGTCCATAACTTCGTTCCTACGTTGAATTTCCAATAACTTTAGTGCCCATATTTCAAGTTGGACATACAGAAATCTACTCTAAAAATTTCAGCTTGCTATGTCTTACAACTAACTGACTGAGTTTACTTCTGACAAAATTTTGGGGACAAACCGACAGAAATTTTTCTAAGAGTGGATTCGGTTTCTCTAATGTATGAAACGTAAAGAAAACTTAAAATGAGTCAATTCTAAACAATGTATAGGCAAAATCATTCTTTTATTTATATAGGTTAATAATGCATGACAATATATATTAATTATATGACAATAATGTGGCATGCTATATAAATAAAAGAAAGGTTTTTTCTGTACATTGCTTAGAACTGACTCATTGCAAGTTTTCTTTACGTTTCATACATTAGAGAAACCGAATCCACCCTTAAAAAATTTCTCTCGGTTTGTCCACAAAATTTTGTCACAAGTAAACTCAGCCACCCATAAGACATATGAAGCTAAAACTTTGACAGTAGATTTGTGTATGTCTAACTTAAAATATAGGCTCTGAATTGATTGGAAATTCATTGTAGACGTGAAGTTATGGGCATTTAAAGCAAAAACGTTTGTCACAAGTAAACTCAGCCACCATAAGACATATCAAGTTGAAACTTTGACACTAGATTTGTGTATGTCTAACTTAAAATATAGGTTTATTTTATTAATATGGCAAACCGCCATACCTCGTACGATGATGTTGGAGTCGTTGGAATGCTTTCAGACGTTGTCCATCTTCAATCGCAACTAACTAACTACAAGGTACGACGATTTGCCATATTAATAATATAAATCATACTAACCTCAGTGGTAATAATAATATGCATGTATTTAAAATATAGGCTCTGAATGAATTGGAAATTCAGCTTGGAAGCGAATTTATGAACTTTTGAGCTGTATTTTGCTTTCACAGACATGTTTATTTTGAAAATATACAGATGTAGCAAGTAGTTTTTGTTAATTGATTTTAATTTCATTTGTGTATACGAATATATTGCGTATGTGAGATCATTGAAAAGGTGTTTCCCAGAGTTGAAGATGTACTATCTATTCAGAATAAATAGCTTTATGAACGGGCAATACCATTGATGCCAAACCACTATCCGTTTACGTTCAAACGATTACAAAGTCCCGTCAGAGTCTGTTTCGTAATGACGTTAACAAAGTCGCAAGAGGAAAATTTATCTAATGCAGGAATTGAACTGAGTGAGACCAAGTTTTTCTCACATAGTCAACTGTAGTTTACTTGCTCAAGAGTCAGAGGTTCCAACTGTTTGTTCTTCCATGAACCTGAAGGACAGACTGCTAATGTGGTGTATACAGATGCATTCGCTTAACACTGTACTAATAATGGTATTTTATACTATTCAGTAATTTCTAATGATATTTTGGAGTACCAAGTGTAATGGAATTTTTGATTCCGTCAAAGACGGGTATGTTTGCGAGTTTTATATTATATAAAAGGCTGCTGCACTATGATGCATTAGTAACTAAAAACAATAGGACACATCTACACTATACATATACCATAAACGCTAATTCATATTTTGTATAAAATATGAATCTGATTGAACAAACGGTTTTTGGCACGCAACGTTACTTCAAAAAATTTTTGATACACACCTAACACCCACCCTCATCGAAAAAACATGAAATTATTAAATTATCTATAAATTAATAATCATTTCCCAGAAGTTCCTATCATTATGAAGACCTATATACTATAATATACCTATTAGAAATACCTATCAATAGAATCAGTTCCAGAAATGTAGGTCAACAAAACAGAAAACTCTTCAGTCTTCAAGGAATCGTCTCTGTGTTGCTTTTGGGTGTTAAAGGAGCTCTTAATAACACTCCTTCGAATCCATTGAATCAAAACAATCTAACGCGAAAATAATTAGCGTAAATATACGATTTAGCACTACTGAAATTGTGTCTACTAAAGGCTGTCCTCAGGGTGTGTACTATCGCGCCTATGGCGTGACTAGTAGTGGATAACCTACTGGATGCTCTAATTAATGAAATTTATGATGCACTGGACCAGGGCTCTCCAAACTATGGCCCGCCAAACAAATCCCTGTGTGGTGTCTTGAAAAAATAATTATCTGGATTATTCAAAGCGAGGCTGTTGATTGGTGGCTCTAAGCCTGAGTCAGTTTCCCTCTCTCGCGATAATGTGACAAATACCAGTACTGGTAAGTACCTATGTGGTGTGCACAAGAAGAAACTATATCTCAAAGTCTCTTCATGACAAAAACTAGACTAGAAGCTTCCTGATTTCAGGAAAGATGCTCTTGTTTAGTATACTGATAATCCAAAAATTAATAATTGAACGTCTAAAGATAAACTGATTCTCACATGGGTAACTAGATCCAAGGGAATACAGGGAATAAAGCAGTGAACCGGTTGGAGCCAGCAAACTTTCTGCATCTTGAAGCTTTTTTGCTCAATTTACCCTAGCTTTCTTAAGGATGCGGTTGAGGAATGCATGAAAAAGGAATCAGATAAAAGTTAGCTAAAATAACTGGTTCTAATCTAATACTTTTTAAATCCATTAAAGAAGGATATAAAAATATATGTAAATGAAAGTCCCAATTAACATCTTAAGAATAATGCAAACTGGCTGGAAGAGGTGGAGACCTTAGAACACATTCTATGTGAATAAGAGGCAATCACTTTGAGGCTAATCATTTTTGACAAATCATACGCAAAAGGAGTAGAAGTGAAAAATAATTCTCTAATTAGAATTTCGAAGTTGGATGAAAAAATTTTAAATCTGAAGTTGATTTTAGAAACGATAAAGAGAAGCACAATGGGACAGGTATGACCACAGTGCGCATGATTCAGATGAGACTCAGTCCCTTACTTTAATAATAATATGTTCCATTGTTCTGGATCAAAGATTTCAAGTTTTTTGCAACTGATAAACTGGATACAACAATATAAACTAATAAATAACTTGAGACTTGGTGGTAACAAAATCCTTTAATTTCACATTAATAAAAGATACCTCAGTTGCAATAAGGATATGACTATTCTTTTCTGGTTAATAAAGTTAACTCTTTTTTGAAGCTACTTTAGATCCTTATGCATAGTTTTTTAGGGTTCCAGTGCACTTCCCCCCCGATGTGCCTTCACCTTGTCGTGGTGGGGGGGCTTAACATGCCTGGATAATGGCATGAACTAAGAAAGGCACAACCTCGGCGGGATGCTCCGCCCTTGTAGGTAACATTCTCTGTAGGCACAACAGTGGCTTTAGTTCCTACCTTGGGGTCCCTGGTCTTGGGCTGGTATCCGCTGGTGGCAAGAACGCTCCGTCGCGAGCTGGTCTCGGGGAGGGATTCCATGTCATGATTTCTTCCGGTTTGCGCCTGTCTTTTTTAAGATTTTTTCTGCCCCAGCGAAACCATCAGTCTCTTAGAAACTATTAGTCATATGTATTCTGGCGGGACTGTTGTGACTGGTTTGTGGTAGGCATGGGTCTTCTGCCCAGCCTGTCTCTGAGTGTTACCGTCTGAATGTTTCTCCTTCCTTCTGTGTGTACCTTCTCTTGAAATATCTGGATCCTTCCCATACTTACCTATTCTTTGCTATCTCACAACTCCTTATTAATTGTTATACTTGTAATCCCTGATGATCCCTAAGTCTCTGAGAGACTAACTGGTATAAGTTTTAAAGCTTTAGTTGCAGTAGATCGTGGACCGCCTCCGCGAGGTCCATCTTGAGCACTTGAGGACCATTTCGTCCTGTATAATTCGTGAGAGGACGGTTCGTTTATCGTGACGTGGCAAAAGGGCTCCACATTAAAAAACATCAGTCTATTCTGCTTTATCATTAAGGGCCGAGAAGCACAGGAACATGAATAAATGAAAACGGGCTCCAGTGTACTGGCTAGCCTGTAACTTCCACTCGTACGGATCAGTTCTTATATAGCAATGTGGATACTAATTACTGTATTCTAAACTATGAAAAGTATAGTCTAATTTAAATTGACTCAAGAAGCAAATAAGACACATTTAACTAACCACAAAACATCACGACAGGAGTAAAACCTACCATTTTTCCCATAGTAAGTGTGGGCGCTGCACGAAAGTCACGACTTGTTCGAACTTGGAAACTTGTTCAAAGTATGTTTTACTGTAGGATATAGATTGGTAAAGAAGTATTTTAACATTACTTATTTAGCCATGTAGTACACTATTGATTTTTAACATCCAACAGAAAGTAAGATAGCATGGGAGGGAAATGGTACTTGAAAGAAATGTTTTAGAATACTTGAATTTGCAGTGTGGAAACGTTTCAGTTGTAAATGACAACAAAATAAATATTTAAATTTACCAAGACTGGAAAACCCAAACAAACTACCAGCAGTCCAGACTAATATGATTGAAGCTAATCCAATATTATTTTTACATCAATTACGATTTATTTAAACTCTATTTTTCAAGTAAAAATAAAAAATATAAATACATGGGTAGGTCAGAAAAAACAAAAACAAATAGTTGCTTTAAAATATTGATTTTTTTTATTCAATAATTTATAAAAATGTTAAGGGGAATCCATTACAACAATAATTTAAAATAAGTTATTTACAGTTATATACATTACGTATATACAACCAATAAAAATAATCAATAAGACGTGATGTCAATCCTTCAGACGTTTCATGATAGCGCAATTTCTGAAAAAAAAAAGTTTTAATTAGGAAAGTAATGATAGAATTTTTGCTTCTATGGCAATAACTCCTTAATTGAAAGGAATATATTTCTATATTAATTGCAGGGAACATATATTCGTTTAGGTGCGTCACCAAGTTTGAGCAGTAGAAAACTTTTATAGTTTAGTCTCTTTAAATCTATCAATAATTAAGCGCTTATAATAACATGTAATTTAAACTAAACGAGCAGGCCATCAAAAGAAAAAGCATTCATTTTTATTTAAGTAGGAAGAAAACCAATGGTTTCATACTGCAGCTGTAGTAAAACTTACTCTACTGCTAGAACGAATCAGCTTCTTGGAAAGTTGTGTGACTATTTTTACAAAGTACAAAACAGGAGGGAGAGATACGAATATAGAATAACTACACTACCCGTGACCATTTTTTGTCACTCAGAAATTATAACAATAGGTATTGAGATTAATTCACTAAACATGATTGATAGGGATAATTTTAATTGTTGTTTCTTGTTATTAAGACACGGAAACAGATTTTTATATAGCCTAAGCTTTTGATATAATATTCTTAACATGATTCAAGATATATACACAGTAAGCATATTTAAAATAGAAATCATTTAAAAGTAAAAAAAAAAATCATTTATCTCATCATATAAATAAAAAACATCAATTTAAGTTATATACACAATGAAATATATTTAAAACAAAACTTGTAAATTGAAATATTCAATTTATTTGCCTAACATAAAGTAACTTAATATATAATACATTTTCATTGTCATCGGCGAGCACGCAAGCGACTGGCTACTCTAGATCCATGCCTTTACTGTATTACCAGTGTTTATATTATTCAAATTTTAAATTCAATTTTTTGTTACACTTATTTTTAATATATTTGTGCTACTGTCATCGGCAAGCACGCAAGCCACTGAGTTAACCTGGCTCCATGCCTTTAGTTTATTACCAATGTTTATACTACGCAAATATTAAATTAAAAAAAAAAATTTTTTTCTTACATTTATATATAATATTTTTGCACTAGTGTCATCGGTGAGCATGCAAGACACTTGCTCCCCTGGCTCCAATTTTAGGAATATAGTGATAATTTGCTTTTATTTAACATTATTCAGGTAATAAATAATATATATATATATTTAATTTCATGTCTCAATGACAATTGTCCAAGGGAAATGGGTGACAACTCACGAACTTTATATATCGAGACTAGATGTAGGGAGAATGAGGGATAAACAGGGATAGGGAATGAGAGAGAGATAGAGAGGGGAGGGAGGAGAGAGAGAGAGGGAGAGAGGGAGGGAGGAGCATAATTTATAGTGTGATAGAAAAAAGAAGGAATAAACATCAACCATATTAAACCTCTGAAATGAAGTTTAACATATTTCAGTAACAAGATCAGTGTGTAAAACTAATATACACAAATTATAATACTTTACACTATATTTTTAACACGAGCATGAATTATAAGCATTTGGCGCAATTCACACTGGTCCTTCAAATTTGCATTAGTGCAGAACTGTTATGAGCTGAATAAAACGAAATTTAAAAGTTTTAAATTTTAACCCAAAAATTGTAACTTTTAATGGAGGCTACTTTTTTGAGAGGACTAATCATTTTCATTATTCTAACACCTACTCTATTATATTTTGGGTAAAAAAAAAAGTCTATCATTTAAAACAATAAATAACAATATTGCTAACCTGAAGCAGCCAGAGCAGATGATATTCCTTGCAGTCTACTTCGAAGCATAGAATTATTTTGATCCAAAAGGTTTTGCCTAAAACAAATGGTGGAATATTTTTTTTAATAAAATAAATAATTATTACTAATTGAATCTATCATACTATTTTTTTTGATTTATTATTCTAAAGGATTGCACATGTAACTATTACTTTAATAAGGATAGATTTAACATTACTTTGTTTTTGTAATTATATATCTAAATACTACTTTTTCGGATAGATTATACTGACGGTTGATTAAACACATTGGAATGAGATGAGGTCTGATCCACTGGACAGGACGTTTGTTATACGTACAAAATGATAGGTATTCCCATTACCGAATGACATAAGTGCATTTGGTCAAGACCCTGTTCAAAATATCTACTGCAATAAAATAGGCAAATAATAAAGACGATGAAACAACAATGAAGAATGGAATTAATCCGAAAAAGGTTAGCAATTTTGATCTGATTACAATAATTCTATCAGTCCTGTTTTCGACTTAATGTATTCGGGTGATGGATGACTCATAAGGGATTCTCACAGGTATTTCTTAAGCAAGCGGAGGAGTATTTCAAACTTAACTTTGAACGTTTTCAAACCAGCAGAATTCAAAGATAAACAACACCATCTCCTCACATGATACTGGAATCTGAGAAAATAAATAGTGGAGCAAGCTTAATATCTAAATAAAAAAGTATACATTCCTGCATAAAATGAATCAGACGAAGTTATGTCATTCACAATGACCAAAGCATCCACTGTGTTTGATTGTCGATTGATATCAACAGCCGCTTATTTTGAAAGTGGCCTAATTCCATTTATGTTAAAATCGAGATATTTAAGGGTTTGCGTTTTACAAAATTTAAAAATATTGTCATTTTATTTATCAACTAATTTTTGTTATAAAAATTCTTAGTAATTTTAAATAAATTGTGTACAATTTGCTGCAAAAGGTAAAGATAACGTAAAAATGTAATTATTTAAATAGCTAGCTAAATTTTTTTGGAAAATGGAATTAGGGCCACTTTCAAAATAAACGGCTCAATTTTCCTTTGATTATCACAAGGGAAAATAACTCCCTATCGCAATGAGGCAAAATTCTCAAACATAACATTGACTCCAAATTCAAAAATTGGAATACATGTAAAAAAAATCAAAACTGAGTTAGAAAAATGTACTCATTATTGCAAAGATTGAAATGCGATTTGAGAATAGTGTATAATCTCACTAGAGATCTCAATGTATAACTCAGATGAATACTCAACGTTAAGCGCACCCGCTTCACAAGTTAAGCGGGAATTTAAACAAAAGTTAAGATTTCACTAATTTTAACAAAGTAATATCAACTATGTAGGAATAGCCTCAGAGTTGTACCGATCTCATTCCAAATAAAACGCCTACTCACTTATGAGAAGTCATGTAAAAATATTACATTCCTGACTTCGTTCATGAAGTTAGTGAACCTTTAAAACTGAAGACTCTCTTTATTTTTCTTCCAGTTCGACAAATAAACAAAGAATTGATTTCATAATCTCAAAAAGTCATATTAGACCGAAGTATTCAAATGTGGTAGTTTTCGTTTTCTAAGAACCAATGTTTTTGGTATAATAACAAACAATAGTTATAAAATATTATCACAATAATTTTAAATTAAGATTTATTCTAGAAATAATTCTTGAGTCAGCCTGGGATAGTTTGAAAAAAACCGCTACTAATAGTTTGTTATTTGTTTAAGTTAAATCAAAAAAAGAATACGTATATACGATAAACACATAACTGTACATACAGTGTACACGTGTAATTATCCAATCATCATACATCTCAGAATCCAAGATTTCATGATTACAAACTATGCACACAATATGAGCGTTCGTACTAGTATCCAATAATTGAAATCATTATAAAACAGGGAATACAATACAGCAGAAAAGGTTAACACGAAATTCAAAATTGACTATTATATCGGCAATTTCAAAAAATGTTAAGACATGTAATTTTGAAGATTGAAACTAACTCTTCTTTAAGCTTTTTTACTGAACCAGGATGAAACCTGCCGCCTTGTCCTCTTATCCTGTTCATCGCATGTTTGTGCCGAGACTCGTGCAGGTATTTCTGAAAAATAACAAAGAATAAGTTTACACAGTAAAAAGCAATTATAGTGTATAGTTTTCTTTGAAAAATAGAGGAATATCTGAGTAATGAGGTTTATTGTCCTAGATTGAATACAAATGTTATTTAACAGATTAAATAAATGAAATGTTATTTAAATGAACAAACAGAAATATATTGTTTCAAAGAACAATTACTTCCTACAAATACCTGTCTTATTTTAGGGATTTTGCCAAGTGCCTCCATTTTAGCTCTTGCCTGACGCCTTTTGAGTATTCTCTTGTACTGTTTGGCATTAACGTAGAGAGGTTCTTCTTCTAAAAATTCAGCTGTACTAGTCAACCCAGGAAACTGCGTTGAATTAGTATTATTGTTGGCAGCTCCTTTGTCTCCAACAACCTATATTAAAGATAATTAAACATTCGGACAAGTACATTACTCATACATTAAAGTTCTCCTACTTAATTTCACAAGTGCCAGTTGATATGTTTAGTGGTCAACGCTCTAAATTCAGGGGTGTCAAACATACAGCCCGTGGACAAGATCCGGTCCCCTGCATTATTATAAAAAAAAGAGTTTACTCTAAAATCCTTAAAAACCTGTGATTCTTATATTATTCGCTAGGGGCAGAGTGTTTTAGTTCGCGCAGAGAACATGAAAGGAACACTATGACGAAACTAACACAAGGTGATAGCCTCATGTTTCAATTGAAACACTGAACGTCTGTTTACAGTCTCTTTGCGTATTATCCGCTTTTCCTTTGTCCTCGCACCTTCACCAACAAAATATATCTCTGTCAAAAAGGATAAAAGTGGATACAGAATGTGGGATTTTAATATGGATTTTTATAATTGACTAATTCTTCCTTGTACTAATTATTAAGATGAGTGACTAATACAAAGAAAAAGGAGTACTTATAGTTAATTCTATGTAATTTGACAATGAGCTTACTAGCCCAGACCACTTGAGATCAAACTAAGCTGTATTCGGCTCCCAGAATGAAATGAGTTTGACACACCCGCTTTAATAAAATGTTTATCATCTGAATCCAGAAAATGACCCTTAATTTTAAATGAGGGTGCTTAAACACTTGTAAACTCCTTACGTCAGACTCCAGTGATGCTATTTACGATGATTGGTGCTAGTAAAACTTAATGACGCTATAATATTCGGACTATTTAACTCGAAGAATTCTATATTCTGGATGTTTCTAAAGTAAATAAACGACTTTAGTATATCAAAAACTTTAAGAAAGGGGATGTATTTTATCCAACTATGTGGTCATCCAGAGGCTAAAAAGTTACATGAAAGCTATATAAAGCAATACTCATTTTTATAACTTTACTGCTACCTTATACTTCAATTAACACCACCACTCACTGATACAAATCCTACCTTCTCCAACATCTTCATTCATTAGTCATTCAATCATCAGAGGAGGTTTACTGAAGTTTAATAACCCAATAGTTCATCCAATACATGTAGAGTCCGTTTAAAAATCCATATGTAACCATAGTTATCTATTCGGTTTCTCTTTAACCTCTTTGGAGTTGGTAAAACAGAAATTTGCAAAGTCCTACTAAAACAGAAAGTACCTAGTAATAAGTTCTCAAACTGTGTCTAGATTAATGCCGCAAGTCCTTCCGTATTGGTTTTCGACTATGGTGAAGAGTAAATTGAGTCGGGAAGATTAGATAATAGTTTCAGGTAGATAATAATTATTATTAATAACAGAAAGTATCGTCTGAGTCTGTGTAGAGAAGTGTCAAAAGTTAATAGTCAAACAACTGATTGTAGAATAAAGAGATTCACTTCTTCATCTCTCTACCTGGTGGCGAGTTCCTGTGATTTCTTTTACATCTGTTCTTTCTGTGAATCTACTTTTTTTAGTTCGTATAATCATATAATTTAATAGGTTATGTACATAACAAATAATAACTCAGAGAAATAGTAACATAGATGTTGAGTTCGATACTATTCATATTACTAACCATGACGATGTTGGGCTGAGGCTGGGAATGCGCCGTCACGTTCGATGCTGACGAGCTAGGCTGAACGACGGAAGCGGCGGGAGTCCCTGCGTTACCGATCTGAACAAGGTTGCCATTCATATTGATGACTAAAAAAAAAAGAAAAACACCTTTTTACAAAAGGGGAACTGTAAAACAATCATTCACAAGCAATAGCAACACTTCAATTTGTATTTTTCATTATGTTGGACAACACTGCTTTTAATTTGACTGTTAAAATTATTATAAATAACACTTTCCCAAATTATTAGAAAAATGACATTTATTTCCATATTAAATTGTCGAAGGGGGTTAGTGAGGGCATTGACAATTGAGCTTTCCAAGAATTTTGTGAAAACTTATCTCCATAAGGGTTATTGTTGTTGTTTTATTTCTTTTTATGTGATCAGATCTATTCAAATTGTGTTAAGTTGAATAACCTGTAGTTATTAAACTAAAGTATTGTTGGTGAGCATTTCCCTAGACAATTTCAATCTATGCACGGTTGATATATGCTCTTAATACACTACTGTGATTCTATAACAAAGAAACGACTATATCAGACTACAAATCATGGAAGCAGTACATATAATACAAAAACAACCAGTTATCAATAGTCAAGGCAGAGTTTTAAAAGAATCCTCAAATTATAAGAAGAGAGTAAGAAAATAAAATAAGTAGGGATGGGCAAAGAAGTCAGTGATCAACACTGAGGACAACAGGTAACCACGGCCAGTGTGTAACCTCATCATGACTAACAACCATCTTGAAACCTCCCACAAAATTAAGCAGGCTGAAAGTAGTAGTTTTCCTTTACATAACGAGTGTTTTTCATAGTAGATTAATGATAAACATTAATAAATTTCCCCGTCTTGAAAATGGTCGACGGGGACCAAAACATGTTGGTATATACAAATAAAAATTTTGGTGAGCTAGTCTATCTTGTTCTAAACATATGGAGGACCTATGTAATACAGGTTGAGAAGAAAATGTGTTAAACTAAAAATTGACATTCATTTTTACAAGATTTACATAAATACAATATATAAACTAGATTCAGAAAAAGAACACACATAAAAGAGATCACAGAAAGTCACCAGGTAGAGAGATAAAGAAGTGAGTCACTCTAAAGACAGGCAACGGCCACCTTATTAGTCTTCTGTCTTCGGAGCGATTCATTTGTTCATCTCTCTACCTGGTGACGAGTTCCTGTGATCTCTTTTACATCTTTTCTTTCTGTGAATCAACTTTTTTAATTCCTGGAATCATATAATTTAATTGGTTTTATACATAACAAATCATAAATTACATGTTTTATAAATGATATTGTTACATATAAACGAATGTAAGTGGGCATTCCTCTTCTCACCGTTCCACTTTTTCCTGAAGTCGACTGTTAAAAGGGTTGAAATATTGGAAGGGAATAATTTTGATTTTTGAAGCAGGAATTATAATTACAGAATATATGAATAAAGAATAAAAAAGTTGGAAATTTTATATATTAAAAAGAATGAAAAATCCTTTTAACTATTGATGTGATATTGCTAATTTATACAGTTTTAATTCAGGAGCATTAAGTTAAGTTTTGGTGTAGTTATAAATTGTTTCGTAAACATTGGTTTCTTGGTAGGCATCTTTGCTTAATGCAACGTTCTTGTGTATATTATGCAGATGTGTTCAGGATATCCACTCCTGAAATTCACTTAAAACTCCTTATGTAATAGATCATTGTTTTTCAATTTAAAAATTTCATACTAACGTTAAACTTCTTTATTTTTCAGATCATAATGCTAACATTTCTGATATTCTATATATTCGAATTTTGCATCTTTTGATATACGTGTAAATGTGGATTTCGAATAATAATTTTCATTTTGTTATCTTGTTTTATATGATTACGAAAAAGGTTTTAAATAAAACCGAACGTCGGTTTTGAAAGTTGATACATTTATCAAGTTTATACATATATATGTACATCGATAAAAAGATTTCGCATAAACACGTGAAATAACAATCAATGATTAAACCACAATATGAAATGGGAAAACAAGACTAAGATCTTTCAATTGTAACAAGTGGTCTTCGTCAGAGTCAAAAAAACGACTATTTTTTTGACTCTGACGAAGACCGCTTGTTACGGTTGAGAGATTTTAGTCTTGTTTTCCCATTTCGTTTTGTGGTTTAATCATTGATATATAGTACATTTAAAGTGAAAATTATCACAGGGTACACAAATAAACTGAACACTATTCTTTTTTTTTAGTTACTATAGTCGATGTTCAACTACACTTGAAACATCGACTATAGTAAGTGTTGTTTTCTGTCTTATCATCCTGTTAGTAAATCTATTTGAATAGTAGTTCCATTCGATTTATACGTCACTGTGTCCAAGAGCAATATTTTGATATCGCAAACTTCATGTAATTTTCTCAGTTCTTAATTGTATTTATGCAAAATTTAAAATTTAATCTGCATAAATTAAATATACTGGAGTAATATCCTGTATATGGAACTCTTTAGCAAATGTATACAGTTTCATAAATGCTTTACTTCATTTTATAATAAATGTATAGAGTCACACATCTTACACTACTGTAGAATAGATAGGTCGGCACCAACGTAGAATCTACTGGGTATAACACCCAACAGTAAGCGAAGTATAAGTTACTGAAAACAACTACGTAACGAAACATTCAAAAGAACTGTCCCAGGGCTACAGAAAAACCTGAGAACCTAAATATAGACGATATTGACATGACTATTCAGCAATCCTCTATACACAAATTTAAACGAAAGTTAATTGTCTGACTAGGAGTGTTTTAACAACTGTCTCTAAGATCAGTCAGTCTTATCTTGATATGAAATGAACCTCATCAACCCTTCACAGTGGGAAAGGTCCCAAAATAAAACCCATAATGAAAACATGATATGTTTTCTACCAACTATATAATAGTTGGTTAAAAATAAATAAGGTAAATCTGAAAGAAAAGAAGAGGTACTGACAGGTTGGCTGAGAAGCAGTAGTGGGAGGTTGGATATGGTTCTGAGTACCATCCAAGGGCACCGGTTGATAAATAAAGGCTTGCCCATCGGAGGTTGTAAAGATGTGTGCTTGCTGAGGCTGTTGAATTACAACAGGGGCACCAGAATTCTGTAAAATAAATTTCATGAAATCAAATATTCAACACAAAGTTACATAAACTCTTAATATGCTACTAAATTCAATAATTTTTTTCTATTATGGATAAAATGATATTTAATATACTCAATTTTAATACTAGATAATTTAATATATGCTCAATAATGATATACTATACAATAATATTGATATACTCAATAATAAACAAACAAGACCTTATTAATCTTAATTGTACCTTCATTAAATGTGTAATTTGGTTAAGAATTATTTAAAGAGAACAGAATAACTCTTCACTCTAAATAATCATCTAGTAATCTTTTTGCCAAGTTTTTCCACAGCCCCAATTTCATTCTGAATCTCCTTTACATCTTTAGATACGAATTAAGGATTAACTAAACGAAATTTTAAAATTTAAGCAAAATATATTGGCAAAAAAAAGAAAAAAAAAGGATACAAAGATCTTACGATAATTTAGATGATATAATATTGGGCTTACCTAATATTGTAATAATTAAATTAAACTACTTCAGTAAAGGTTGCAACATACAACAGACATAAAAATGACCTAGTGCCAGATATTAGATATTTCAAAAAGAATGGAAATGTAGAAATGAAAATAGCTTTTTATCATACGAACTAACTGATATAAAACTCACTCAAATCTGAGACAAAAAATTTTAGGTGTATCATTCATAAACCAGCTTAGTGGTTAATGAGAAGAATAATCAATATTTGTTTTTGTGATCTACGGATGATATACCTGAGTAAACGTATAACTCGATGAAATTATTTATCTATGCTCATGGCAATAGGTCCAATATTATAACAGCAAATCACGGAAAGACAAAATATGACTTAATAATAATTAAATAAAAAATGTATCAGTTTAAATCATTTAAATATATAAAAGTGAACAATTTGTTGTGTGTAAATTGCAATGCTACCTAATTGTTTTGAATTCAGTGTTTATAAGACTACAGTGAGAATTTGTATATATTATAACAAGAAGGCTTTCTATAACTGCTCTTGCTACCAATATCCTCTTTACAAAGATAACCTTAGAAAAAAAAAGCATTAGTTTATTTGAAATGATTAACAGGTCAAACAGTTATTATTGTATTGCCCTCGGTGGTCTAGAAGCGGAAAGTGTGGCTCATTTGTTAATTGGCACCTATTCTGTTTAGAGGCAAGCCACATAAGCGGACGACACAAAAACTAGTTCAAACTTCAATAAAGAGAAAACAAAAATCTTATTTCTACATGAACTAAATTTGAAATGTTATCCTTTTTTGTTGTAAAATAGTCAGTGAAAGAATGACTTATAAGAAATTAATTGAGTAGATGCAGGTGCAAAATCCGAAATTTCAACTTAAAACTTAAGTTTCTTTATTCGAAATGGAAGAACGTTATAACACAGAACTTAAGCCAACAAACCTGGAGAGCGGAAATGGGAAGGACCTGAATGGGATTTCCTTGGAGGGCATGAACCATGATTTGTTGCCCATTTGCACCTTGTATGACCTGGCCAGTTGGGACGAACTGCAGCAGAACAAATTAACTAAATTACATGAGAAGCACAATATAACGAAACTCCATATAGTTTACTACATAATAAATCCCTGATTGATTACATTGGTAGTGGTTAAAATGATGTACTCATGTTGTAACTATTAATAATAATGGAGCATTTATAAATCACTTTTTAATAATATGAACAAATTTCTCTAATCATCTGCTAATCGCGCGTCAACTTGACGATAGAACCTATTTAAAAAAAGAACAGGCTCATATATTGTAAAATATTAAGGGCTTATTCAAGTAAGAACAACTAAAAGAGTCATTTTAAAAAAAATAAAAGTTTATAAATTCCCACAATTTTTTATCTCAAAGAATTCGAATGAGATGAAACTGCGCTTACCTAAACATATATAACTAAAAAAATATCTTTTTAAAAAAAAACAGAATACCTATTTGTTCAGATTTAGAAATTGTTAAACAATCCTGTAGAAAATTACCTGGATTTGCTGGGCTTGGGAATTTCCACTGATTCCCTGCATTACAGTTACAGTTCCTTCGGAAGATATCTGTCCTTCCATTTTAAAGTTTATCCGAGGCTGTTAATGCAATTAACGACTACAACAAAAAGTTTTTTACAGAAATGAAAGAAAAAGTGAGCATCAATTGACTCTACCTAATGTTTCCAAATTACATATTCTAAAATATATCACTGAGCTTCAAGGCCAACTCACGCAACAAATTCAATACCTCAGAGTGTAATTATAATTCTTAAACTGAAATTATGATAAAATTAATTAATTAAAAAACATAATTCACGAACCTGTTACTTTTTGAATCAGATATATTTACTGAATGACCATAAGAAACTTATTAATACTTTGATCATAAACAATAATTTGCGAAAAAAATAACAGTTTCAAAAAATAGTATTACTAAATCCATGTACAGAATTAAATCATTCAAAAAACCCTCGTCCACAAAATTAAAATTTCGGACGATTCTATTTGCTAATCACGATCTCCAATCAAAACTCCCAGATCACTTTGAAGCAATTGTATAGGTTAAGGGCGAAGCCGTCCACTGACGGCTTTCTCAGGTTGACCAATCCACTTCATATCCAATATTAGAATTACGTATTTCTTCTATTTAGACGTAAAACATTAATAAATAAGTTAGTACTCATAAAATAAATATATCATTTAATCTAACTATTTTTAGATGTTTTTCTACAAGATGTTAATAAGTCTATAGCTATCACCTGGTTGTCATAGCCTGACAGTATAGTATTTATAACCTTTTGTTAGTAGAAGGTTTCCTTGTTTTATGTCTGTCGTTGAAGGCTTTTGGGTTTATTTCAGATAAATGTTAAGACATTAGCACTCAAAATATGTATTAAATTTTCAGGAATACATGCTACATTTGGTGTGCTATTTGATATTAATATTAACTGGTATTTTGTAGTATTTTTATAGTTTTCTGTTTTAATAGGAAGATACATTTAATTACCACACCATGGGTAAGCGTCAACATCAGAAAGATAAAATGTATTTAACATATACAGAGTGGACTACTCTTTATGGAGGAAAATCAACTGATAAAATAGTTTTTAGGAGGCTTCCATATGATCATTGTTCGGTATCATTTCAGCCTTTTGAAAATCCATTTTGTGACAAAGATGGCAACATTTTTGAATTGTCTGCAATTATTCAATATATCAAACAATATAAATGTAATCCTATAACAGGCAAGCAAATAGACTCGAAATCGCTTGTTAAATTGAATTTTTCGAAAAATACAGAAGGAAAATATCAATGCCCTGTATTGTTTAAAGAGTTTTCTCCGAATTCACACATTGTGGCTAATGCTGTTTCAGGAAATGTTTACTTGTTCGAAGCCGTAAACCAATTAAATATTAAAGCAAAGAATTGGACTGACTTAATAACTGGAGAAGCATGTAAAAAGAGTGACATAATAATTCTACAGGATCCAGAAAAATTAGAAAAATTTAATATTGAATCATTTTTTCATGTAAAGCAGGGCCACAGACTGGTTGATGAAGATGAAGTGGAATCAATGAAGAGTGGTGAATTTAATTTAAAAAGTATTAACAAAGAAGCACGTGCTGTTTTAGATGAGTTAAAGGATTATAAGGGTCCGGAGAAGAGTGAAGAGATTGATAAAAAGGTAGCTGATAAGTTCAATAAAGCTCATTACTCAACGGGAGCCGTGGCAGCGGGTTTCACATCAACTGTTATGACTCCAGAAACAAAACATGAAGCCGCAATAATTGATGAAGATGACGTACGGTATAGCCTAATAAAGAAAAAAGCTTATGTTAGGCTTGTCACTAACTTGGGTCCTTTAAACATCGAACTTCACACCGATATCGTTCCAAAAACATGTGAAAATTTCATAAGACACTGTCAAGATGGATATTATGACAATACTATATTTCACCGATCAATTAGACATTTCATTGTTCAAGGTGGTGATCCGACTGGTTCCGGTTTTGGTGGTGATTCTGTTTGGGGTAAACCATTTTCAGATGAATTCAAATTTAATTTAACTCACTCAGGAAGAGGTGTTCTATCTATGGCCAATTCAGGACCAAACACAAATAAATCTCAGTTTTTCATCACCTATAGGTCTTGCAAACACTTGGACAACAAACACACCGTCTTCGGACAAGTTGTTGGTGGGTTAGACACATTAAGTTCTATGGAAGCAATAGAAGTTGACAATAAAGACAGACCGATCGAAGATATTATCATTCAAAAGGCCCAAGTATTTGTGAACCCATTTCAAGAGGTTGACCAAAAGTTATCTGAAGAGCGTGCTAAGGAATTATCTTCAGTTTTAGAATCTCAAGAAGAACAACAGAAAAAGCAAAACGCCTCAAAGCCACTTAAAGTGTATAAACAAGGAATTGGAAAATACATAGACCCTAGTTGCCTAAACTCTGTGAAGGATTTAGCTTGTTCGAAAGACTTACCAACCCAAAGCAAAAAAAAGAAATTTCACGGTTACGAATTCAAAAACTTTGATAATTGGTAAACTCCTTTGTAATTAAAAACTAATTTATTTTTTTAAAAATGTAAATAAGAATTTCATCATTGAAGTATATCGATTTTAAACCAATTATTCTGTGAAACTATTGTAACCTTCCTTCCATCGACTTAAATATTTGTTTCAAATTTGAATAAAAGAAAAAATTTAAGCCAGCAAGAAGCCATGCAAGTTAAGAACATTAGTTGACGAGATAGTTTTCAGTAGCATGTTGACTTGCAATTAATAAGCCCAGAGGTGTTAAGTCTAAATATTCCTCGCTAACCTTTTGAGAATTTACGGACAAACTTACATTCAAACAAAATTATAGATTAAGATGTGAAAATCGATTCAGAACAAATATATATGAACACGAGTTGTTTTTAAGTTTGTACCACCCCTGGATCTGTTTTTCCGAATAATTACCATTCAAAATTCTTGTTGAATTAATTTCATTAGCAATAAATACGATTGACTGTGTTTTAATAGAAAAAGTCAACTAACAAAATTGTTCCGGAAATATTTAATCTTACCTGAAGGAATCCCCAGTAAGTCTACCTAATGTTGCTTCTAATTTTCAGCAGGAAGCTCATAATTTTTAAATATATAATATACTTATGCTTTCAATAACCAATTGGGTAATCATTTTAAAAGTTTTGCCTTCTCTATAATAAATAAAGTCATTTTTCTTCTAAGTGACAATCCTGTTTCTTTAATGTATACATTATAAAGCATTCCTTTCCAACAATAGTAATAAAAGGGTAAACAAAAAATCTTTCCAGAAACAAAAATATATTTTTCCACTTTGAAAATACTATAAATATGAAAAAAAAATACAAATAAAATCACACATATACATCTTTTAATTTGTTTAGACAATTTCAGAATTACATATATATTTTATGAAAATATATGTATTTGTATAATAATTATAGAACTATAAGTTTAAGGGAATGATTTGATGAAACACTAAGTCAAATGTTATCACAAAATCCTTATTATAACTAAATAGTTATTCACAGCGCAGAAAGTACGTAATCTTCTCTCAGACCATTGATTTTCTATAAGAAAGAATATATTGACTCTTATTTCCGTCTTTTGATTGACTAGATTAAATGATTAGTGGTTCCTATGTGTAATTTAAGTATCTCAATTCTGAGCAATGTAATTGTTCAATGGTAATAGTGACAGAAGAAATAATCTTTAAAGATCAAAAAAAAGAATACTACTCATCCCAAAACGACAGTTTCTAACTATTAAAAAAGCTTTTTATTAAATTACAAATAAAATAATGCTATTAATGAAATATTTTCAGTTTCTTGCCATTCTAAGAGCAAATCAACAAAAAAAAAAAGAAAAAAGGAAAATTACTTCCAGATTTAAGGATTAACAGACAAGATACATCGGTATTTTTTTTTTTTTTTGGATCATCTGAATTTCATTCCTTTGAATTCAAAGGGGATCGGACATTAAGATCTTAACCAAATAATCCAATTGTTTCAAACTGAATAGTACAATAATAAAATTAGCTTCTAATTATATTCGATCAAAAACAAAATCTATTTTTTGATTAAAAAATTATTTTTATAGACAAAAAGAAGCAAAATATTTTGATTATGCTAGGCACTTAAGCAAGTTATTTGCAAGGGAATTACAATATTGAATAAACAGAATTCAATTATCAACTCACATACTATGTTAAAATGTTTTAGAAGGTCTCAAACAAATTAAAAGAAATAAAATATGATGAGGGACACTTTACAAACATATCAAAAAATCGTACAAGCGTTTCTTTTATAAATGATACACCATTATAACCATATACATTAATTGCAATTTTTCAATGTGCCTACTTTTTATATTCACAGTAAATAGACTTTCCGTATAACATCAAAAAAAAAAAAAACAACAGGAAAAAGTAATTCACAAACGTTTACATCTTTAAACACATATGAATGTATTTCTCACCGCTCAAAAAAATAAAACTCTGAGATTTGGAAGTAATGAATGAGAATATAAAAAAAAAAGTTCATGTCATCCTCAGCTGTACGGCTTTGAAACCCACTAAACGATATAAAACTAAACAAATTTTTAAAATACATATATGTAATGGGAATAATACATTTTTAAAACGTTTATTAAACAATAAATAAATATACCACATTTCATGTATCTTCAAATTGTTAAATGGACTAGCATTATGAACGTCACTTCTGTTAAGGTTAAATATATGTCAGCATGCAGTAATCTCTAATCTTTTAAACAACTGATGTTTTTATTTCATAAGCTAAAATATTATTATACATTTATTTTAGTTTATTACTTAATATAAAATGAAAAATATATTATCTACATTAAAATTAAATAAAACATAGTTTCCTTCATAAATCATGACTAAATGTCAAAAAGGGAGAAACAGAATTAGAAAAGATCTGAAGGTATTCAATTTGAACGAAACAAGTCCAGATTACAGAATTGAACATCAAATTTCTTAAGAAACAAAGAATAGATTACTTTTATAAAGAAATTAAATTCCCGTTTCAAAGTTTTCATTACATTAATGCAAAGATGAGCAGAAAGAAATTATGAAATTACTTAAAAACATACTACTTTAAGTTACTTATTACACATTTTCAGTACAAGAAAGCAGGTTAATGTAGGTGAAGACAGAATTAAGAACTAAATTTTTCATAACAAAATCTCAAGATATCAAGCTGGTAACAGAGAAGCTCTTGTAAAATCACAGAATATTATGAGAAACATTATATGGTGTTAAGTTTCTACATCATATCTGACAAAAGGATCTTGAAGTTTTTCTTCCTACACTATAAATCTAGAATGGAAAAACGATTTTCAAATTTTAAATAACGATACGGATAAAATAGGTAATATAGACAATTATACTAGTCCACATCAGGTACGTCTCGTGAGTAACTCACTTAGGGTTGGCAGTTAATTCACTTCAAATAAAAATTACTAACAAAATCTTAAAAACTACCCAAAAATCTTTAAAAACCTGTTGAACATCAAATTTCTTAAGAAACAAAGAATAGATTACTTTTATAAAGAAATTAAATTCCTGTTTCAAAGTTTTCATTACATTAATGCAAAGATAAGCAGAAAGAAATTATGGAATTACTTAAAAACATACTACTTTAAATTACTTATTACACATTTTCAGTAGAAGAAATCAGGTTAATGTAGGTGAAGACAGAATCCTGCAGCCTTCAACTGTTATTAATGCAGCAAGCCGTTTCTTCATTTCAACTTTTATATATAACTAAATAAATCAGGATACCGCCCAGTCATTAATTTTTAAATCAAACTCACTCAAAGCTGACGTTTCACTTTATTTTAAATTTTCTTTATAGTCCTATCAAACAGAGGGAGGGGGAATAATGTCATAAAACAATAAACAAATAAATATAGCAAGAAGTACAGGAAACGTAATAGAAAATCACATAAGGCCTGTTATGTTAATTAGTAGATTGTATATAATTTATTATTATCCCGATTTTTTGTAGGTTTGCAAATAAGAATTTTTAATATTGTTTAAAACGAAATGTCGACTTTGAACCAGGAAAAAGAGTAAATCAGGTATATTTCAGTTTTATTCTATAAATTTTCTAAAAATAGAGTATCTTTTTCAAAGAGGAAGTCACAACCAATTATTAAATTATTCATTATATTTAGAAAAAAAATACGTACGATTTATACTTTCTGCATTTCAATGATAATTAGATGATTCATGATATACCACAGTGAGAGTTAGCACTATCTGCTGTTCCGAAAGGGAATGAGCCTATATAACATGTCTTTCGAAATTTATATTTAAAATAAATTGAATCAGAAGGTTTTGAATTCCTCTGAACATTGCTTCACTTATAATAGTAATAATAATAGATTCTGAGGAGTTAATTTTCAAAACATTTTAAAAGCGAAAATTTTAATTTCTTAAAACATTGATATAGGCTCTTGATATATATCTCTTTAAAAAACTGATATCTTAAATTTGGCACAAACTTATGGAATACTGCCCGAAACGTTAAATATGGCAAACATAAACTAAGAATACTTTATATCACACTTGAGAAAAAGAGTTAATTTAATTTTATTTTACGGACACCTTTTAATGGCACTTAACCCACAAGTAATCATATTAACTGAGAAATCAATGTCCATAAACTAAAAGAAAATTAATTTCGCAAATGTAAACTTACTGTAATTTGTAGGTTCTATTAAAAGGAAGAACAGAGTAAGGAATGATTTTAAAAGTTTGGCATAACACGAACTACGACTTACTTCTATACGAAATGTATGTAACATGTCAAAATTATCTCACTAAATATCTAGAAATGATGTAGCCTTTGAATGGAGGTAATACATATTGACAGTTAATTCTCATTGATTTGGGATTGCATTAATAGAGGAGAGAAATAACTATATTAAACTGTTACAACTTTCAGTGTTAGGGTAAATTTAAATTCTGAAAGCCATTTAATACAAGAATATTGCCACTCATCAGAAAAAGTAAAAGAAAATATAGTTAATATGTCGAATATTTTTTAATTCAAAGAAAATAAAGCAATTACTTCAATTTTGTTTTGTTCAAACTTGAAAATTTTGTTATAATAACTGTCAAATAGAATTATAGCTGAAATATGCACTTTATAAAATGTTTTCGAACAACATCCAAATAATTTAAAAGTCTTTAAGATAACTAAAAAACGATCTACTGTCCTAAATATCGATCAAAGTAAGTGTTTTGTTGCATTAAACCAAATTTACTCCTTGAAAGAATTCTCATAATATGTACATATCCTAACACTAACTGAAAACAGACAATATAGTTATGGTCCTCGAGATAATTATTGCCAACGAAGAGTTATTATATACATCCTTTAGAACCGGTTGTTATCCGAAAAGAGTTTCATGTATTGAGATGCAATATCTATTATTAGTCGGTGACTTTTCGAAAATATATTTAGTTCCAGTTCATACTATGTACATATTGGATTTCAAATCTACAGGCATATATATTAAATGGACCATATTTTACCATATTTAAATGGATTACATCAATAAATCATATTAATTTATCTATTTTAACTCTTTAGTTAAAAGTTTATTTTATTAGTTAAACAATAAATAATTCATATAGAAACTGGAATCACTTACAACACCACGCTAACAAAATAGATCAGTTATTGAAATACTGATCATATGAAGAACAATTATTTTTACATATAAGAGCACTAAGAAAAACTGCAATAATTTACATCATCCCATGTTCTAAATGTATAACTTTTCTTTTTCCTACACATTACAATTCCAATTTATTAAGTATAATTTTAAAAGTCAGGAAATGCTTTTATGAAGGATTAATACAAGGCAGTTCTTATTGAATTTTTTAAAAAAAACTCTCGTTTATATGGGAAGGATATATTTATTACACAACCCTCTTTAGGCAGGAAGAAAATCTTGTTTTTAGTTAACATACCCGAGAACAGTTTCAATTTTTAATTCAACTCATTTTCTACAAATATAGCAAATAACAAAAAATTAACTACATAAAGTAAAATTGATCTTGAAGTGAACCATAATTACTAAAACTGCCTTACATCATATGTTGTCTAAGGTGGTTTCGGGCACCATCCTTACACAAGAGTAACTCCCTTAAAGTGTTCAATGGACGGGTCCAAAAACCAGCGAGAATATTAAACAACGTATAAGGCTTAGCAGTTTTTAATAGTTAACATGTACTTTACACTAACCTCTGTTGTACTAACTAGATTGTTGCTGTGATCGTTACTGTTGTTGTTACTTAACTAAATCTCATTTAAGTACAAAAAACAATCCAAATGAAAATAAAACTGCAGTTTGTCTTCGGCTTGCGACTAACTATGACTAACTCATATTAAGAAAAATTTGAAAGTATTAAAAACAACAATTATTCCTGTCTTGTAAATTGTTTTTAAAACCTTCTAAAAATGTGTGTACTAGTTTATACTAAATTGTAAATACTTTACCTATTGAATTGTAAAAGAGTACGCCAAAAATATGTTTGTGTACTTCGTAAATCTTTGTTAAATACTTAGCGTATTTCAAACAAAATTATTTAACGTATACATTAACTGAAACTACTAAATTTCTGTTTTTCTAATACCTTTCAATTATTAAACCTTGGACACAATGTGTAGTTTTTACTAAACTTCAACCCTAAGTTCTTAAGCCATGTGTACAGAAAATTAAAAAAAAGAAACTCTACAAAATTTTACCATTTATTTTATACTAATTTTGAGAATGAGTTGAATTAAATATGAATAAGTTGGTCCATACTAAAATATTTTTTAAATTTGGTTTCCTTAATTTCATATATTCTACTTATAACATAAGGCTTTAATTAGATTTTAACTAATCAATTTAAAAAATATTAAATCATACACATAATCAATCATATACAAAATTTACAAGTGATAAATAAGTATATTTGTTATAATTTTCAAAAAATTACATTCAAAGATATCTAATAATCAAGAAAAACACCAGTAGGAAAATAATTCTGAGATCTTTTTGATTAATATCTTCGGATTAACAACTGATCTGGCCAAGTTGAAATTCTGAGGCCAATATGACCATAGACTGTATATTTTCCTAGTAATGTTTTTCATTAATATATTTTATCACGTGTTACTGTGATATTTAATATATATATATATATAATTTCTAATTTGTGAAATTTTGAAAAGAGTTGGTTTAGATTTTACACTAAGGCGGATGTGAATTATCTGTCTCTACTGTTCAGAACACTGAAAAGAACCTGAAAACAAGCAATTATTAGTTATTTATATGATTGACTCAGGAGTTGTTTAATAGTTGGCATGCTTTAATACTGGTACCCGCGAGTTTGTATTTACCAAATGACTATAGACTTTTTCATGTGGGGGATGTAAAAATTCCAAGTACGTCGTCAGCTCTCGGAGAGGATGTAAAATCATTTGATCTCAAGTCTAAACGATGTTACGCACTCACTGAAGACCCTTGTATATTTCAGAAAACAAGAGAAAGAACCAATTCAATACTGTTAACGAGGAGTCAATCCAGTCTTGTGGTATCACAAAAAGATCTTACATCCTACTTAGCATATAAACCTACGTCAGCTTCCTTACCAAATAAAATATCAATCATTGCTTTAAATGAGACTGACCAATAATATCCTAAGTTTTCTTTTTCCTATATTTATTTTATTTATTTATTTTTCTATATTCAATCACAATATTTAAATCTAGTAAAGTCCTTAGGCTCTGCTTATTTAATTTTTAAATGCACAAAAGTTATCCTATTCAATCACATCATAGTGATATTAACAATTAAACTTAGCTTCCGAAGTCTAAATAACTATTAAAAATTAAGACATGGTTTATAATCATTAGAAATATTCTAAGAAAAATAAATCAACTTACCACCGTATTTTTTTAGTCATTCAACCAGTTTCAGAATTCGCCTATACTTAGATCAAATTAAGTTGTTAATGTAGTTTTTTTCCCTAGTCGATTATATCCTATTATTTCGGATATAAAGCCTCCGGCGGTTAAAAGCCTGACGGTATTCATTAAAAATCCCTATTGTAATAGAGATTACAATAGTCTAACGCTTGAGTGAAATATTTAGAACTCTCGATGTAAATCATAATGCAATATGTGGTAATTTGGCAAAACTAAAATGGATGACAAATAATAAATAAACTACATTTTCCTCGCGTTGAACATCACTAAAGGTAAAAACTTATATATGTGGGCGTTGGAAACAAAGACAACAGACTCAAGGAAATGAGAGACAATGAAAATGAAAAATTCTTTGACAAAACAAAGAAGTTGGGACCGAAAAGAACGGTGTAATGCGGTTCAGAGATGTGTTTAGGTAAAATGAGTAGGCAGTGCGGAAGCCTTGAGAGCGAGGGTGGGAGGCACAAGTATGAGAGCACACCAATCATTCAATTATATACTTAATGATCATTATTTTTTTTCCAATTATTCTCAAACTAAAGGTTTTGATGTATAAATCTCACCTTCAAAATAGTAAAAGATTTAGTAGAGTAACAAAAATTACAAAAAAGTAAAAAAAAACTTTTGAAAATATAGTGATTAAGATAGCCGTTTATGGAAGTCAAAAAGTACCTTTTTTTAATAATTTTTGATAAACATCACATTAAATAATTTTTCGAGTTTCCCGGCTCTGAACTGTGGTACTAAATTTAATTCACACTTAATTATAGTTATAATATGAATACTGCATCTCATGTGCAAGAAAAAGTTTATTGATCAATATTTAGTGTACCTATATATGATCAAAAGTTAAGAATTGTCATTGTATGGAATTTCAACCAGGTTACCCATCTGCCTGCACTCTACATAGAGCTACCTATAAAAATTACTTCTCCTTTGATGGAGCTAATCAATTTCAACAGGAATTTAATTGTACTAACCTAATAGCGTTTTAATTATTATTTATTAATAATAAAACATCTTCCAAAACAATGTTGTTCTATTTCAGAAAATTATTAGAATAATTTTGGAAAAAATAAAGACATGTGTACATGTTGCCATGTAGTAATAGATATTTTAGAATTTTTTGGAACATGAGTTAAGCTATTGATCACTAATATCAGGTCTGTTTTTGACAGGACATGTGGAAGATAAGAAAAGAAAGGTAAGGGAAAGGAGTCACCTACCCAGAAATGTACTACCCTTTGACTTACTTTTCTTCATTTATCAGTGTAAATAATTGTGTTCTACATTTTCCCTAATTGGCTGTTGACCAATTCAATATGTACTTCCCTAAAACTGACAAACAATATCTACCTACACAGGACTTGGTGGTAAGATGTGAATTGCAACATGGTCTAACAAGGAGGATGGATTTGAAAGAATTTTTAGAATTATTGGTAGCTGCTTCGGCATTTAATCATAAGGAAACGTTGGAACCCTAACTCTAATAACAAGTGTTCATGTTACCAACACGGGAATGGAGATCAATCTATTTACACTATTCCAGGAAATATGCATCAAAAACAGTCCGACCAGGATTTGGAGGAATACTCCAGTAATCTATCAGGCTTATTTTGTATAACTTTTGTTGATCGTTTGAAAGCTTGTTGTTTCAGGCCGTGAAAGCCCGCCTACGCGAGGTCCACCTTGGCACTTCACGTGGCTGCCTCGTTTTCTCATTCGAGAGGTGGCGGTTGGTTTGTGTGACATGGCGAAAGAGCTTCACTTTAAAAAACATCAACCTATTCTGCTTTATCATGGTATGACCAAAAGGCTAAGGTACATGAATAAAATCAATACATGCCTCAAGTCAACTGAAATTTGATACCAACACTTTTCTCGCGATTGTGTAGTGGATATCTACTCCATAAAGTAGTCTGGCGTCATGTCTCGCAGAGTTAATGTTTCAATTACTATACATGTTTCCCTAGCTTGGAAGAAGCACGGTTTATAAGCAATGGTAAAAAACTTGAAAACTGCAAAAATCTGGACATTCTTTCGATTTAACTCATGTTGCATAATAAATAGAATTCAAAAACTCAGGGTTACATCGATGGTTGTAGAGTAGAGAGACTTTTTAGCATTTTTCCTAACATAACCTTATAATAAACTTAATTCCGACTGAAGCATAACACATATACTTGATAACATTTCTATAATCTTTTATGTGGCATTTGAGTTGAAAAATACAATACATTTTTAAAGCATGTCACTAAAAATGAAAAAAATATAACTTACTTCAGTTGAAGAATCATCTCTGGTATCATTTTCTTGTTCATCTGATGAAGACATGTCGTCCGTGAGGAACCTGGCAGACGCTTCATCCATCTTTTCGACACGACTGCCTTGTTGGTTGGCCTTGGAGGCAACATGCATCACGATACCTCCCAAACACATTAGCAGTCCAATAGCATTAATTCTGGATATTTCATCTCCAGTCCAAACAACTGCTAATATTAGTGTTACTATTTCCTAGAATTCAGAACACAAATAAAATTGATCAAACAATTAATTCAATTTATTACACAATTAATTAGTTTATCAAACAATTAAAACATGACCCATTTATTTTTTAGTCAAGCACTTTACTATCATCAAACATAGTATTCTAGATGACATGTGTCAGACAAATTAAAATAATATAACTAACTGAATACGTGGAGCACCAATTTTAGATACTTTTCCTGTTTAAACTATGATCCCAGTAATCCATATAACAGGATTTTGCTGGTTCTACCAATCCGTTTGAATAAATATGGACCCAATCTTTCTCCAGTTACCATTAAACCTAGGTTTCTAAGGCAGTTGTTTATGGCTCTCATTTGGGGGTTTCGCCTTTACTGACCTCTTAGAAGTTTCAACTAGGGCCGGGGGGGGGGGGGAGGACCCGCTTAAACTGTTATTTTCAGATCGGCTGGATTAAGCTCTGACGATTCACAAGGTATAAGTTGCCTTGCAGGCAAGTTATCAAATCGCCTTAAGTCTTTAGCCTGTCAATAGTAGGTTTATGCATTTTCCAGAAGTTGATATCAATCAAGCCATTTTGGTCTTTCATAGATGTTTATGCAAGGTTTTCGCACCTAATCCTCGGAGGTTCAATTGATAATTTCTTACGAAATCGCAGCTCTTACCAACTCCATATTGAATGTAGTTGCGTGAACATGCTTCTACGTTATTACGTCATCTTCTACCCCCCCTCCTCATTTTAGTAAATAAGCAATTAAACTACTGACACCGGTCAACTAGTTCAATAGCTTTCCCTTTCGCGGTTAAATTCTATCAAGTACATGATTTTACCATCACCTACTTAGTTCAATGATGATAATCATTACTTATCATCAGACTAACTTTACTTGTTCTTTGCTGATATTCCAGTTTCTCATTTATTTATGAACATATACTTGGATATTGCAAGTATCTACCATACATCTCATCTGATATAAAAATTATCAAATTTTAAGAATATAAAGCAAACATTTTTGGTGATTTTTAAATCCCAGTGACTTGTACAGGAATTTAGATTTCAGTTAATCAAAATAAAATTTGTTACAATGTAAATAAATTTGTTAAATAACATAATCAAACTTAAGTTTGAATTAGCGATTGATACCTTTACAATTCCAGCGACGGCTAGAGTAAGACTAGACAGGGTTGACACAACCTGGTACTCCGTTAATTCTAACGCTATCGCTATAAAGCCACCTATCAGGATTAGGAAGCTGTTGTGAAGAACGAGACCCATCTTCTGCGGAAGAACTAGTTCACTTAGATTACTCACAACTCTGGACCCTTTAAGCAGAAATATCCTCATATCTAATGCAGAACTGATATAACTAATGAAGTCACATATTTTAATATTAAATTTTACTGAAATATAACTAAAATGTTAATTGCAAAATCTAATGAAGTTAATTACTTTAACTAATTACTGAAGTAGTTAATTTTCATTTTATATTAATTTTAATGATAATAATTATGAAAATTTAAAATTTCCCAAATGAGAACTTTAAACATTACAAGGGATTGTTTTTGATGTTTTGTTTGATAATATATTTAACAAGAAGTCGATGTCGATAAACAAAATAATATAATTCACATGCAATGGAAAACCAAAACAGTATATATAACACATCATATACTGTTGCAAAAAAAAAGTGCAAACAAAAATATACTTGCATAGAACATGATAAATTTAATTATTGTCATCAATAAGTGCAATTATTGCAACACGCTGAAGGATCAAGTTAGCTACTCGTATTTTCAGTATTAAGTTTAAGAAATTTTAGATCAACGAAGAGAATTATTACAGTAATAATACTTCAAAAACAGTAGATATGTTTCTTTAGCCTTATGTTCTGCGGAAGAATTGTTCTAACCCAAGAAAGTCAAACATATAGTCAATGAAATGTACATTAAAATTGTCTATATACCATAAAAGGTAACGACATATTATAAGAGATATTTATTTAAATGCATAAATTAAAATTTAATTCAATTAATATGGATTCCTATTTCACACAGTTACAACTATTACATGTAAAATATGAAGAGTACACATAAATGAAAATATATTAAAATAGAGACAATTAAAGATGATAAATAATTAAACATTTTCAAATAAATAAAATATAAAAACAATTTATTAATGAAGCACAACTTTTAATAAAGACCTTTGGTAATTTTTAAATGCAATCACTAAATTTTGGTAGATATGTATTTTGAAAATTATTTCTAAATAATCAAAAGACATATTTTAGTTTTCAATGGAAGCACAGTTACTCAGGGAAGAACTACACTAGGTCCTCCATGGTTCAAAAACTTAAAGACAATAATAAAGAGAGGTTTATGGCTGGTGTAGGGGCTAGAGTATAAAATCTAATCATTTCAGAGTATAATTTCCAAAGTTGGTAAACAAAAATAGTATGTATGCATCACTAATGTAAGCATCAGTTACGTAGCATCACAGGTTACGTTTCATATCTCATGTCAGAGAAATGTTATCGATTTTACATTTGGATAGTTGTGCGGTATAAAAAAATTACTGCGTAGGGTTTGCTGCTAGCAAACTTTGATATAACTCTGTGTAACTATCTTACTGTACATACTATGTGGTAATAAGAAGAACTTGCGAGCTCATAGTGACCTCATAACCATGCCCTGACAAAACACCTTCAATTTTTTTTTTTTTTTTTTAGGCAGTTAGAAAGAAGATACAACACAGATAGATTTGATACGTAATCTATACTGAAGACTGCTGTAATCTAAAGTCACGGTGTTAAATAAAATATTTCTCGAAATAAATTGTTTCTTAACTTATCTATTAAAGAAGCAAGAGAGTAAACTTACCTATTTGACTACTATGAGACAAGGTAATGTAAGTTATTTAAAATAGGCACATAAAAGATATAATCATTAATGATGTCTGAAGTTAGTAATACAAAATTTGAAACACACAAACAATCAATAGTAACAGAGGTTCAAACCACTTCTTTACAGCGAGACAAACCAGTGTTCTTACTTTATCTTAAGTTAGATATATATAAAAGTTTTACCAAAGTATTTCTTACAAAACATCAACCTCCCTTCAACTTTGATGACTCATTTTCCCCTCAAAATGGAATCAACAGTTATAATGTTAACCAATATAGATAGAGATCAAGTTAGAAAAAAAAACTTATTAGAGGAAGCTTGTTCAAGTTTATGATATGATGTGATGTATATTTATGAGAAATAAAAAAAATAGTATATATTAACCTTAAATGAGTGAAAAATATGGATATTTTATCAGTCAATAAAAATTATCAGTTAAAATATTAACTGTGTATCAGTTTAAATGGTAAAAAAACCTATTCTAACCTTCAAAAATTACAGCAAAAACGAGAGAAGCAGCAAACATCCAAGGCTGGACGTGGTAGAGCATATCAAGTGGGTTCTTTAGGCCAATCTCTGACCTCTGCATTACAAACTGAGTCAATGCCCACCGCAGCCCACTAAGAAACAACAAAATTGCCTGGTCAGAAATATTTATGTAAATTCATGTTTACATATAAAACCAACTAAACTCTTTAGAGGATAAAATATCAAATAATTATTACTATAACATTTTTTGGGGGGGGGATACTTCGACTACAATTTCAAGTAAACTATTAACATAAGTCTACTTTTAGTAAGTAAATCAGTCCTCAAAACACTTCCATTCATAAATACAGTCATTAAAATAGATTACTTGAAAATGGTAATTCTACTTTCATGAGTATTTCAATAACGTTTTTCTGTTATTATTGCTTATAGATTCGAAAATTGGTTTTAAGTACGCACAACGTGGAAAAGTAAATAGGCTAATCAAAGTACTTTCAAATAATTAACTTATTGAAAAATTTCCTAGCTTAAAATTAAAAGTATTATTATTATAAACAAATAATATAGTTATTATTATTATATTATATTAAATAATATAATAATATTATTATTATTATAATAAACCAATTAATATATAAAAAAAGTATTAGCATTTTTTTTTTTTTTTTATTGTCAGAGAACAGCATGCTCCACCCGAAGGCACCACACGCATCAAAATCTTCAATGCTACACAACAATCTCCATCATGCTATGCAAATACAGCTTAAATATATAATAACTAACAACAAGAAAAAACCACAATGACAACAGAGCAATTGCCATCAGAGCACACAGATAATACAGGCTATCATAATCAACTCAGTAAAAGTATTAGCATTAAGGGCTAAATTATATTTTTCTTTAAAATTCGGAGTAAGAAGATCCTAATCGCAGCTTAGGACCAACAAACGACTCTTTAAACATTTAATGCCGAGCTGGAAGTATGTTCATGATTCTCATTTTTCAACACAATTTAAATTTTGAAATACATTTTGATAGTTTGTTTAGAAGTTATCGAAATATTGTCATATTACATTTATTCAATATCTATATAAATAATCTGTACATTGCATACAACAGACTCATTTCGAGTTATCTTTACGTTATATACATCAGAGAAATCGAATCTACCCTTAGAAAAATGTCGTTCTGGCTGTCGTTTTATCCGCAATTTTGTCACAAGTAAACAAAAGCCACCATAAGACATACATAGCGAGCTGAAACTTTGTCAGTAGATTTTGTGTATGTCTAACTTAAAATCTAAGCTTTGAATAGATTGAAAATTCAATGTAGAAGCGAAGTTATGGACTTTTAAGCTGCCTTTGGCTAACACAGCGGTTCCCAACCTTTCAAATATAGCGACCCATTTTAGAACAAGCAATCAGGAAGCGACCCCAATCGTTAAAATATCTTTTATACATTTATTTTTTCTATAAGAAACTGGCATATATTGCAATTTATTAGTGAAGTAACTGTATATTCCTTAAATATATGATTAATATAGAATTTATTCATTAATCTCAAAGCTCCTACAAAATATTAATTAATTGCAAATCAATTTCAAAGTATTCAAACAAACAAATTTCATACCGTTATGTAACTTTACTAAAGTATGTTTATGAACTGACTTTAATGAGACGGCTGGTATTGTAGCTTTTTAGCTAGCAATTCTATCCTGGGCTCCGTTGTCGATATGGCACACCTCAATTCGTGTTCCACATCTAATTTATTTCGGTCTGCAGTTTAATCAGATATTTTTTTCGATCTATTGTCTACATTGGTTGTTTAACATCAAAAGGGTGCGTAATATTTCTAGCATAACTAGATCATGCCTGTATATTTTTGCATAACTTTTTAAGTAGTGTTTTTTTTACGTCCAAACCACATAAGAAAAGAGAAAGAAGACTAAGGTCTTTCAAGTGAAACGAAACATGTTCAATACATGTCTCGGACATTATGTTCAGTGACTTAATGAACTGTTACATTTAGTTTCGTAGTGTGAATTTTAAATAATGGTCTTAATTTTATTTTATAATGTTATTTATTTAACTGTCTTCTGTTTTTACCGTGTTTTATATAATATTCACGTTCGGGTCAAAATCAATTGGCGACCCCATGGCATTGGTATCACGACCCCGTTTGGGGTCGCGACCCACAGGTTGGGAACCACTGGGCTAACATCACAGACATGTTTATTTTGAAAACTAACAGACCGACATGGGTCCGTCTAACATAGGCACGTCCGCAAGTAGAATATATAAATAGAAATCTTCAGACGCTTTCTATTCCACCTACTCCATGCCACTAAAGTCTAAACACAAACCAAGTTTAATAATATGAAAAAAAAAAGTTCTTTCTCAGAATATATCAGCTTATCAAGAAAATGGAGACATCAGCATTTCAGGCCAAAATACAAGATGTTAAATACAAGATCTTAATGGATATTTCTGAAATTATCAATAATTCTATATAAGAATAAATGGTAGTCAGTATTACCTACACAAGGAAGCGAAGAGAATAAGAAGGAAGCCAACAAGATTGAACTGCATGGATTTATATGTAAACATGGCCAGTCCTCCAGAGATCATGATGACGATCCCAACCAGTGACCATGACTAAAGAAATATGTTACATTGATTAGGAAGTTATTTGGTTGGATAATATAAAATTAAATGTTTAAAAAAATAATACTGTGATTTAAATATGAAAGATATACTACTAAAAATACCACACATGGTTCAAAGTCTTTAAAATAATAAACAGCGACATTTTCGAATGTCTACATCTCTAAATGCTATTATATTTCTAAATGACATTAATTTCAGGTAAATTTTAAAACCCAATAATAATTTCATTCAGAACTCATATCACCATACTGATATAAAATATAAAAAATCTTTTATTGTAAAATGCTCTATTAACAACAAAAAAAGATATGACATGTGGTAACCGAAAGGGATTAATGGTGTTTCTAAAAACAATACAAATATGGATTTGTATCTACAAACAATATCAACTGCTCTCCGCAAAAATCTAAAATACATTTTAAACAGAATTATTATTAAATATAATTATTCTGAGGTAAAATGGATAAACAAACAAAAGTCTCCACACAAATGAAGTTTTATTCAACGTGTTTCGAACACTTTGTGTTCATCATCAGTTAAAATGGATAAACAAACAAAAGTCTCCACACACATGAAGTTTTGTGTTCGAACACAAAGTGTTCGAAACGTGTTGAATAAAACTTCATTTGTGTGGAAACTTTTGTTTGTTTATCCATTTTACCTCAGAATGAGTAAATACCACACAATTACCGATTGCACAACTAATGATTTAAATATAATTAATTATGATTCAAAACAATTATAACTGATACAGTCAGTGAATGTATTTATATATCTTCCAATTAAAGTGGGATTACGATAATAACACACAAACTAATTTTCCATACATGAAATATAGTAGTATAAAAATCATATGTCTATTGAAATTAAAATTGACTACTACACTACCCGTGACTCTTTGTGACACTCAGAAATTATAACACAAAGGTATTGAAATTAATTCACTGAATATGATTGACAGTGATAATTTTAATTGTTGTTTCTTGTTATTAAGGCACGTAAACGGTTTCTTCTATGACCCAAGCTATTGACATAGTATTCTTAACATGATTCAATGATTAAACCACAATAAGAATGGGAAAACAAGACTAAGATCTTTCAACCGTAACAAGCGGTCTTCGTCAGAGTCAAAAACCCAACTGAACACTAGATGCAGAAAACATCTGGTGAGGAGTTGAGAAGAGTGGGAGGGAAGAGTGGTATTTTAAAAGGGTGAAAGCACAGGAAAGGACTAATGTCCACAAAGGGATGTTTGGGGAAACAAAGGAGTACAGTAAGAAAAAGTAAAAAACTGTCCGCTAGCTGTCAACCCTCTTTGAAGAGGCTATTGCCCTCGTGACGAAAGTATCAAGTTTGAAGAGACCGTTACTAATGTTTATAATATTAGATCTATTAAATTTAATTAGAGACGATTCAATAATATTTCTTAAGATTTCTTAAGATATATACACAGTAAGTATATTTAGCAAAATAAAAAATTTATTTTATCATATAAATAAATAAAACATCAATTCAAGTTATATACCCAATGAAATATATTTAAAACAAACAAAACTTGTAAATTGATATATTCAATTTTTTTACCTAACATAAAATAACTTTAATGAAAGGAATGTGTCTTTATAATATCACCTTAGAACATTCGTATTTTGTTCTTGAACAGTTGTGTTTAAGTTTGTTTCTAAAGTTTTTCATTTTTAACCTCTAATGTATTAGTTTATTATATATTTGTTACATTTATTTATAATACATTTGCACTACTGTCAGCGAGCTCGCAAGCCTCTAGGCTAATCTGGCTCCACGCCTTTATTTTATTACCAGTGTTTTTATTTCCCAAATTTTAAATTAAAAAAAATTTTTTTTTTGTTACATTTATATACAATACATTTTCACTACTGTCATCGGCGAGCACGCAAGGGACTGGCTACCCTAGATCCATGCCTTTACTTTATTACCATTGTTTATATTATTCAAATTTTAAAAAATATATATTATTCAAAATTTTTTTGTTAATTTATTTTTAATATATTTGTTCTACTGTTATAGGCGAGCACAAATCCGCGAGCAGGAAGCCAGTGGGCTGCCCTGGCTCCATGCCTTTAGTTTATTACCAGAGTTTATATTACGCAAATATTAAATTAAAAAAAAAAATTTTTTTTGTTACATTTGGGTATAATACATTTGATTAACCGGTGACTACTGTCATCGGTGAGCACGCAAGGCACTTCCTACTCTGGCTCCAATTTTGGGAATATAGTGATAATTTTCTTTTATTTAACATTATTCAGGTAATAAATAATAAATATATAATTCGAGGTCTCTATCTCCACAGAAAATGGGTGAACAAACAAACAAACTCACGAACTTTAAATATAGAGATTACATATTCCAGAAACCATAATATCACTTTAAATTTAATATATCAAAGATTTATAAATAAATTAATTACAGTAATTAATAATAAATCAAGGTAAATAATTGCTAAAAGTAATAAATAAAATGTTAGTGATATATACTCACTTTTCGTTCTAATTTGAAAAGTAATGAGAATATTAATATGAATATAATGGATGTTGATTTCGTCATGGTGTATCTAAACAAGAACGTTACAATTAACACATAAACAAATTAACAATATTTGAAAATAAATTATATTGTAAAGTCTTACAGTGAAACAGTAACAAACTGTAGGCCCCAGATCGAAAATGATATATCAATACCACTAAAAATACCCGTAGGAACAATTTTATGAAAAATATTTGGCCAATTCAAAGAAACCCTTTTTCTTCTGTACCAGCACTGCCATAAACTTCGATATATAACGGCAATTAAGAATTTGATTAACATATGACATGTGGTAACTGAAAGGGGATAATGGAATTTCTAGAAATAATACAAATCCATAATTAATCTCATGAACAGGAATATATCTATAAAAATAACATATGTTTATAAAACTTACACTAACAAACCACCTCTGATAAAATGTCAGACCAATGGATAGGCAAAAATATATTAATATGAGACCTAACATCCATATAAAGGACCAAACTTGACTTTTTTTCGTTGAGAACAGCATTCTTCTTTCATTAGGCGGAGATGATTGTTCTAAAACCACCCTGGCCATAACATTTGTGCGAGGGATCATAGAGAAACACGTAATTTATAGGTGGGTGAAGGAATAATCTATGTGATAAGACCATGAGGCATTTTGAATTGTCCACGAGAGTAGAAATATTGCTCTTAACATTACAAGACAACACTTCAAATCAGCCATGCAGTTATAAACAAACGTGACGTCTCATCAGTGTTGATTTCTACAAATTTAACAGAAAGTGGCCTAAAATACAATGTTGATATTACATGTTATGTTTATACATTACTCATTTAAACACAACAATATTTAACTGTATTGTATATTGAAATTCATTGTTGTATCATTATTAATAAAACTGGTTAAGCTGTTAAACTTAAATAAAATACAACTTGCCAATATTATTTGATAACAATATTCTATTTTCATCATGTTATATGTTTTTCAATAACTTTAATATACTTAATTATGCCGAAAGTTGTAACATGTAAATTTTTGCAACAAGTGTTTTGTAAAAATGTTTCCAGAGTATTCTGACAGAAAATATTTGAACTCATTAATGACTAATGTATTTTTATTCTTCTCACTACAAGCAAATATAAAACAAAATTACTGTGAAAGTTCAAAACAATGAAATAATTAATCCTGTTCTCTTAATAATTTCACGGTTTCAGGTATCAAAAGTCATTTTTGACGTTTTTTCGATGCTTTTTGTGTAATTTTTTCCTCACAGGCAGTCCCACAGCAGTTGATTGATGGTTTGTGGCGTTCTGCTGTCTCAAGAATATGCAGGACTGTCTGTTATGCTAAATCTATGGAAGTAAATCTAATGGAAGTGCTAAATAGGATTTGGGTTGTTTTCCAATCTATTGTGAAATGGGCTAACTTGAGTCTCGTTTTATCTGAGGATATGAATTTGCATATAATTACGACTGTTACGGACTTTGCCCATAATTTTTGAAAACTACATTCTTGAGCACATGTGATAATTGATAAGAAGAGGGAATGTGTTGTGTATGTGGCCAAAATTTGTTGAGGGCCGTATGACGCACCATTTGATGGATCAAATTCTTATTCTACCCAAAATTGGGCCCAGTAGAGCAGATGTGCACTGTTATATTTGGACAATTTTATAAATAAATATATAGTTCTTCTAAATAGTAATATATGCATAAAAAATAAAATTCTTAAAAGCAAATGGAAATCAACTATAATGTTTTCCATCCTGTAATGGATGGTTATCAAATGAAAAAAACGGCTACAAATTTAAAACACTTCTTTGGTAATTTAGTGAATTTAAATTTTTACATAAATAAATTGTAAGGCAATATTGTAGCGTGCCCACAATTTTTTGACAATGAATTGAGTTTTGTTTTATTTTAATGTGAAGCGTAAAGTAAACGTAATATCAAACGTATCGAAATCATATTTGATCAGTTAATGATCACATTTGTTTTGATGTGGCTATATCCTTTTGATTAGTAAAACCAAACTTTAAATCATTGATTCAGTAGATTCTGATATCTTATTATTACAATAAACTAGGAAACTGAGTCTCATCGGAATCGGCCCACCGCTGCTACATCTTTCCTATTGTGCTTGATTCTCTCGTGTCACTTCTATTGTTTTAGGTTTGATCTAGGAAAATCTTTATATTCTTAAAGGCAATTGCCTTGCACTAAAAAAGAATGTGATCAAACGTTCCAAAGTCTCTTCGACGTAGAGTCTGCATTATTCGTATAACGTAAATTACGTCTCGAATAAGTGGTATATAAAAGAACAATGTTTGGTTATATATTCTATGTATATGAAGTCCAAAAGCATAAGGAAAAAGGAAAACAAACGAAATAAATACTATCATGATATAAAGTGAAAGGCCTCAGAGCATTTATTTCTTTTTCCTTGTGGTTTTGGACTTAATTGATTGCATCACGTGTTTAATTGTGATTTTCCTACATTCTATGTATATATTTAAATTCTCAATATAAAGAGTTATTAATTTACGTACAAATTTATGTTAGATTTTAATGTACTTTTTATGACTAAAATAGACTCCCATTTTTTTAGCCACCTTTAATCTGATATCTTTAATCCTTTTATCTTAAATGAATCCTTACGAAAGCTGAGATTCGTGGCTCAAAACTGCTCCAGGTTACAGAAGCATTGTTTAGATTCAACATTTTCTTACTAGTCCACCGCCTCATTCTAGTGTTCTCCTGTGCCCAAAAAAATGAGTACCTCCTCCAGGTGTCCAGATACTCACCTGAGAGTTAATTTATTTTTACTGGTGAACTAATAACTTTTGATCCATGAATATACCAGACAAGAACCGTTTGCTTGAAGTTAGGAAGCTTAGAATCGGGGTGATATTTGGGATCACTTTGATGCCTCTATTGAATATCTTATGAAAGCAAATGTTTCTGTCACCATACATGCTAAACTATTAAAGTTCTGTTCTATTATAATCTGTAAATTTTATCACGTACTTTACCATGAAGTGTGGATGATCACTTCTCCTGACATCCTTTGTCTGTATAGTTTATTAAGGCAAAAGTATATTTTTTATTCACTTAGGATAGCACATAACTGATGTATATGATGCCAATGGCTTTATGGTAACAGTAACAGTATTTTGTAGAACCAAAGGGTAGATTTGAGATTAAGACTTAATCTACTGAATAATTCATCGCAGCAGGAGAGTCAACTTGTGGCATTACTCAATGTAACAGTTACAGGCTTTCCCAGTTCAGTCATTCAATTAAAAAAAGATATTCACATATCTGATATTTATAGCATTATATTTTCAGAGAAAATGTAAAGCGTTTTAGACATTTACCTTCTTTCTCCTTGAGAAAGATATAAGGACTGTTTGGCGTATCAGTATTACTCAGAAACAATGGAGTTCTTAACCATAAGAAGAACTATATATCCAACGTTAAGTTTCGTTCTAAGGAGCAGTATGAAGTTTTATAGCACATTGTTGAAACAACCATCCATCACATCTTGGGAAACAACACAAAATATACATTTGATTGGCGTTCATTTTGTATATTTATTAATTTTATACTTCCTACATATCATATTCTCTTAAATTTTTTTGGTTGAATTTTAAATAATTTTATTTAACAATTCTTCTAAAAAAGTGATTGTAAACATTCGACAGTTTCAGCAGGTGATCAATTATTCTAAGATGAATATTCAGTTTTTATAGCTATATGTAACCTTTGCGGTAATCCGAATTTCATGAATTTTTTTTTATATTGTTACTAGGGTTAATTTTTGACAAAATTCCATATATGGTTAGCCGTTAGTTAACTAAATATCTTCTGAATTCATAAAAAATACTATAATTTAAACTATACAGCTCATCAACCATCAAGGAGATATTTATCTATCTAATTATAATTACCCGTAATACAGTATGACCAGAATATTGTTCACAAGCTTCAGATGCTATCATACGTACAATTTTTTTTGCGTAATAGTGACTTCTATTTTTATCGGAAATTTTTTGCTTCATATTAATATTAGTTTCATAATGACTAAAATATTTTAACTTTCTAGATTTAGTAGTTTTGGATATTCAAGCATACACAGACATCATCAAAAATACTCGTACTTCAGCGACTCGGGGACCTCAAACCGAGTAAATCTGACAAAATGTCGACATGCAACTTTTTCACGATTTCTATACTTTACTTACAGTAATGAGGAAGCAATAAAATTCAAATAAGTGAAGATATTAAAAGAATCTGCTCCTAACATGGAATAACTTATTCTTAAAATGACTAGCCGTTTCAACTACATTAGCTATGGCGAATCTTTAAGAGTTTTCGATTCATTTTTGGTGCGAAAGAAATTGAAATGGGTCACTGGTATCCTGTTAATTCATTTTTTAAAATACTGATATCAGTAGATAATGCCTAATTCAAGCTTTACCTTACTTCGAGCTTTAGAAGTGTTTAACTTTTTTTATTTATATCCAAAGTTATTAAAAAACATTTAATCACTTTTGTGATGAATTACTTATTGGAGTATCATTAAAAGTACGCTGGGGGTAAATACCGGAGTAGACTGTTACGAGAATATCTGAATAATACTGAACCGGAAATATAAAGACATTGGCCGCAATCACTGGCATTTAAAAAATCATTCAAGAATCTCAATTTTCTTGAACTATTTATTTTACCACAAAGTAAAATCCATTATTCATGTGGAACACTATGTTATTAGTAGCCGTTCTCATTAGTGTTGGAAACACCATGCCAATTCTTTGGCATAGGAATAAAACTTAGAGCCTCTCAATGAATCAATCAGAAGAAGAAATGGACCTCGGAAGCTTTGCAGGAGAACTGAATCATTCAATTCTCCAACTCAGTGTGAAATTACATAATTGCTTTCCACTTTTAAATTGAATATCTCTGTAAATGTCACTGATTCACCAGTAGGAATAAAAAACTAATGAAAGAAACTTAATTGAAGAAATGAGTTCGTTTATATGTTATGATAATCAATTAAAACAAAATTGGAAAAAAATCAAGACAGCTTTAACTTAGAAAGAGATAAAAAAGAAAGCAAGAAACAGAAAGATAGAAAAAAGAATGAATAACGTGACACAGATTTAGAAATATAATTTGTAATTTAATTGAGATAAATCATACCCCATGCAGGAGTTGATTTTCTGAGATATTTAGAGAAATATATCCTATCAATAAATGTTTCTATGATGTTTTGATTAAATATTGGTTTTCCTAAATCACATGAAAAGAGTATCTACTAAACATTTAACAAATTTAAATTTATTAGCATAAAACTGATAACACATTTAAATTCTACCCACCAAGAACACTTCATTTGTATATTTTTTAAAATAATTTTACAGAAAAGTACAAAAATTTATTGTAAACTGAAATTGTAAAAAAAAAAATAAAAAAAATATTAGGAAACATTTATTAATTTAACTGGTTAATTGACAAATAACACAAACCAGGAATTAATTTGCTCTTTGAGCTATTAGGAAATAAAGTTATACATTAATTAAAATATCGCAGATGGGCGTTAATGGAATTGTAATTTAACATTAGTTCATAATGTATATACAATAAAAAGTCACCTTTAGTCTTCGTTAACTAGGAATGCTAGTTACTATTATAAATTTAACATTATATCCAATACTTTATATTAGTTTTTATATAACAAAAATTTAGAACAATTTGTTCAATATACAAATGTTATTTAAAGTAGATTCATACGTATAAATATATAAATATAATTTAAATGCTTTGCTGAAACAAGATTTGTAAAGTGCTATTGCTCGTCTTTATCTTTGGCGCCGTGTTTTAAAATTCGAGTGAACTCAATATAATCGAACATGCCATTTTTAATCGGAGCTTCTCGGTACATTTCATCAACCTGAAACAGAACTTGACGATAAAAAATGGAATCGTTTGGTACCATAGTACACCAAAAGAAACAATTCTAGGATATAAATACATCGATGAAATTAAAAACAGGAATTATTTTGATTATGTTGGGAAAAGTATTAAGTCTCTACACAAAAAAAGTTTATTACAAGGAGCTAAACAACGCGTTTCGAACACTTGATGTTCTTCTTCAGGTTACATCTGCTCTGCTGGGGTTGTTGTTCGGGAGGTGAGACCAAGCAAGTCCTTGTTTGGTCTCACATCCCCGAGCAGAGCAGATATAACCTGAAGAAGAACATAAAGTGTTCGAAACGCGTTGTTTAGCTTCTTGTAATAAACTTTTATGTGTGGAGACAATACTATTCCTAACATGAGTAAATACCACACTATAACAGACTATACAGTTAATGAATTATTTGGATTATATGAAGTTCCTCCCCGCTAAAATGCCCAAGTGAATTTAACTAGGTATACATTACAATTAATATTCTTACTTGACCTGAGTTAATCCATGACTGGTCATAATGACATAATGACTGACAAATTCTAATTGCCCAGTAATAACCCTACTCTGATGCCAGTTAATCTAACTTTGATATTAACTAGACCCAGTTTAGCTCATGGACACAGTATTGAACACAAGAATGGACCGTGATGCTTTCCAAACAACTGGGCAACCCTTGCTAACAGAGAATTCTTTCCCTATTATTAACTAGCTAAATCTATATCTATGCCAAATCTACAGTATCAATTAGTACTGGATCGTTTTTTTCTAAATCAAGATTAAGTTGTTCAAGGACAACATGTGTTGTAAGTCAAGAACAACTATGTTCAAGACTTGGGTTCAAGGAATGTATATGTGGAGTGAACGTATTAGTGAATCAAGGGCAAGTTATCAAGTTGGTGTTTATGAAAATATAATCATAAACTGCTATAGTTGTTTTCGCAAAATTTGCAGTAATTATTTTTTGGCTAATCCAGTGAGCTTGGTGGTGAAGGAATAGTCATGCATATCGATGAATTATGCTTTTCTCACAAGCGAAATCATCATCGGAATAGAGGATCTCATACTCCTGTATGGGTGTTTGGAATAGTTTATAACAGTTCTACAACAGCAATGTGATACATGGAAATTGTTGACAGTAGAGATGAGAACACACTTACTCCAATAATCACCACAATAGTGAGACAAGAATCCGTAATTCACTATGATGTGTGGAGGGCCTACAATAATATACAAAGACTGGGCTTCACCCTTAGGCAGGAGAACCATTCAATTAATTTTTGTGGATCCGGAAACTGGTGTCACACTCAAACCATAGAATCATATTGGAACACATAACTGAATAATGGGAGGATACAAGCAAAACTTTTTGAATTTCTACCTTCATGAATTTATTTGGTTTAACGATCTCTAGGAATACTTTTGAAAATCTATGCACTCACATTGCAATTAGTATTTAAAAACAAAATTCAATTTTTTTTTAAAATACAGAATAGGTGATAAAATATTTTTTTAAAATTTTAGTATAACAACATTAAAACTAATTGCGCAGGAAAAAACAGAAGATAACTATTTGAAATGATATAGTTCTCATATAAGTTCTTTGCTGAGAAATGTTATTCTCGTGTCCATTTATTTCTTAATATTAGATCATAATTATAATTATTTACATCTGAGATCTTAAACTGCACAAAGATTTACTATTGGGTTACCTAATGGAGTATTTATAAACGTGAAATTAAATACCACTTTGTTCATATGGTGAATTTGGATGAAAATTACTGCTCAACTGAATTACAAAAATAATAATGACATGATTAAACAGTTTATTATGTTAAATCGCAACTTGAACATGTCATTCAAATTTCATGTCATTTATTATCAAATTTTTAAATAAATAAATTAACTAGTGTATAACTTGAAACAAAAATTAATAAAAGGAAAAAGGTTACGCACTTCTTCATCAGTAAATCTGTCTCCCATAGTAACAAGTAATTCCCTCAAACGTTCTTCATTGATATAGCCACTATTATCTTCATCAAAACAGGCAAAAGCATTCTTTATAACCTCCTCAGGATCCGTCCCTTGCAAACGTTCTCCAAACAAAGTGAGAAACATGGTGAAATTCATTGGACCAGGGGCTTCATTCATCATAGCTTCTAAATACTCTTCAGTAGGATTTTTACCTATTAGGATTTAAAATAAATAACAATAACCGTCAAATTTATAACAATGGCTAAGAAAGAGTATATTAAAAATTTGATTTTACCCAATGAGGCCAACATATCGTGTAAATCTTCTTGGTCTATAAAACCATCTTTGTTTTGATCAATCATATTAAATGCTTCTTTAAATTCCTGTATTTGTGCTTGATCGAACATGGCAAACACATTAGACGTCGCTCTTTGCGCTCGTTTCTTTGTCGTTGCACGACGTCCAGCAGTTTTACGAGAAGACATTTTTTGGGGTGCAACTGCAACTGAAATGTGTAAATATAATCGTTACTAAAAATAACAAAATATCAACAGAAAACAGTATGCTATAACAATACCAATAACAGAATACCTGTAAATTCAATTCTAAACAATATTCAGAAATTTACAATTTTTACACTAGCACAAATTTAATAAAACAAGTATATTATAAACAAACCTATAAAACCAATATCAAGACAAATGGAATGCAGATAAGGAGTGAATGAGTCACGAAACAACACTCAGGCTTCCTAACCTGCATGAACCACACCTACATCAACCAATGTTTTTACTTAATTTTAATGTTAATTAAAATTTTTGCTTAAAATGTTTGAATATATTTAATTATTCACAAAATATTATCCACGTTATAAGTATAAACCTTACAAAAGAAGGTGATCACATAAAATCCCAACACAGTGTTGACTGCTTCAGTTCGTGTCCTAGTTATGAGACTTTGTGACCTTATATGGTTACAGTATTCACAAAAACTGTTCCTTCTACGGCATTACTCTTACGACACTTGAATCCTGTATTGTGTAATTCAGTGAATTATAAAATGAATGTTCTATATGACTTCATTTTTTTAATTATATTTTTTTTAACTATTTAATGAGGAGTCGGACTCATTAATCTAGAATAATTATAAATATAGGTATATCTACGTTTGAATTATTAATGTACATAATACAAAGTATGTGGCATATTTTGGACCAGTACATTTAAGTTATGATTTTTCAATTCTTAACGTATGTATACCTGCTCGTTTTGTCAATTTGTTATAAAATATAGGGATAATGAAAAAAAAACATGAGATTTTAACAGATTTACACGTTTTGAAACCCCTTTGTAATGTTTTCTGCATATATCTGGTTGGGTGGGTATCTATCAAGAATTTTGTGAACACTAAAAGTTCACCGTTTGGCAATTTTTAATGACATTTCACAAAGATATAGTTTTTGTTATGACTTACATATTTACATGGTCATAACATTGTTGTTTAATAATATTAAATCATGGTAAAGGTGCTTCATTCATTTATATGTTAAAACGGATAATAATGTAACCCACCTTTCTGTTGGTTCTACAAACTTTATATTCAGAATTAAGTATTGTATTAAGATAATATTACATAAAAATGTTATGAATTTAGGATTTTAAAAGAGGATGTATTAATTTAAAAAATGAGCATTTTGTCAGAATGTATTAGAACAATGAATACTTTTTTGTTATAATTAATTAGAGATAGTCATATTAAAATAAATGAAGATATTTAATTATTATCAATGAGTTTGCTTGAAGTAATTAAATTGATTGTTAATAAGCTTCATAATACGTTTTACTAATAGTAAAATTGTGTAGGGTAGACCAGGCTAATTTTTTTTTAATAATTGTAAGACTGTAAAAACTTAAAACTCATAGACAGTGTTGAGGTTTCGATTTAGGTCCTACATTGAGCCCAAATGTAGATTGTAGTTGTAAGATGAAAGAAATTATTGGACTAAAGGAATAATTATTTATTTTAGTATTTAATTGATGGTATATTGTATTACTTTTATTACAAGTGTAGTAATAATAAAAAATATTAACATTGAGTCAATGGGACTTTCACTTTTGAGACTAGGTCTCAACGTATTTTCTATATTTTCTTGATCATGTTCCCATACACTTGTTTTGTGGATATACTACAGTAAGCTGGCAATACAGTAAGAATTATAAATACTTATTGATTGGAAAGGGAACTGTATAATTTTATCAAGATTGAAGCATATATTTTTAGGTAAGAACAAAATTTTGTGCTGCTTCAGAAACAATGTTTTTTGTTTAACTGTTTACCTTATAGGGTTGAATCATCGTTCTTAGATTTTTAGTACATATAGCGATTTAGATATATGTACTATTACTATTAGTTATATGTATAGGTGTAATAAACACGTTTTCTTCTCGGAATTTGGTCAGGGTTAATATTTGGAATCACCTTTTTGTCAACGTTTTGTCTTTATTTTAATACATCCTCAGGGCTATAAACTAACAAAAATAATGGACATTTGTTATATCTATTTTACATTCATCATAAAAAAAATCAAAAACTTACTTTTGATTTTTTTATGATGAAGGTAAAGTAGATATCACAAATGTCCATTGCTTTTGTTAGTTTATAGCCCTGAGGATGTATTAAAATAAAGACAAAACGTTGGCAAAAAGGTAATTCCAAATATTAACCCTGGCCAAATTTCTAGAAGAAGAAAAAGTGTTTATTAGTAACTGTGGTCAAGAAAACAATACCTTATAGGTATAATATACATTTTTTAAATTTTGATGCTGATTACAAAACAGACTACATGACTGAAAGAACCGCTACATGACGACAATCATCCACTGTTTTTATCTGCTACATTTATTTTATAAGTGCTACTGAAAACTTAATATTATTGAAAGGGTGAGAAGGGAAGGTAACTGCCTGTTAAAAATAAGGTATACTTTTTAGAAGAAATATATTTGGGATGAGGACTCTTAAAAGTCGCTTAAAAAAATTACATTCTTGCAAAATTTTAAACAATGTATGCCAAGTTTCAGTTTAACATTTCACTACATTACTTCATCGCCAAGTCCCTTTAATACGGGTGCTCCACTGTTTAGACATATTTCAATCATTAATTATATTTCCATCGAAATTAATAAATAAATTCTCACCACATTGAACCTAATTGAATATATGGTTAGCCAGCAGTTTGATGATAAGTTTACTGACAAGAAGCAGTTCGTCATCTTTTTTTAATAACCAATAAATTATCCTATCTACTTTGACAGTTCCATAAAAGTAGGTTTACCTTTTAATAATATTAATTTCTTACCTGAGTGAAGTATCATTTGAAATGACTTTCTTGCTATGGTCCTGTTCTTAAACTTATTTAGAAAATACTGGCTGTTACTTGCTGAATTATGTTAATTCATATTGAGTAAACATACAACCAGAATTAATTAAAAATAGGAAAGGGTCATTTTTCAAAGGTATTATACTGAAACCATAATGATGGGGAATCGAATCATTTTTGAAATGTTAACAGAAAATACATTATAAACCATCCTTTTATTTGAATTAATATAATATTTAGTGAGGGTGTAAAACCAATGTTACATATACATTTTTATCTTCAATGCTACTCTAGAAGTAGTGAAGTGATTAATTTATTAATTGGTCTATAAAAAATTTAGTGGGTAGCATAAGTGGGACAATGTACACTACATCAAGAATAATTTTGTTTAATTGAAGTTAACTAGAGGTGTGATATATTTAACAACTAGTTGATATCACATAAGCTCGAGATCGACGGCTTTACGTCCACTCCGAAGGATGGTGAGTACAATATTTTCCTTCTCCCGTATAACAAAGTCTAAGCTCATGAAGAAAATTTGAAAAAAGTAAAATCAGGCACTCCTAAAGTAGATTTTCTTGTATTTTTTTAATTGGTTTTAAAGAATGGTCAATCAGTTGTGGGAATTATCTGTCGGACAGAAAGCATGAGACAGAGATCCTGAATATTGTATATTATTGATAATGAATCTAATAGTAAGTACATTGATTCAAAAAGATTTTTGGCCAATACCATTACATAAGTGTACAAAAAAAAAACAGTCAACGCAATTTATATTATACTATCAGTATTTATTTTCAAAATAAATTTATAGTTTTGATTCAAGAAAAAAATATTTTAATTGTAATGTGCTACTTTACAAGATGATATAGAAATGATTTTGTCCGTATAAAAAGTGCTTAAGCACTTTGGAGTGTCAAAAGAACTGACTATAGCAAAGTAGTAGGGAGTAGGCTTTGGAAATGCCCTCATTTCCGTTTTAGATATCAATGTCAGCTATAATAATGGAAATTTTGTTACTTCTTTACGTATTATACCAACCAATGTACAGTAGTACCTTCATTATAATAGTTGCCATCCATATAAAGTTCCCTCTCATATAAAGAAGGCCGTCCCAAAATCACTGAGCGTAATCCTTTATCAAATTTTAGCTATTTAAATGATCATAGTTTCGAAATAGTCCAATTAAAAAAAAGTTCTGCCCGTAGTTATGCCCCTAACTTAATCGTATAGTTACTGCCGATGTGCATCATAGTTGTGGCCCTAGGAGGGATCGCAGTTTTCTCATTACTACTTATTTTTCAGGAGTTCATTAGCTGGACAGAGTAATCAAGAAGTTTTTGCTAAACTTTCTTCATCCTCATGGACATCTTTTATCTTCAGGGAGTCGTCTTCTGTCTCCTATCGCAAATCTGCTAACCTCATATCTACTTTCACATATCTCTTCCCCAAAGTCTCCCTTTACTGCAAGTATATTATTTATTTAGTTTATTGAAAATATTTTTTTTACTTATTTATTTTTCATTTGTAGTTCGCTTTTTACTAATTTTTAATATTTTTAATTTATTTAAATGCTATAATTTATTAATTTATTTTTGTTATATTAGTTTATTTATACTTTTTTTCTCCGTCCGTATTATTATTATTATTATAATTTGAGGGTGACTCTAGCACTGCTTCTTAAAAAGTATTGTACTTCCCTCCTTCTGTACTAAAGTGCCCCCAGCAGTTAGCTTAAACGCCTTAAAGAAGCTCAACACTTTTGCTGGGTCCAGCGGTAAAAGTTTTCTATGGTTTTATTGAGTGTCCCGAAACACCTACCTCTGCGCAGTAAAGTTGCCTGACAGTCAGCCACCAGCAGGTGCAACGGTGTTTCTTCCTCTTCTTTACAGAATCTGCACAAACAATCATTAATAATACCCATTCAGGCTCCCTACGTTTCGTGAGAAAGTCACTACCTTTCTCCTTCTTCAGGACAGTGTTCTTTGGGTCCTTAGGTGCACTTCTGGGAGGCTAACTCCCACTAGTTAGCGATTTTGGACCTTCTGCGCTTTCGGAGGATGGTCTCCGGACTTTTATCTCCTTAGTATCAAACAGCAGGAAATCCCTGAAGCTCTGTCGGTAGTATTTTGTCCGCTCCGGCAGAGCACCGCATTCCGGAGTAAGGCTATTTACTCCAGCCTTACTTAAGTAAATAGCCTTACTATTTACTCGAGCTATTTACTGGGTCTCCTGGTATCCTTGAGGCTCCGTTCGTATACAGTTACTCCTGTATCATCCATCATTCGGCATGGATCACATACGCCTTGGATTGGGGCTGGGATAAGAGGAGAGGATTTGGGAAGTTGGAAGGATGTGAAACGAAGATGGTCAGGCTCAGCTCCTGGTCACCTTCTCCTCCTCTTTCGTTTGTCCCTACATATAGCAGGTCAACAGGGTAACTTCGTGAAGGCTGAAAGTCGAAGATGAGTGCAAGAGACTATTAGAGCCGCATAAACACTCCATTACAACCCGCCTCCCTCCGTAGGTTGGCTGCACTAAAATTGATAAATAAGCGAACCAGCAGTGGGAATAGTTGATCATAGACGAATAAGTAGTTTGATATATTTCTTGAAACCACATCACATATGGCTTACATTTGTACTTCTTTGACTGACAGTGACCAGACACGACTTTCATTTGTTCTATAACAACTTTGAGATGAATATCAAATTTAGAAAATTCTAGATCACTTCATTCCGTGTCTAACTTGTTCTTTATGCAACATCATTTCCAGTAACATTTTTTAGGTCATTGACAAAGCTGTTTTTCCTCCAAAGTTTCCTTGTTCTAGTGTAGCAGTTCTGATATGCTTCTGAATAGCTGTGTTCGAGTGTAACAAACATTTGATTCGATTTCGTGTGGTTGGCTATTGAAGTTAACTGACCAGTGCTCTTACTTTTTTCTGACGGCAATTCTATAAGTTTAACGAATTGGTATCTACTCTCAAAGATAAATATTGGAAAAAGCAACTGCTATGGGATGTAGGTCCCATTCTTTCGTTAACAATGTTATCAGTGTAATTTTTCATATACCTGTCACGAGGATGGTTTATCAGTCACATTTGATAACCACTATTTTACAAAATTTTTGCATATATAGGTGGTTCCATATAATCTTACTTATCAGGCATGGTTAAATAATAATGGATAATTTTCAGCTTTTTTAATAATTATTATTAAATAAATAAATATTGGAATGAAATGGTTTGTTTTAAATGATTTTATTACAAAGCGTTTAATTTTATTTATTGTGCAAGCATAGTTAAAGATATGAGCGACGACGTTTAGCCCGTATCTTTAGGTTAGTCATCACTGCTATACAATAATGATGGGGGTAGTTTTAATGATTGGAAACGAAATTCCCTTCCATTGTTCTTCCTTAATGACGAGCTTTTAAATATTGATTATGAGATTTTTCGTTACTTCTGACAAATGAAAAGTTTATCTGCATTTGATTTCGACGCCATGCTTCCAATTACTAGATTAACCGTTTTAACTGATTCATTACATTCTCTCTTTTTAACTTCACTTTATATTGACTAAACTAGAAAGTTTGTTAATTTTAGATACTTGTTTGATAAGTAATTTTTTTTTTAATTTATACTTAAATTAAAGAAAAACTCTAAATTTATATGTAGTAAATAAATATTGCTTTTACATTTTTAAAATTTACTTAAAAATAGAGTACTTAAAAAAACTCTTTTTAAAATAATATTTCATCTAATTACTAAAACATTACCAAAATGGGCGAGATATTGTTTTAAAACTTGTTTAGGAAATATGTATTGCCATAATTTCTAGTAAGGCACTACAGTGGGATTGGTGAAGTTATTTAACTTTGAAGATCATTGCTTAGTAGTGTTGACTTTAGGAGAATAACAACATAATAGAAAATAATATGTTAAAGAAATTTAGAGAAAAATTTATGGTGAGTCATTGACCCAACTTTACAAATAAAATTACCAGGAAAATCATAAAAGTTGTAATACACATATTCAATGACAAGTAATTTCCAAGTTATGTATAACTACTTTATACTTTGTCAGCTTTAGCAGTATGAATAGTTATCTTATCAAAGTATCTAAATTAAATTTTATTATAAATTATTAGTTTTTAAACCAGAAATGGATACTCAACATAACATGTCCATATTCCCAGTACCCAGGCCCAAGTCGACAGCTCAATCCGAAGTTAAACTTTTCCATGACGGAGGAGGAAATGTTATCTGTATTACGACTGATAATAATTGATAATGAAATGGTTCGACCGGTTCTTCATCATCAGATATATCTGAACCGGTGGAACGACTCTGTCACCAGCTTCACGAGAATAGATGGTTAATAATCTCTTAATGTTAATTGCACAACTTCTGTGGAACCAATAATATCTATGAATAGTTCCATAAATTTCCTTTTGAACTCAATTATGAAATCTATATAGGAAATACCTATTTATTTGCTAAAATAAATTTATTAAACACGAATCTTTGTTTATCTGGCTAAAAACAGGTGCTCACTTCCGTACCAAAGAATCTACACATATATTACCCCACTACAACCTATGCATCATTCTGAGAGGATAAGATACAAAGAAAAAAAGCTCTATGGCTTGGAAAATTAATGAGTTGATGAATTGGCAATCAAGTCGAAATGAAAGGTTCAGGAAATAACTGAACAAATATACAAAGAAACCGAAAGGTTCAGGAAATAACTGAACAAATATACAAAGAAACTGAAGTTACATGGCTAAGATACTAGTTTGAGTTGCCCTTGAAGATGGAGGACGGTAATGTGGTTAGAGAATGTGAAAGATAATTCGGGTATTGATAGACAATATTTATTGTCTCGATAAGTGTATTATTTCGGTAAATTGAGAACATTGTTTTTGCTTGATTTGTTTTGAGTAGAAAGGGAAAGAGCTAACAAAAATGACTTTGTTATCACGTTAATCACGAATTTGTTTGTATTTGTGCACTTTTTTTTTTGCTTTTATTTCTTTATCTATTCTTGCCTCCAATTCCTCCCTTTCTATCCCTCCCTAAGTTGGCTACACTGTTTGAGTGTTTCTTCAAGACCTCCTGATGACGAGGCCATCGAAATATAGTAGTATTCCACTAATATGTCTGTATTAGAACTAATATTCGAAATATGTCTGTACTCCACTGTAGAGTTTCAACCGTGGTGTTCGAATGTGATCTCTTATTTTTCTTAACCTAGAGTTACTCTTCTCTGGATGAAACATGAAAATGAGCTTTCAAGAAAATGATATATTTTAGTCAAAGTATAATAAGGCAGAATTAAAAGAAAGCTGATAAGAAATGATTGTGGTTAGTCTGACATTTCAAGGTCTTATATCCGATAAAGTGATAAGTTCAACCAGGTGATAGCAATGGCTGGAGTTGATCAAAAAAATGTCTTTCAAACCATTTAATGGTTGGATAAAAGCTTATTCTTAATTAAAAAAAAAGCTCTTAATTAAAAAAAAAGATACTCGTATTGAATTTATGAAAGAATTTAGAGGGAGGCCAGTATCTGGATGTTTGGTAGATTGTGTTTGTGATAAAATAAGCACTATGCCTTATCCAAGAGAGCCCTCTAGCAATTCATTTTTACTTTACTATAAGTAAAGTATAGTAATCGTGAAAAAATTCAATCTCGAGATTTTGACGGAATTACATGTTTTGAGGTCCCAGAAGTCGTTTTATGAAGTTTTTTCGATGATATCTGTGTGTGAGTGTGGGTGGGTGAATATGTAATCAAAGTATGTGGCCACGCGACGGTCCAGAATCATTGATGAATCAAATTAATATTTTACACAAAAATGTGCCTCATTGTTTAGATGAGCCTTATTGTTTGGAGCAATTATGCATGATGGGAAAGTCACTTTTTTTTTGTCAAAAACCTGTTTTTATAAAATATTTTTTTTCCTAAACTTCTAATTCTAGAGTCTTGAAATTTTGGCATTATCTTTGAGGCAACAAACAGAAAATAACATCAGATTTTTAAAACTACAGGAAATATTTTTCATGAATGAAATGTAACAATTTTGACTTATAATTCAATCTGGAAGCTTGTGAGAGCAATGCAAGCCATACCGTTTAAGGAATCAAAATTAAACTATACCTAAAATTAGAATTTTATGTGGAAGATGAGTTGGGAGGATTTTTTTTCATAATTGCAGTTACCAAAGGGGCGTTGGAGTACATTATCTGTTTTCAGAAAATATTTGAGGTGTAAAAGAATAAAATTCTTACATGTAAAAAATGAATGAAATAAGAAATGAAATTATCTTACATCTTTGATTAAGATAACAAATATCTTTAAAAGACATTTATTCTCACATGCTTCTGAAATTTTTCAGACATGGTAGGAATATTTTCAAGTTTCAAATGGAAAACTTTGTCTTAAATCTTCAATATAGAAAGAGATCAGATAAACTGAAAAATTATTGCTAAACTAAAAATAGTTATAATATTAAAGCATTAATATTTATATTATAATTATTATAAACTAAAAGATTATATACGAGTGTAAAAGATCTACTGGCTATTGGAACAAAAGCCATGTTCTTCTTTAATAGATTATTTCGTAATCTGAAATCTTCACTTCGGCTTTATTAAAGTGTTATTACTCATGTAGTTAAATTAGTGAGATTATTTGCATCAATGGTGTGATATACAAAAATAAGCTTATATATTGATAAGTCGATCAATCACCATGTGTACTACCGCTACCTCCAGGAAAAATACTAGTAAACATCTGCCATTTAGCTATTTATATTATGTTTAAATAGGACATTATATGTTATATACCCAAGAAGTTGAACACATTATGATTACTTACAGAAAAGTTGAGTGTAGGCCACTACAGATTTTTAAATTTGGAACTATTTTTTGGTCTAATTTCATGATTATTAATGTTTAACATAATATTTTAGTATCAAAGTATACAATATTTTTTTCAGTTAATGCTAATGTTAGCTCTAATATAATTCACTGATCTAGATAAAGAAGTTTAGGGGGAAAACATATGGTTTAAATTCATACAATAGACAATATTACCAAAAAATATACACTAATCTACATTTTATTTTTGGTACACTCAATTTGATCCATGAAATGGAGCAACCAGTAGTGTGTCCACAATTTTTTGCATGCACAACTTCCATTGAATCAAATTTTAAAAATTAATTAGGACTTTAAATTCTGTAAATTTGTTAAAATCTCGATATAAATTTTTTCAAGATTACTCTAAGTACTTTTATACAGGAAAGTACTCATAGTATAGGCACATATAGTAAAGGAAAAAGTGGATTGGTGAGAGGAAACAATTAAATAAGTTTTTATTTAGTTGATGTCTTTTATTTTTCACTTTATGATACAAAATAGTTTTAATTGTTAAAATTAAAATTAAAATTTTTATTTTTTTTTAAAATTAATTAATTATTTTTGTTAATTAATTAAAATCTTTTTATTTCGCTAATTATTCACAGGTGAATTGTATTTTTTTGATATTATAACGGCTTCCAATTAATAACCTTGATTAGATGGTCTGATTGGTGCTGCTCCAGGCGGCTGATTTAGAAATCAAATATTACATTAAAAGTTCATCTCTTTGGGAATTTTTTAATCATTGTTTTTATTTATACATTTGTGAATTTTTAGCTAACTTTATTAACTAATAAGCCTTTTGTAGGTCTATAATTAAACAATATTGCATATGATATTTGATAACAATAATAACCTCCCATATGAAGAAAAACACAACTATATAATTCTAATGAATGGAACTATAATTTATAGTATAGTCAAAAGAAAACAGATATAATAGAAAAGTAATTTGCTCTCACTACAACTAATTTAGAGTGAAATATATACAGTTATTTAGTTGTAGAAATGCAAGTTTGTAAATAAGTTCAATTTTAAACTGATAATATTTGAGGAGTAATAATAATAAGAATGATTTATTAAAAAAATGATCTCTACTTAAGAATATCTGAAGGATAGTAAAAAGACAACATTGCAGGAATGATTTTAATTTAAAAACTTTTAAAAACAAAACAAATTCCTGTGGTGCAAAAACTACGGTAGTATGTTAAATTGATTAGAAAGAACTATAAATGACTGAATGACTTGAGAAGTACGATGACACTCAATTGTCTTTATTAAGCTTTAAAAAACAGTTAACTATTAATAAGATAAGAAAAGATAAAGAAGATTATGTTTATAATGAAATTTATGAGTTTTATAAATGCAAGCAAAAAGTCTACCTTTCTTGCGAATTCATAAACTGAAATATGTGTGTTAATACATGCTAGTAAATTGTTTACTGATTCAATTCGAAAATTCATGTCTATCTATTCTATACTTATAAAACTGTTTGTTTTTATTTTGTTTTTGTTTTTATGATCATCTTGTTTGTTTTCTTGTAACCGTGCATTGTCTGAATTAATAATAAAACATAGGAATAATTTCGTGGAAATCAAAACCACGACCTTTGCATTGGAAGTCCATCGCGCTACGCCCTGCGACAAATAAGGGAACTTATTTACAATTCTCTTCCAAAACCTACCATAAATAACGTTTTGCATACTTATAAAACTCTGTTGATCTTTATTGCTGTTACTTGTTTGTTTGTACACAGGTGAAACTCAGAATACCTGTTAATTGCAGTTTATGCCGAATTATTTAAGTAAATTTTAAAGAAAACAGTAAGTAATATATTACTTTACAAATAACGGTATGTAAAAAAAAAAGAAAAATCAAAAATAAATTCTTTCAACATAATTCGGGTAAATTAATGACTCCAGATGTAAAATCTATTAACGATATGGAATAAACCTAACCAGTTATTTTCTACGAAAGATCTTAGGGATAACCTATCTTAGTACCCTTTTTTGAAATCTTGTTGTTGTTTAGACTATGGATTTTTTTTATTCCACACATTTCTGTTAATCACAATTATTATTTGTTATACATATGTATATATATAAAACACATTTTATTTATAAGGAATCAGTCAGTTTTTCAAACTTTGAAAGCCGAAGTTTTTATTTAAAATTCGTAGTTGGAACCTTCGTGTTAACCAGATGTATGAAATTCCGAAAGTATGTATAATAAACTATTACATTAGAGGTTTAAAATAAATAATTTTAGGAACACAAATTTGAACACAAATGTCAGCAAAAATACGAATGTTCTAAGAAATGTTCTAAAGACATACCTTTAATTAATTTTATTTGGGGGAAAATAAATTAAATATATCAATTTACAGGTTTTGTTTGTATTAAATATTATTGAATATTTTATTTGATTGATGTTTTATTTATTTATATAATAAAATAAATGTAAATTATCATTTTTAAATGATATTTGTTTTATTAAATATACGTTCTATGTATATATCGTGAATCATGTTTAGAAAACTATTTCAAAAGCTTGGGTCATATAATAATCTTTGTTTTCATGACCTAATAACAAGAAACAGCCATAACAGTTATTCCTGTCAGCCACATTCAGTGAATGAATTTTATGAACTGTTGCTATAATTTCTTAACACTGAGTGACACAAGGGGTGACGGAGTCGTCTAGTTTTTATATAAAGGTGTAATGTTATAGTTTTCTGTTAGTCTTTCTTTCTCAATTTTAGCATAGCTGCTTACTAAGTAAGTTTTGAAGGAAACTTAAGAACTGGCTATGAAAGTGATTTTAACATAAAAGTTATTTAATTCCTGAATTATTTAGTCCTGATTTTATACTCCAGATATGATTAATCAATCTGCCATTGATGGAGTGTTTCTTTTAGCTGTTTTGATAACCGGTTCCGTTCTCCAGGTCTGCTGTTTAATGGTTTATATTATTATCTACGTATCTTTTCCTTTTGGAGGAATTTGAACTTTGAACAGAAGAGATAAAAGAGTTTTGATGTAAAAATTTTTAAAAAAATATTTCAAATACAATTACAAAAAGTATTAATGAATAAGAAGTGATGTTTTTGGCATTTTTTATCCTTCTTGCTTTATTATTATTTTTAGGGATGTGATAAATACAGCGTTATTAAGGAAACATTCAAAACAATTCTTACTTCTGCCTGTAAAAAAGGTTTTAAAATAAAACCCAAACGTCAGAAAAGAGAGTTTGATTTCAAACCTAGAAAACTAACCGAATCTCTATTACATAATAGACCTATAAATAAATATACACTTTTCGTTAGAAATACGATCCGAAATGGACAAATATAGTTTAATGTAAAAAAAGAAACATAGAGAAATTAATAGCACGTACTTGCAGTCTCTAATTTTTGGTTTGAACCATCTTCACGAGAGATAAGAGAGGGAAACCAAGCGCACTGGTTCAGAGACGGTTAGGTCTCCAATTAGAAATTGGATTGAGAAATTTTCGGTCTCCTAACAGAAAATTAGAGACTGTAAGTGTGTGCTTTTAATTCCTCTATGTTTCTTTTTCTACATTGAAGTCTTCTATATATATATAGAAGGGGTAATTAAGTGTGAAAAAGTAATGCCTTAGAGCATTGTTTCCAAATTAGTTTCGTTGTGGTAAATTATTCCATCTATTACATCAAGTGTTATTTTGATTATTATTCATATAGATTACGTTTAATAATTTTTTGCATTTATTTATTATGATTACATATATATATGATTTATTTATTGTTTATTATATATATGATTTATTATTATTATTATTTCTTTATTATTTATTTATTATTTATTTTCTTTATTTCAGTTCTGTTTTCATGTTTTTGTCTCATTTTAAACCACATTTCAGTTTTTGTTAATATTTTTACTTTACATAATTTATTTATTTTTTTCTTTCCTCTAGTTTGCTCTTCTTGTCCTATTTATCTATTTAATTCTTCTTTTCTTTCTCTATTAAGATTATTATTTTGTTTACTAGTTAATAGTGACGTTAGCTACGACTTTCTAATTGTAGTTATATAAATAAATCAACGTCCAAACCAATTATGAAAGAAATCAGAAAAAAGACTTAGTTATCAGTTGAGGTTAAACTCTAGCGAAGACTGTTTGTTACGGTTGAAAGATTTTAGTCCTTTTTCTGATTTCTTACTGTGGTTTGCAGGTTGATTTTTATTACATGGGTTTATTGTTAAATTATATATATATATATATTGATCAAACCACAATAAGAAATGGGAAAACAAGGAAAACATGGAATAACCCAAACTGAGTTGGGTTTTTGACTCTGACGAAGACCGCTTGTTACGGTTGAAAGATCTTAGTCTTGTTTTCACATTTCTTATTGTGGTTTGATCATTGATTGTTGTTTCACGTGTTTATGTGAAATCTTTATATATATATATATATATATATATATATATATAATATACATTATTGAAAATGACACCAAACTTAGCTGATACCTGTTTCTTAACAAGCTTCTCAATTTTTCTAAATAACACTCTCGTTATTTCGTCTACACAATAAAGTATAGATCCTACAGTCGACATGTTTCGAATGATCAACATTCATCTTCAGGACGTGAATGACTTCTTGAGTGAATTTTCTGGTTTATAATATATGCAATATGAAGACAGTGGGGTTGTTTTTCTTCAAGTTTAAGACAAGCTGGTTGTTAATCCTGTAGGACGAGTGGCCTTGCCGTTTGAGTTGGGTTTCTCGATGCCCTTCATATGAATTATAGAATTTTAAAATTTGATACTATTTTCAAGTTAAATAGTTTTTTTTTTTGAAAAGAACTCGTCTTTAAAGAAAACGAATCTGATCTACGAGTATACATGTACTAATGGGGACTTTGAAACCCAAAAACACTCGTTCATTGGTATGAGACTACTACCACCCTATCAAGAAGGCTAACTATGTACTTAATGGCTGAACACCCAAGAAACATATGCAAGAGAAACATAACGCAAAATTAACCCGAGAGATACTGGTTACAAATACAAAAATAATTAAAAAAGAAAGTAATCACCTCAAACTGAAAATTTTAGAAGCTATATTAATTTAAGACTTTAAATAGTCTTAAATATTCAAGTCGAAAATAGTAGCAAAATTTTAAAGCTGTTTAATTCATAGCAATGGCATCCAGAAAACCTTAGAGGAAGAAACTCGGACGACGGGGTCACTTACCCCGCAGGATTAACGACCAGCTTATCTTAGACTTGAAGAAAAACAACCCCCAAAACTGTCTTCACTTTTCATATATAATAAACCAGAAAATCACGCAAGAAGTCATTCACGTCCTGAAGATGAATATTGATCATTCGAAACATGTCTACTGTAGGGTCTACTCGTATGCTTTATTGTGTAGACGAAATAACGAGAGTGTTATTTAGAAAAATTGAGAAGCTTGTTAAGAAACAATCAGCTAAGTTTAGTGTCATTTTCAATAATGTATGTGTTAAGAAAGGACTGTACCCAAAATATACAAATATATATACTATTGAGACGCTTAGATGTATCATAGTTAGGTCAATAATTACACCATTCACTAACCATAATCATAAAATAATACTTAATACAATTAACACATTAATTAACTTCATTATATTTAAATTTTGATGTTCTGTTTTTGATTTTATTTTATAAGAACATTAATATCAGGTCTTATTTTGTAAATGAGATAAATAAGTTTATATCTCTGAATATAAAATCTAGAAAAACTGTTCATGGCTTATTTGATCTAAGGAAGGAATAGCCTCTACTCTTTTCAGGTTTGAGAATTTACTCTATCCTTATGTGATAGACTGCTACTTTGAACTTAACTTGAGTGTTTTTTCCTAATTTCTATTTTACAATTTCAAGGAATATGTTCACTTGTTTTAAAAACATTTACCAGCAGACTAACTTAAATACATTATAAGTGTATTTAATAAATGTTATCATTTACATTTTCAACAAACTAGTATCTTTATAATAGAAAATTAAGGTTTTCATTTTTTATAGAATGGACTTCTATAATGGAATAGCCGAAACCATAATTGTATTGTATTGGGGTCTACCCCCAATATGGTAGACAATATGAGTCTACTATGTGACCCGGTTGAGATCACAGTATACTTAATACCGAGATTGGAAACCTTTTTATCCGACGTCGCAAAATCATTTTTCCTCAAAGTGTGGGCTGTTATAAAATATCCATCCTTCTAAGCAAATATACCTCGTCATTTCTCATAATGAGTCAAAAACCGAACACTAGCATATACGAGTAACAACACAGTTGCAAACTGAAATTTCTATTAATATTACATTAATAAGACACATTTGTCTGCATTTATCTTCACAATTCAAAAGTTATTTTTAATGACATGTAAGTTTTTACTGGTACATATCTGGGTCTTATAGGACCCTGTTTCACTCATATGTATATATTTCTTTTAGTACACTGTTATGAAACTTATACATGTTCTTCTCTTTTTATCAGTATTTTTTTCTTAGGCTTAGTAGAAAAAATATATATTATATAACTATATATTTTACTGGATATAAGAGTATGAGCAATGTATCAAAAGAAGTAAAAATAAAAAAGTAAAAAAAACAACATCGATAGTAAAGTTTTTAGAAAAACACAGATATCCAATATATGAGTATGATTTAAACTCATCTGGATCTTATCTTATCGATTAAAAATAACTTTATTTTCTCCCAAAAGTTCTTTTAATACAACTTTGAAATAAATTCTAGGTCTATTTAGATCAATTATCAAACCACAATAAGAAAATGGGAAAACAAGACTAAGATCTTTCAACCGTAACAAGCGGACTTCGTCAGAGTCAAAAACCCAACTGACTGTCAGAGTCAGTTGGGTTTTTGACTCTGACGAAGACCGCTTGTTACGGTTGAAAGATCTTAGTCTTGTTTTGCCATTGTCTTATTGTGGTTTGATCATTGATTGTTATTTCACGTGTTCATGTGAAATCTTTTTGTCTATATAGATATGTAATTTTCAAATTCTTTTCTCTATATTCTACATTAAGTCTAAAATTTGGATTTTATGCTATTGTTATGTAATTAAACAATTAATTAATTTATTAAAATAAAATATATAAAATATCATTGTACCAAAAGAGGTAAGGGTGAGAGGGCAGTGTACGAGGTAAGTCAATTTATAATAATAATAATAAAATAATGTACCAAATATAAATCCCTCATTAGTATCCATTTTTGTAAAAACAAATCGTCGTTTAAATAGTGTAGTATACTGTTAGGGCCAATGATCATATCTCTCTCCGGTGGGTTTAATTGAACTCTAAACGTTCTTTGGCTGCATCACATCATGTCGTAGGCCTGTCTGACTCACCAATGTTAAATGCCCAAGTATTGCTCCTGACCTCATTTGTTCATCATGGCTTGTTTAACAATCTCAACCCTCCCTCCTATTCTTGCATTATACTCTTTTTAAATACCTCTCTTATCCCTCCCTGTTCAACCTAAACCATCTGCTTGATCCTTCCCTATTCTCATCTGTCAACATCCTGTCACTGTGATGGTTATAATTTCTTGGTTGCTAATTTTCACTTTTATTTCAGATTAATACTGTTGTTATATATATATTGACCGTTTGATAGAATAGGTGTGTTCTCTAATCGGGGTTCGGCCAATTTTCCAGGATAAAAAATCAAACTCTCGTTGCCAACGTTACGGTTTTATTTAAAACCTTTTTCATAGGCCTACAAACAAAGGATAATAAGAACATTTTTCTATATATTATATACATATATATATATAGCATTCATCGATAACAAGATTTCACAATAAACACGTGAAATAACAATCATCAATAATCAAACCACAATAAGAAATGGGAAAGAAATTAAGATCTTTCAACCGACCGTAACAAGCGGTCTTCGTCAGAGTCATAACCCAATGAGGTTGGCTTTTGTCTCTTTTCAAAACTGTAGCGGTTGGGTTTTGACTCTGACAAAGACCTCTTGTTACGGCTGAAAGATCTTAGTATTTTTTTCCATTTCATATTGTGGTTTGATCATATATATATATATATATATATATATATATATAATATTATTATATACATCAATGATCAAACCACAATAAGAAATGGGAAAACAAGACTAAGATCTTTCAACCCTAACAAGTGGTCCTCGTCAGAGTCAAAAACCCAACTGAAACACTAGATACCGAAAACATCTGGTGAGGGGTTTTCGGCATCTAGTGTTTCAATTGGGTTTTTGACTCTGACGAGGACCGCTTGTTACGGTTGAAAGATCTTAGTCTTGTTTTCCCATTTCTTAGTGTGGTTTGATCATTGATTGCTATTTCACGTGTTTATGTGAAATCTTTATATATATATTTTATTAAAGTAGACGGCAGCTTCCGCATTCACGACCTTTTTGCTGGTGTTTTCTAGTTTTCTAACTAGTTTTCTTTGGTAGGGAGTGATTTCGTGAAGGAGTTGTCCCAGAGACATCGAAGAAATCTGGGACAACTCCTTCACGAAATCACTCCCTACCAAAGAAAACTAGAAAACACCATCAAAAAGGTCGTGAATGCGGAAGCTGCCGTCTACTTTAATAAAATATGTTTACAAGAGAATCTGCTGCCAATATACACTATATATATATATATAATATATATATAACATACACAATTTCTGTATTAATGATATGTTTATGCTTATACTTAGCGTCAAATGGTCATCTCCTTTTACGACATATCTTAAACAGAGTAGATAAAGAAATACATATATACATTTTTTCTCTATTTCACTTATGATTTAATTTTGGTACTTTATGATTAAAGAAGGAGGAAAGAGTTACATTTTTTATTACCTTACTAAAGTAGTGGAACTTTGCTAAGTATAATAATTAGAGTTTGTTTATGGCGTGTCTTTATTTTGACTCCATTTTCAAGAAGAATTTTAATAACATTGTGATGATTCTTATAAAATAATTCCTCAATAAAATTTGAACCCGAGAATTTCTTCTTAAAGAAACACAATGTACTGATGATAAAATTTAATAGCAAAATAAATTAAGTCGTTTATATGGTACACTTTTTATATTTATGAAATTGAGTATAATTGTATAATATAAAAACACATGTACAACCCCATTAAAGTTTTAATAGTTCTGTAATTGATTTAAATAAGTGTTTATCTTCATAGTTTTAACGTTTAGTTTACAAGTAATGTGTTCCTGTCATCAGTGCTAAAGACCTTTCATAATTTTGTTTGGATTGTTTTAGCATAAATTACTGAAACTATTTTAATGAATTTAATTTTTATTTTCAACTTAGATCGATCTAGTGTAGCAGAAGATGTTAAACTTAATAACAGTATTAATAGGGAAACTTAACTAAGAATCATTTAGTTTTATAATAATTTAAGAAACATAACATGGGAATATTGGATGCATGTATGATCAACTATTTTATAATCGTGGAATGGGCCACATTTAGCATTGGTTGAGAGCAACATGCTTTACGGCAATATTAACCATTCTCTAGGCCAATATTTAAAAAGAATTTCCGATTGATTGTCAATCTTTTATAGGTGCTTTGATAGATTTGATTTAATTAAAAGAATTATAAACGTTTATTAAACAATGAATTTATACAAACAATGAATTATAAAAAAAAGAAAAAAAAAGATTTGCTCTACTTAGGTCAGGTATCTATTATACTTAAGTTCGATATCAACGATCATAGAGCTTACATCAGCAACCACTCTCATGGCTTTGAAGGCCATATCCCGTGAGAACAAACATGGACTGTTTTGATATTAGAACGTGTACCCAGCCTTTCGGCCATATCACGTATAATAGCAACACAGATCGATGCCTTTTTTACGTGAAAACTCTTTCGCCGCATCTCGGGGACAAAAGCCCTAGCCGAAGATAGAGGCAAAACAGCCTCCGAGATACGCCCGAGGTGGACCACACGGAGGCGAGTTTCCACGACACCACATCACTTAACAAACATGGACTCCCTTTCAATGATTGTTACAGATGTACGTCAAATGCCCATAGCAAAAATGTCTCTGCGAGATATGGAACTTCGGACCATCTGGCTCCTTAATGTGTGCAGTGCACCTGGTCCAAACCTGAAAATATAATTTTCTCTAGATTACACAAAAGATTTGATTATTTATATAAATTGATTTAGGCCACTCCAATTTTCCAACTTAGACTTTATTCCTGTTCGAATTGAATTTATTACAGGAAGAGAATTTCCTTATTTGTTACTATTATATTAATAATTAAGCACCAAACTAAGCTTAGCTAACTATAACATCACTGATAGTTGGCGAAGTTCGCCGGGTCAGCTAGTTATTATGAATTATTTGATAAATTGATTATTATCAATTTAATTGTTTTAATTATATTAAATATATTATATATTTAAATTTATATTTTATATATTATATTAATTATATTAAATTAATTGTATTTAATTCATTTTATTTATTATTTAACATTTTAACATAATAATTTTTTATTCTTCTTATTATATTCTTCTCTCTCTCTCTACTCTCTTCTCTTCTCATCGTCTATTCTCTCCCTACTCTACTCGTTCTATTATATATATAGTTGGCTTCTGCTACTCAAAGGGACTACTTCTGCCCGATGACGAAGAATGTCGAAATATCGTTGTGAGTCTTTTTTTGTGTGTTTTTATCTGTTTTTCTCTTTCCTTTGTGAACTATGTGAACTTATATATTATATTATATATATATAATATATATAAGGTATATAATATTCTAATTTATTAAACCACGAAATGAAAAGGGAAAAATACTAAGATCTTTCAACGATAACAAGCGGTCTTCGTCAGAGTCAAAAACCCAACTGAGATTTCACGTGTTTATGTGAAATCTTGTTATATATATATATATTATTAAAGTATACGGCAGCTTCCGCATTTACGACTTTTTTGCTCGTGTTTTCTAGTTTTTGAACTAGTTTTTTCTGGTAGGGAGTGATTTCGTGGATTGTTTTAGCATAAAACTTTCCACGAAATCACTCCCTACCAGAAAAACTAGTTCGAAAATTAGAAAACACGAGCAAAAAAGTCGTAAATGCGGAAGCTGCCGTATACTTTAATAAAATATGTTTACAAGAGAATCTGCTGCCAATATACACTAATATATATATATATTACTAAATAATAATTAATATATTATAATAATTAAGTAATAATTTTAATTAATAATAAAATATTTTAATATTATATTTATATGTTAACATAATTAATTTATGACGTTACAGATTTTCGGTATTTATTTATCTCTTTTATATTTATATATATTTTTTATTTATTTATAATGCTGCTTTCAGAAAGTCCTGAGGAAGGATATGTATGCTGTGTAGATTCTTTTGGGTGCGCCCTTCAAATGTATTGAAGTACATTTTTTAGTGACGTACTTTACATTTGCAGTTCATCTGGGTTTTGAATCCAGACATAATGAAAAATTCGACATAGAATTTTATCATTATTTCTAACTATACTATATAGTAATACTATACATGATTAACTGTACACATAGTGTGGTTTAGTTCATGTTATTAATAAGAAAGTTGACATTGACGTAGTATTATTGTTGAATAAAGTGTTGTTTAGAAAGAGTTACTATAAAATAAAAGGACTATTATATAGCGTTTATAATAAATCCACTATTGTTTTGAAAGAGTTGCTATTGGAAAAAATGGACCATTCAAATAGCGTTACTGCTGATTGAGAGTTGTTTTGACAGAGTTACTGTTGAAAAAAATAATCCATTCGAATAACAGTGTTGTTGAATAGAGAGTTGCTTAGAGAGAGTCACTATAAAAAAAAAAAGGGACCAATCATATACCACTATTGTTAATCTGATGTTGTTTCGAATGAATTACTCTTCACAAAAATAGACCATTAGCATAGCTCTATCGTTGAATCAGTTGTGGTTCAAAAAGGGTTACAGTTGAACAAATAAGTATTCATATACTGTTTTTGTTGTATCCAGTGATGTTTGTTTTATGGAAAAAAAAATCGTCCGATATCCATAGGAAATGGCTATACTCGTATTACTAAGGGCTTTGAGCTGTGAGACTGAAATCTCTTTCGTTTTCCTCAGTTTCTTCTCAGATGTAGATGTTGTTTTGTATATACTGTTTATAATGCTGTGTACACCAGCTAGTAAGGAAATAAAGTAATAAATTTAAGACAACTTAGTTTTGTAGTCTTCATACTTAAGACATCTACTTAAAGCTTTTCATTTACATTAAGACCCACGCCAGGAAGTGTAGTCACTGGATTGCTTCTTCCCTCCTGTGTTTCCTCATACATCTGTGTTATCAGTGTCACTTGTAATGTAACACTTACATTGTTGTGACTTTAAACAAATAAAATTTAAAAAAAATTTTTACATTAAACACTGTTATTGTCAATTTTGACGCGTTGTAATAAAATTGCACTTTTGAGGATAGAGTTGAAGGTTACTAAGTAGGGCCAAATGATAAAGTTTATTACTAATATTTATTGCTAATAGTAATAAATGATAAGTCAATTATTACTTATTTATAAGGAATTACTAAAAACTTAACATCTAAAATTCATTTCTTTCTTATGCCGGTAGGAAATGATGTTCTAAATTGATTTAGGTTGGTCGATGATAAGATGGTTGGTTAAAACAAGCATTTGTGTATCGGCTTTTTTTTGAAAGACTATGGGCAAATAGTAAATATTATTATGTGAAAAAATAAATGTTAAATCCACAATTAGATTTAGTAGGAAGGGGATATGGTGGAGATCCATGGGAATTGGGATACTGTAACTCCTTGAGCTTATTCTGTATACATTGAATTGTCCAAAGATTCACTTATTAATTTCACTTTTTTTTTTTTAATTACAACCAATTCTTGTAAGAAACGGTTGACTAAATTCATTGACAAATTATAATTCCTAGTTATCATTGCGGAATAAATTAATGGCTTGTTTTGAATCTAGACTTTTCTATTATACTTAAACGCACGATAAACTGATAACCAAATCTGTTAACGCCTCAATAACTGTAGATTTGAATGAGTTCATTTGCACATGTTGTCCAAACAAAACAGTATGCTGGCTGGACCCCTCCTACCTCACAGTCGTGTACAAAGAGATGTGCATTCATCGGTGCACGTCACTGAACTCCTGCAATCACCTTATAAAGTAATACTTGCATAGTCAACGCCCACCCATCTCTTTTAATATCCTTCTTTCACAGGTTTTGATTGATGTGTACTAATAAATCTATGAATGACTGGTTGTTTAGTGCTAATTGCTATATAAATTCTCTATGCATTATATTTAACCCTTCATAGAGAAACAATGTTAAACTAATTTTATACAAAGTTAAACCTTTTTTTTATTTTCTTATTGTATTAAACAAATTAAAGTAGATAAAAAACAATTGGCATACAATTCTTGTTGCTATTTATAACACTGAAATTTTATTTACATTATATCTACGTTTATAAGCAATGTTTGTATATGTCATTACCATTTTTTTGAAAATGAGATTTAGTATGAAAAATTTTAGGGATAAGTATTTCGGTTTGACATCAAACTTTTATTTTCCGAGGTTTCTGTTGAAATATATATATATATATATATATTAATAAATGTAATAAATATATATATATATTCTAATATATTAATAATATTAGAAATAGAAAAAACCGTCATACCTCGTAAGTTGATGTCGGAGATGTTGGAGCGCTTTCGGATCTTGTCCATCTTCGTTCGCAACTAATCTATGGGGCTATTGTCAAGGGGTTTTATAGTTGTGTCCACTGCTGTCTAGATATTGTTATTTCATCTTATGGCGTTATTTTAGAATTTATTTCATTATTATCTAGTCTAATATCTAGACAGCAGTGGACACAACTATAAAATCCCTTGACAATAGCCCCATAGATTAGTTGCGAACGAAGATGGACAAGATCCGAAAGCGCTCCAACATCTCCGACATCAACTTACGAGGTATGACGGTTTTTTCTATTTCTAATATTAATCCTACTAACCTCAGTGGTAATAACTATATATATATATATATATATATGATTAATTTACCACAATGAAACAAATTTGGAAACAATGCTCTAAGGCCTTTCGTCAACACATCGTCAGAGAGCAAGTGAATTAAAAAATAATAAATACTTGTTAACCTGGTTGATTGAAGTTTCTAGAATTGTTGGTAACCCTGAATGTGTTTAATGATGAAAAAGTCTTCATCTGTTTAATTATTCCTCTAATCAAAAGTTCATCCAATTTATAGAGTCCTAGGCTATTGTTCATTAATTTCTCATAGAAGTTCTTTATGAGCGCACTTTCCACAATATTTCTTCTTCTTTCCGAAGAGACATATATTAATTCATTTGCTTCATTCCAGTTAATCACATGATCTGTTTCTTATGTGTATGAACAAGGCACTCTTTTCGTCTTCTCTTCTGATGGAATATTTGTGTTGTTTTATCCTTGTAAGAAGACCTTTGATAATCTCACTTTGAATTTGATTTATCTCACTGTCGTCTTAAATTTACAAGTAGATTGAAGAAGATTACATTTTCCCTTTTCGTGGAATAAAAGTTACATTGGGTAAACACAGCAATATTTTAACTGATTAGTACACAAAATGTATTGAAAGGTTTACTTAATTATTATTCTTCTCAAACTATGATCAAGCAAATTAGTTATAACGGAATTAGTAAAATAAGTAATTAAAGACACTTATATAAGTTTCAAGGTAAAAAAAAAACTTTGCAATGAGTAATAAAAGTAACTCAGGAAATTATATTTAACTAACATGCCAGTGAATCTGCCAAGCTAAAGTAACTACAAGGAGGGTTTGAGATTTCATATTCAAATTAATAGTATCGTCAAAGTTCAAGGAATCATCTGGTGCCAGCCTATTAAGGCAGTCATTGAGAGAAGCCTAAACCTCTGCAACAAACTTGACCTCGAACTTTACTAAGACTCTTAAGTTCTATATTTCACATACTTTTTACGTCTTATTTTTTATAGGCCGACGTATTGCTGGCACACTCATGCATTAGAAGTTACTAATGTTTATATATCTACTATGTAAAGATGGGCTGAATACTTACGAGTTACTGACTGATCTATCGTAACACACACAAGTTACTAGCTGATACTTTGTGATACAACTGCAAATGGAAAGTTACTATGCGTCGTGACACACCTATGTACTGCTGATGCCTTGTAATGTCATGACATTGCAAGTGATACACTGATGGTCACAGTGGTAATTAGGACTAGCATTACTTTTAGATGCTCGATCTGCTTACAAGTCGCAAGAACAAATAAAACCCTGATACAAAATAAATGCACACGCCTTATGTCTGGGACACCTTAGTATACCAGAAATGTGGATATTCAAAGAGACCTCAGGTTTGAATCAATTGACGAATTCACAAATAGGCTGGTGACCAATGAGGGCACGAAAACCAAACCCTACTTGTCCAGAGCTTATCCCTAAGAACTCCTCAACCACATCCATCATAGAGGTTGTTGTTAAAATACAAAACCAAACTCTAGACATACAACTTTTCATGACTCAAGAAATGACTACGAAATAATGTATACCGAATACCGAATAAAAGAGTACAGACATTTACTTACTGACTCTGCAAATACAGCAGTATTAAAATTCAGCTGTAGTAGGTCTGTGACGTGGAACTGCTAATTACAACGCGCAGTAAGGTGCACGGAAAGAATCATTGGTCATTGTTATCTACAAATTTCACATACCATCCTGATTTGCCTAGACCTATGAGTTAGATAACACTGGCCTACAAATACATCAAGTCGCTGGATAATATAGATTCCTATTGCTAAATGTACTTATATTTTAACTTAAAATTATTATACCATTTAAGCATATATGTTATGTGAATAATTTTTCATACCATAATTTCAAATTATTTAATTAAAAGGTTTCTAAATAACACTAGAACAGTTTTAAATCATATTTAATAACCAGGATTTGAGGATAAAGCACTAATTACTAAAACAATACTTTGCAAATAATTTCATTATATTTTCAATATTGTAATTAATGAATAAATATTTACTCTGAAAATTCTAACTCAGAAAGTATGTAAAAGTTTATCATTTATGATATTTAGATTGCTTTTATTAATGTTAGTTATAAATGCTAAATAAATTAATAATTAAATGTCATTACATTGAATTAATTTCTTATTCCATTATGTAGTATAATTTACCAATTATTCTTTTTCCTTATTTTAATGTCCAAAATTTTTTTTCAATTTTAATGGCACTAACTACTATTCTGCAATTTTTAACTTACGATAGGAATTATCCAAGGGTTCATCAGCGATACGTTATGAAAGACTAAATGTCCCTTACTAAACTAACAGTTTAGACGAGAGGCCAAGTTAGCTCAGTGGTTAACGTACTCGCCTCTGGGTTGGTAGTCTGGGGGTTCGATTCCCATCTGGCCCTCGATTTATTCACGCAGGAGGTGAATAAATCTGAGTAGGTCGGTACCGAGCCTGTACGATGTCAGGTTCTCGTTAAAGATCCCTACTCGAAATGAACTCGTGTTAGGCAAAAATTTAGGACTCCCAATGTAGAATCTGTAGAATCACCGATCAAATAAAGAGTTGGTAAACGGCTGACGTTATCACTCGCTGGTGGATCACTTAAAAAATAAAAAAAAATTCAGACGCTTAAGCAATAGGTGTGCCATCATAACGTAAGGAAACATCTAGCAATAATCATAATAAAGCAAGAAATTTAAAAGGAAAAGATAAAAAAATATATTTATCAAACATTAAAACAATATAATGAATTTATATATAGAGATCATTTTGATGACTTGTGGGTAAGTTTCCTTGTTTAGCTTGCTTACAGTTTGATTATATATATTTAATTATATATATCCAGAAATATATATTGATTTTTCAATATACAGATAGTTCCAATGTCAAAGAAGTTATCTTTTTTCCTTGTAAAATGTAACTCTGTAGGGCAAAAAATATATTCTTGGTTTACGTTTTATGGGAAGTTCTTTCATTGAAATAATTAGCTAATTAAAATATTTTACTGTTAGTACCGTTGGTTGATGCTTTTATAACTTAAGTGTTGTATTTATCTTCGAGTTTAGTAGAAAGAGTAGAAGGTTTTTTTTTATGAAATGTCAATTCTATAAATGCAATTTTATCAATTTATAGATGCAATTTCGATTTTATTTTTAGTTATGTTTACTCTATTGTATAAATACATATAACCATTATGTAGTTTTGAAATTTCTTTGATTATTATAATAAAGACATCATCTTATTCAATTTCTTACTAATTAACTTTTTTCATTTTGTTGAATGAAATTTCACCAAATGGTGGCTAAGCACTATACGTTATAAGATTTCTGTGGTTTTTCTTATGAAAACAAGGTATGAACATGTTATATTATGGTTTAATCATGTTTTTATCCCAGCGTTTCTTGATGTATGAAAAATTTTTTGATACACAATTGACCCAAAGTTCTGTAATAATTTGCACACATATACCTGGGATAGTTTTTGTTTTACTGCTATATCTTGAATTGGCTGGTAAGTAGATAAATAAATTCCAGAACAAAGCTGATGCTAACTGCTCTATGTTGTTAAAGGGACTTTCTTAGTTTTAGATTACTGTTTGTATTAGATGAAGGCAATCGGAAAATGTTAAACAGCTCTTGCTTGTTCTGTTATGATATAGTCTTCACATTACAGGAAGTCATCCTGCAATCTCCTATTGCTAGGTGTGTCCATCTATGAAACAATATCGTTCTACAAAATGGTCTTCTTATTATAATCCACCCAGGTGTTCATTGCAGATGAGCAAAGTAGCTGCTTTGAGATATTCAGTAGAACTTCGCTCATTTTAAAAAAAAAAAAAAAAAATCGAAAAACACTAGCAGTTTGAAGATACTCTGCTGTGAAATGGTTTAAAATTCTTTTGATAGAAATTTGTTTCATGTTAATTAGTTTTACTTTAATATTGCGAGTATCACAGATTTCATTGAGAACTCTAATAAACTATTATTGTAAATAATGGGTCACAATACTCTGGAGTTGAATTAACATGTAACACTTTTTATGAAGTCTCCTGACTTGTTCTGATGTTAATTCCATCATGTGAGCCCTCAACACCCTTCTCATCAGTGTGACACCTTAAACCCAATTACCATCCTTTCTCTTCTGCTGCCAATTAATAACATCCATGTCATACAAGTGCTTCTCATTTAGCTAAATATAATCTTATTAATAGATTCATCTTTATAAAGAAAAAAAATTGTTAAAATTTAATTTTTTTTTTCATCAGAAATTATTTAAAATTAAATATTCGAAATCATGACCCATTGGATATTTTATAATAAATTATTAATTTCGTTAAAAAAAAAATTTACTTAAATATATTGAATACTTTAAATCTGTAAGCCTGTTAATGAGATATTACTATAAGCAAGTAAGTTGGACTTGTTTAGGGTTGAAGATAAAAGGCGTAAGAATAATAGTATCATAAATAAAGCTATCCAAAAGTGATGAAATGGTAAGACAACTAGGGGGGTTATCTCGAGAGATACAGGATTCGAAATCTTAGTGCTGGGCATAGAGCCCTTCTTTAGGGTACACATGTAAACCGTCCTTTCCCTATCAAATTAATACCTGAATATTTCACGATTTGCTTCACCAGTTATAAATGTTGGAAACAAGTAAAGGGGGCGTTCTTCTTCAGACGGGGGTCCATTGTGGGGCCGCGATGACTTTGTTTATTTATCGAGGGAGGTTCTTCAACCAAGTCCTCATTCTCTCTCACCCTTATCCTCTATTGCTCTTTGATTTGGCAACCAAGCTGTTTCAACCCTCACTCCTTACATTTAATATTTCATCCTCTGACAAGCACTTGTAATTATTTATATATTGGTAATTGAATTCTTTGTGTTGCTATATTATGTGAGTCAAGGTGGGCGCCTTCAAAGAGAATTCATGAAAGCTTCACAAGCGGTTATCAACTTTTCATATTGCTTCCTCAGTGATTTTGCAAGACTAAAATCTTAAAATATACATAATCATGAAAACTGCACACTCAAACAACCCTTCTAACAATAAATGGCTTTAATATAAAACATCTAATTAAAAATAATAATCAAGTTAATAAACCATGCTTTGAGTGCTCACAAATATTATCTTATAAGGCGTATTATTTTTTAAATCTGTTATATTTTTAACTTGCTTTCAAAATAAATTCATTACAAAAAAAAGAAGGAATAATACAAATGCTTAACATTAATTTGTATTTTAATCAGAGTAACTCAATAAATATTGTAATATTAATGCCTTAATTATAACACTTAAAACATTAAATTTTTGAAGTTAAAAATTCAAAGAAAAACGAAAAAAATATTCTCAAAGAAATCTTTTTAATTGAACCACTGATACCTATTTACTAGCGATGCACCTTGAAACTACTTGACTAAGACAAATAAGAACATACAAATCCTCGAGACGTTGACATATTGGAAACTGGAAAGTCATTCTGGATTTTAGGTGTGTTAGGAGGACGGTGAAATCAAGTAATGTAATTGTAAGGATGGATTTTCATGGGGTATTGTGCCCTATACTTGCTGAGTAGGTGTAGTATTTGGAGGGTAAGTTGTGGTTTTTGAAGGATTTGTGCACTAGCAAGCTACTCCACCATGAGTAATGTTGTCAGGATGGTCTATACAAACGTGATATAGTCAGATATTTGAAATTATTACCGTGATATGAAGTGAGTTTTGGTAAGAAATGCAATGTCAATTACCTTGTGTAATACCAAGTCAAGTTCATGTCTACGCTGATTAAGTTCATTAGAATTCGAGATAACAATAGCGATGGATTGTTCATGGTTGGGTTGTTCATTTTGCAGCAATAACATGAAAAAGGTTGGTTATGGCTGAGGCAAGAAGTATATTGAGGAGGGCGATAGTTGATTTAAGATCGTTTAAAAAGGTAATGAGAAAGAATGAGAAACCGGAGGATTGTGACGGAGGATAAATGAGGATGGGCATTTTAAAGAGTACTTGTTCTTATACTGAAGAGGCACATCCTTTTACAGCAAAGTTGGCTGAGATGACGTTCTTGAGAGTTAAGGTTATCTACTAGTTTAGTAAGAGTTCTGATTAAGTCGATAAAATGTTTACTGACTAAAAATATTAGAGGAGGTAGTAGAAGAAAAGTGGAACTTTTCTCCACTCCTATTACCGTGAATTGAGGTTAGTAGATGGGTAAATGGTTTGACAGATTTATTTTTGATGCTGAAATTTATATCTATTTAATTACCTAATAATATGGCCATATCAGTAATATGGCCCATATATTACATTTCAGTGTCAACTTGTTACTAATTGACTGAGTTAGTAGAATCTGCTGGGCAGATGTTCTGGACTTCCCTTCCTGATAAAGTATGTGAGGTGTCCAGTCACTGGGATGTGAACAATGACCCGCAGCAGGTAGCTAGTGCAGTATCTGATACAAAACAAAAAATCTGACTGAGACCCCACTCTTACTCTCAGACTCTAGCACAAGCACCGCCTGACCGTCATCACCGAATGACAAGGTACACAATAAACGACATACTGCACATACACACCTGTAAAACAGACCTCCCACGACTTCTAAGTAATTTAATAAAAAAAAATATGAATATTGCATGAAAAAACTTTTACGAGCTTTAAATATTTGATAAATTTACTCTACAATTAATAATACATAATAAATGACAGTTATTAAGTTCCGGACAACTTGTCAAATTATTACAGAACAATGGATTACATGTTTGTTATAACTGATAAATTAGTTATAGCAGTATTAATATGAATGAAGTAGTAATGTTTTTTTCAACGACTTTGATAATACGAGTATGTTTACTTATAGTAAAGTTGAGTGTAGTTTACCCTCGATTTTTTAAGTAACCATTTAACAAATTAAAGATAATATTAACTTGTAAAGTTTGGCGTGTAATAACAAAACATTTATTTTACTGGCTACTGTTACAGATGTTTGTATATCAGATATCCACTTTTTTGCTTCATACAAATGGATGTAACAATTGTATGAATTTGAAGTTAAAAATTTTACTTCGAAGAATTTAAATTTTTAAGCAAAGAAATTATAAAGGATTAAGTCAGACGGGATATATAAATTTTGCAATTCAAAACCATATGGAATGGATTAAAATACTGAAACTTTAAGCTCTCTACAATACAATTCTTAGTACGAATATTATTGAAGATAAAGTTAAAAAAAAGTACAGAAAAGTTGTTGAGGTTTTATAAGGGGGCTTTTAAAGAATGCAATATTAAAGGGGGATTATAAAGAAAGAATTGTGGAATATAAATGTGAGTGTGATCATTAAGAAAGGTAATAGGAGTTGATGAATCACGCGCTGGACGGTGGTGAATAGGAAGCAGGTTTTGTGCGGTCTCGACAGATAAACCATTAATGCTTCATTCAAAGCGCAATAAAGGAAAAAAATATAAGCGACGGGATGTTGTATAAATAAATGAATTGTACGACAATGCTAAGGAATGAGAGGATGGGTGGGGGGGGGGGGGCAATTTATCATTTGGAGATTGTGTCTGTATGGCTTTAGTGGGAAGGAGTCGATGAATTCTCAGCGATACTATGTCTACTACTTACCATTAAGAACGGCAGACTTTTCAATAGTATACTACTAAGCACTGATAAACATATACAAACTTACAGAACCATTTATACAAATCTAGAGAGATAGAAAATCTAAATAAAACAGTTAGCTAGAAAACAAATTTGTTTTTCTAAGACTTTTTGAAGGATAGGTGCCTTCAAAGTTGACGACGGAAAACTAATGGTCGAGATGTTTGACAGTGCCATCAGTATACTTCTCTTCTGTTTACCAAGCACAATGCATCTCCTCTTCAACTACTGCTGCACCCAATCTGTAATTGTTCATACAATATATAGAACCTTTTCATATCAAAGATACAATATATATCTCTAATATAAATGTATACAGTATTTATTTTTAATAATTTACAGAATTTAAGACAAACTACAAGACAGCTGAAAATAATTCGTTTTTAAGAAGGGGTTCAAAATAACCGCTGGAACAAAACCTAACATAACTTAGAATATTATTTATAATTAATATTCTATTATTATTTTCTGTAATTAATTTTAATATTGAGCATAATTAAAAACTTACAGAAAAAATCAACCGAATAAATAATTGGCTTCCAAGTTGATTTCTTCTTTTGTCTAAAATTAGTTGATCCTTTCTGTAAATTGTGGGACCCTGATGAAATGGAATAATAGAATTCTTCAACGATTTAAACGTGTTTAATCTTGGAACTTTTCTTAATCGGCCCTACACAAAGTGAATTAATCCCATCGTCTCCTTCGCTTGTTAAACTTTAAATAATTGGGTTAGTAATGTAAAATACTTAATTAACAGATAACAAAATGCATATACAATTTTTACTTTACTATAAGTAAAGTATAGTGATCGTGAAAAAATTCGATCTCGAGATTTTGACGGAATTACATGTTTTGAGGTCCCAGAAGTCGTTTTATGAGGTTTTTACGATGATGTCTGTGTGTGTGTGGGTGGGTGGGTGGGTGGGTGAGTGTGTTAGCATTGCTTGTTACCACGCTACGGTCCAGAATCTTTGATGGATCAAGTTGATATTTTACACAAAAAAAACGAAGATCCCTTTTGTTTGGGAAGAATTATGCATCATGGGAAAGTCACTTTTTTTGCCAAAAACCGTTTTTTAGAAAACATTTATTTCTCCTAAACGGATAACTCTAGACTTTTGAAATTTTGACATTATCTTTGAGGTTACAAACGGAACAAACGAAAAATATATTCAGAATTTTTAAACAACGGGAAATATTTTTTTTTCAAACAAATGTAAAAATTTTGACTTATAATTCAATCTCAAACCTTGTGAGAGCGATACAAGCCATACTGTTTGACGGATTAAAATGAAACTATGCCTAAAAATTGAACATTATGTGGAGAATGAGTTGAGATATTTTTTTTTCAAAATTACATTCGCTAAAGAGGCGTTACAGTGCGATTTGTCTTTTCAGAAAATGTATTTTTGACGCTAAACCGCTCATTGAAAAATAATGAAAATTTGACCAAAAATGGAACAAAAAATTAGCAATTCATAAAAAAAAATCATGAAGTTTCAATTACGGGAAAGAACAATAACGATATAAAAACTCTTTGTTTACCCTAGACTAAGAGATCACCTACTATACTTGTCGAATTTTTTGTATTTTTTTACATTGTTTACATTGACTTAGAAATTTTTTGAGCGAATCCACTGAGATAAAATTGATTTTATAAAGGAACAGTTTAAATTGTTTATTGAATTATATGAGATGTAAGAGGAATAATATTGTGCAGGAAAATGATAACACTCACTCAGAAAAAATTCGTATATATGTTATGTAAGAGGAATAATATCGAAACATTTAGATGTTTACGTTATGGTTAAATGAGACGTTATGTGTTATATACTCAAGAAATTTCATATAAGTTACTTATTGTAAAGTTGAGTGTAGGCCACTCCAGATTTTTTTTTTTTAGTTAAAAGTATTGCAATAAAACAGAAGTATGTAATCCAATATTGCATTCATCTTTATGAATGAAGACTCTATGTCTTCAGTATATACAGTATTACAATACTGATGATTATTATAGGACCAGAAGTCCAGCTATGCATCTTCCTTCAAACTTTCTTCAAAACACTGTGGTGTATAATTAATTACACGTTAGAATGATATATAAATAAATCAAATCTTGTAATGGCTGAATATAGAATATTTTTATTTGTAGATACTTAAAATTAATTAATTTTATTACTATTTTTCAAAGCTAGGAAATAAAATTATTATTGTGTTCTTTTTGTGGATCCAATATTTTTTGATACTCCAACGCAAGGATATTAGTCAGGGAAAGATTATATTTCGAGCTTTTGACAAATTTACACGTTTTGAGGAACCGTGATTTCGTTTTTAAAGTTTTTTTTTTAATGCGTCTTTATGTATGTTCGTAAGTATTCTTGCATTCAATTGTTGTAATCCATTATAGTTTCTGGTTTAATTAATCTGTATGTTAGCTCTAAGTTAATGGATTCGAGAGCATTTTATCAAAAGCCTCTTCAATATTCATGAAGCAGTCCGCAGTGATTCCTTTAAGCATAAAAGAGTTTTCTATTTTGCTAACAATAATTTTTTAAAATGATTCTGTTATTTTTTTGCTCGTCTGATATGTATGTTGTACCTTTTGAAAATACCTATTTATCAAAAACTTATCATGTTACTACGGATAGATCTTCTCTTTCAATATGTAAGCTCATGAAATATTATTAGTAAGACAATGACCAATAAAATCTTTTAAGATCATTGAATAACCGAAGAAGTGGAAATACGTTTTGTTCTATCAAGTTTTATTACATGGTACGGAAAAGTACCTTTCTCATAATTCAGTATCACATAAAAACAATGGGGTCTTTAAACATACTAAGAACTATATATATATGAAATTACGATTTGTTCAAAAGTGCAACATGTAGTTTGATTACAACAGTTTATTAGATAAACTTCCAGCATTCTCTGGAAAACATCCTAAACTAGATTGTTACTTTGAATTTGCTTTTGTAGTTTTGAGTACTTATTGTAACTTATTTGTAACTTTTACTTGTTGTAACTTTCTACTTATTGTTTTAACTCATTAAAAGACCTTCAAATGCATTTTACTAAACAGTTAAACAATTCTGTTTCCATTGGTTTTTGGTAACAAATTTTTAAGTCAAAGTAAACAAGCCCAATAAGAATAACAAGTTATCAATTAAGTCAAGAAAAATTTTCAGTTTTTAGAGCATAATTGTCTTTTGCGGTACATGAATGTTGTCAAAATTTATTTTATAGATTATTAATTGTAAAAATTTTAAAAAACTATTGTTTTATAATTTTGAATTTAGCGTTAAAAAAATATTTTCTTAAATAATAAAATGGACAGTAATTTCCCTTATTTTAAATAAAATATCAAAAAAAAAAGTCTTCAGCTTATCCTCACATGAGGTGCTATTCTTAGGTATAATTTTATTTTGATCCGTTAACAGTGTGACTTATATTGTGTCCAAAAACGTTAAGAATTAATCATAAAACAAATGTTTTACATTTTATTAAAACAAATCCTTCTTTTTGTTTTAAAAATTTGAGAATTTCTTTTTATTTAAGTTATCTACAGTTCCAAAAGACTATTAAATACTCATATTTTACCCAAAACATTGACTTTCCTTTAAAGGAAGGACTTATAACGAAATTTGATGAAAAAAAGAAATAACAAATGATTATAAATTAGTTTCAGAGCTTGCTTATGATTTTAAAAATTTCTCGTGGATGTGCAACGCGCTCCTCATGTCACCGCTACTTAGGTTTTTTCATTCATCACCCATGCTCTCCCACCAGGGCAAATCCTGGTGACGTCAGTGACGCGGGCAGATAAGTTTCAGCCATTTAAGATACTTGTGTAGATTAATATGGAACATTGTACCTTCATTACTTTCTAATTTCATTTAATCTTCATTTATGAATTGGTTGAACTATTGTAGAGCAATTATAAAGATGTATAATATATGAGCCGCTTATTTTGAAAGTGGCCTAATTCCATTTATGTTAAAATCGAGATATTTAAGGGTTTGCGTTTTACAAAATTTAAAAATTTGTCATTTTATTTATCAACTAATTTTTGTTATAAAAAAACTTAGTAATTTTAAATAAATTTTGTACAATTTGCTGCAAAAGGTAAAGATAACGTAAAAATGTAATTATTTAAATAGCTAGCTAAATTTTTTTGGAAAATGGAATTAGGCCACTTTCAAAATAAACGGCTCATATATTATTATGTGTTTTTAACGTACATATGGCATAATAAATAATCACGGTTAGAGATAAATCTTCTGGACTAACAAATTTAAAAGGTGATTTACACGGGTTTTTCTTTTACTTTACTATAGGTAAAATATAACCCTATAGGGACAAAAGTATAGGGCTCTACAGGGCGGACGTGTTATATTGTTTTTGGATCATATTATTCACGGGAAAGTGGCTTTCTTGACCACAATGTAATTTTAGACATTTTTTATTCACTTAAAGCCCTAACCCTAGAGTTTTGAAATTTTAGAAATAAAATGAAAATGGTAATAGCAATAACTAAACAAATATTCAAACTTTTTCAATAACCAAAAAAGTCAGTTTCACCATAAAATGTAAAACTTTTGAGTTATATTGATTCTAAAGTTTATGTATACGCTACTGGCCACACCTTTTGACTTATGATAATGACATTATACCCAGAATTAACACGTTTTTGTTAAAATTAACTGAATACTTTTTTGTTCACATTTCATGGACGGAAAGGGGTGTTATCGTACCTTATATGATTTCAGAAAGGAAAATTTTTTTACCCGTAAATGGTTAATAAATGAAAATTAGTAAAAAATCTGTGTTATTAGCTCGCTATAGAAGCAATTTGGGGATATTGTGATTATTACAAAAAGCAGAATAAAAAGCGAACAACTTTTTGTTAAACAAAAACAGACAATTCTTTGTATCACTATGTAAATCACTATGTATTACTTTTTTGATATTGAAGCAGATTTTGTAAAAAAACTGATAAATCTCCTGTAAGAAAAGATTTAATACCATATACAGTGAACATTTTTTTTTTAGCCTTAATTTAAGCTGCAATTAACACCATACGAAGATTGCAAACTGTGATTGTATAGATAAAACCTATGAACACATTCTATGTGGATGTGGTGTATTCACGTTTGTGAGGTTAAAGTTAACAAATCATCTTTTAACCTAGAGAAATGAAAGTTACTTCTCCAAGGACAATTATAAAGTTCATTAAAAACTTAAAATCTGTAGCTGAATTTAGAAACCTCAAATGGATGTAATAAAAGACTTATATAACCACTGTACGCACGAGTCCGATGAGATTCAAGCCCTCAGATTAGTAATAAAATTTCAGGTAGTTCTAGATAATTAATTTCAAGTTTATAACTAATAAAATAGATATAGCTACATTACAACAAATGAAGTCATTATATTGAGTATCTATGAGTTCGATATTACGATATAGAATATACAATAGATAATCATATACGATAGTATAGTGATGATGAAAAAAAAATGTTTATATTTTAATGAACTCACAGATCCTGAAGTCCCCTGAATAAATTCACATTGTGCCCTGTTTAAAAACTAGCTCGGTTAATGTGTGTTGATAAAATTTTACACATTCCACAAGTAGAAATGTTTAAAAAAGTTTGTAAAATTGCAACAAAAAAAGGATTGCCTGTAAACTTAATATTAATTTTATCATCTCCAGTTTATAGAGAGTTTGATAATTTACTTTCAGTACAAATAAAAAAAAATTAATATATTGTCGGAGTTTGATAATATGCTATCTACTTATATATCCACTACTATTATATATAAAATAATATAAGTCTACTTATAATAAAGTTGAGTGTAGATTACTCCAGATTTATTGGTAATAATTTTTGTAATATTGCAAAATCACGATTGCATCCCAGCTTAAGAAAACGCCCTGCTCATGGGTTATACATAATAATGAATATGGAGTATGTGTTGCTTAATACATCATAACATTAAAGTATTTCATAAAGAAATTATTGATAGTCATATATATATATATATATGAAGTTTTTGTAAACAGTTCTATTGCTAGCAAAGAGAAACATTGTTATATTTTGAATCAAAGCTGGTTAAATATCATACCTTTATCGATCATTATATAAGAAAAGAAAGGAAAAGAAAAAGAAAATAATTATAAAGGGTTAGAGTGGCGTGCGGAAGGGTTAATATTCTATTATTGTGGGTCCCCCAGGTGCCGTTAGTGTGGCGACAAGCCGGCTATTACTAACACTCAGCTTTCAAATAAACATTTTAATTCCATTTACTACAAATGGTAGTTTTGTTCTGAGTTTTCCGCTTCTTTAATTCGTTTTCATGCATAGCTTTTGCTAAGAAATCCTAGAAGTATATCTCAGAGAATTGATTTCTTGTTATTTTCAAAAGTTTTTTTTTTTTTTTTTGATATATTTGTAATTTATACGTGTCAGAAAAGTTATAAAACATTGAAACAGAATAAAATAAGCGAATATTTTTAAATAATAGAAAGAAATGAATTTAGGGAAAAAACAACATGTTTTGAAAGGGTGAAGTAATGGACTCTTCAGAGCTAAAATTTCATCGCAGTTAAAACACAAAAGACAAATATAATATACAAATATTTTACATAGAAGTTATAAATAACATGTTAACAATTCCTTTTTGATAACTTGCATTAATGATGGAAATGGAAAAAACACATTCATGTCAGAATGTTCATAAGAATTAGATAAAACTAACTAGCATTACAATTAAGTTTTCAGAGATTAGCAATTCTTTTAAATTTTTTATTAAAAGTCAGATGGAACATTGTTGTTATTTTAATATAAAATTGGAGACATTAGAGCATTTAAAATTAAAAATGGGTAGCAACAACTACATCCTGAGTATCATTGATGCTCGTTTAATAAGTATTGCAGATTAATTAATGTAAATGCTAAATAAACAGATTTATACATGAAAAAAACATGTTATACTGATAAAAAAAACATTCAATATTCATTTTTTAAACTCAATCTCGGTTAAAGCTTTTTTTTAAGCTTTAGATGTTCCAGGACTTAAAATTTAAAAAAAAAAACTGTTTTAGACTTTTTAAAAATCTTTTCTTTTTTTTTTAAATTATATGCTAAAGATAAATAAGTAACTGTACAGTCTATCAAGTAGTGTAAATGCCCGTGATATGAAGATAGCAGATTCAAATCTTTGAAATGACCCTAAAAAGTTTTCATGTGGGAGATTGAAAATGAGGATAATGAGATCGACGTCATCTTGAATCAGCAGTAGAGCTGTCAGTCTAGAGTCTGCACGATGTCGAGTATAGTCTCAATATTATGAGGGGTGCAATAAGAAATATTCTCATTAAAGGACAGTAAACAAGCACCATCTGCAACATCTTGTCGGATTGTGCTCGACAATCATTAAATCCTCATGCAGTTGACAGAATTGAATAAATGGAAGCATATAATCAACTAATTGATTGTCTATTTCATTTTGATTTTCCACTTAAGTTTGATAATACATTCACACGATCTACATATGCGTGTGTTTATATATTGACAACTAGCTAGATTAAAATAAATAAATTATCACACTCAATAAAAATTCCACATTTATTTAATAAATAAATTATATATACAATATATAATTATATAAAATAATTAAGTAAAATAAATTAATTAATATAATAAATAAAAAGTTCACATTATTTTATAAATAAATTATATGTAACCATATATAATTGTATATAAAAAGATTTTACATAAACATGTGAAATAACAATCAATGATCAAACCACAATAAGAATATGGAAAAACAAGACTAAGATCTTTCAACCATAACAAGCGGTCTTCGTCAGAGTCAAAAACCCAACTGACTCTGACCCAGAGTTGGGTTTTTGACTCTGACGAAGACCGCTTGTTACGATTGAAAGGTCTTAGTCTTGTTTTCCCCATTTTTTTATTGTGGTTTGATCATTGAATAATTGTATATAAATAATTGATTGTATTGAACAATTGTGGATGACATTCTTACAGATTAAGAACTATATCAGATACTGAAATACCATTATAATAATATTCTTATCAATTCAATATCGCTGCAGTAGTTTGTAATAACTATTATTCAATTTTGAATAAATAATATGTCCTATTAATTTCATTCATGTGCAGTATTTTTCTTAAGTATCTTGTTTTAACTATACTGTGTGATACACAAAAAGGAATTTTTTACAATCCCTCTCCTTGTCTTCTTTCTAATTTTTTTCTTGTTCATAATTTTGTGAAATAAATATGTTAATAGTTAATAAATAAAGCTTTTCTGGAATTTCTATTTGGTTTATACTAAAAGTATAATTGATGTTATATCTTTAATCTAATTTACTGAACTTGTATCTGTGATTAAGCATATAATTCTTGGTTTTGAAAAAAAGTTGAATATTCAGTTTTATATAACCTAGTTTGATATAAAATTAAGAAATTTATACCTTTACCAACATTTTTTCAACTTTAATTACATTTCTTTGAAAAGTAAAAAACAATGGAATGCTATTTGTGGTTAATATTCAAAACGTGCTATAAAACAGAAAATGCATCAAATTAAAACTAAGTGTTTCGCAGTTTGTTTAGGCCACTCTAAAAGTTTTAACCAACTTTTCCGTTTATTTTAGGTTTAATTTTGTCGATGCGGCTTGAAAGAGGTGTATAAAATTCTTTATTTCTCCACTTCTTTGTCGGTTTATATTTTTTTAGGGAGATGGGGTAAGGGGAAAAATGGAAGCATTGGTTTTTATTATAAAAAAGTAGTAGGTTTGACATAAATTAAAGGTTTTTTTATTTTCACAGTGGTGGAAGTAGGGATTGGTATGGCATTACGAGGGTGGGCGGGTCATATCTATATAGTATATGTTGCAAGTGTCTATAAAGCTGCAAGCTGGTTTATTACCCTTCAGACCGCGCGTCATGTATACTTTGACTTTATTGTTTCAATTCCTCCCCTCTCTGTTGCCCATAGTTGTTATTTATATTGTTTTAATGACTGGATCTCCATCTCTCTCTCTCGCACACCTGGTTTATGAGACGGACCGTCCTCTTGCAGTAAAACTCTCTGTTATGGCCCCATTCAACGCTGTACCCCAAATCCACCCCTCTTTCCTCTCTATAATATGATACAATGTTGTTCAACCCCTTACCGCTCCAACTTGATCTGCCCTTTTTAAACATTTATGAAAATCCAGGGAGTCCCCCCCCCCCCCACCCCATCAGCGCTGTAGCGTGACCTCGCGCTTTTCCATTCCCTCAAGTCTCCATGAATCGGAAATTGAATTCCTCTCTCCCCTCTTTCAGGGTGTGGCACATTTTTAACTTCTATTTTCTATAAACCAGTCACGATTACACTGACCAATTTTCTATATTATTTCAGATTTACGCTGCAATTTACTCCAATTTCCAATTGGGAAGGTTTTCCTTTTGGGCGTGGTTCCCCAGCTGATAAACTGCACTAATTCGATTATTTAAAGCATTTTCTTTATTAAGATGGTCCGGAAACACGTGGCTACTCCCTACTATTGTTTGATTACTATGGTTAATGAGCACTAAGCAATCAGGAACAATTCGCCATTAAGGTTCTTTCAGACCTATTGAAATTCTTTGAGACATTTTAACCTGAGTTCCATGTCTGCAGACTTTTATTTGTATAAAATTGTATCATCAACAAGTATAAGCTTGCTACAAAGTCTAACAAATCAGATATTTCAAGTTCGTTTGATTAAATTAATTCGTATGTTTGTGACCTGGTGTTCTGTGTTCTTTAGAAACTCACATCTGACTTACACTCTGGTATTTACTCATATACTTATCGTAAAATCTTTATCCACCTATAACTAAAAATAATTTGGTTATCTGTTAGTTTTATAGGTTAAATCAAATGTTTATAGTAGAAATTTTAATTTTTTAGCTTTATATAACAAAAAAAAATACGAAATCATAGAACAGTATTATTTAATGTTAACAACAGCGTTAAAATTGTCTAGACTAGAGTTTCATTATATATATATATATATATATCCATACACACACACACACACACACACACACACACACACACACACACACAACTAATATATATATATATATATATATATATATAACAGATTCAAGAATATATTGACCGTTTGGTAGAATAGGTGTGTTCTCTAATCGGGATTCGGTCAATTTTCTAGGATAAAAAATCAAACTCTCGTTGCCAACGTTTCGGTTTTATTTAAAACCTTTCTCATAGGCCTACAAACAAATGATAATAAGAAATCACATATCAACATGAAACATATACGCAATATAAAAATGGATTCTTAAAACTTCTGAATATTACAAGCAGATATATTTCAGAGATACATAAAACAATATTACTTACAGAAGTAAGAATTTTTTAACTAAGAAAATGAAATTTACATTATTTAAAGAAACAACAATGTTAACCGGACAAAACTTTCGGTTTAATGAAGGTTGGTAGCAATCCTTCTTGCAAACATGTTTCTGAAAATGTTATGCCAATTTCATGCTTGGTTACCTTTTAGGTTAGAGAAACTCTCCAAAAAAGGTAATCAAGCATGAAATTGGCAAACAATTTTTAGATATATATATATGTATATATATATTTATAGATTTTGTGTTTTTGTAGGAAAGTTTTGTATTGTTTACAATCTTATGTAATGCAGTTTTTAAATATTTTACTATCTTAGTTGTGTCAGTTCTTTTAATTGATCTCATAACTGACGTATAATATTCTGTTTTTTTTTCAGCAGAAAGGTAGACGTCTTTATGAGATCATATGATGAAAAATTCTACAAAATTCAGCACAATTGCTTAGAAAATCTGTAAGTAAAACATAGAATTTGGTTTTTGGAATCTGTAATATCTGTGGTTCACTTGTTATAATTCTTTTTGAACAAGTGATGAGAGTACTGTTTTTATTACATTCATTCATTTATTACATTCACTATGACAAAGTGCAATTTGTAATAACAGCATAAAAATATCAGCTTTGTTTATCATCTATAAAAAATTGGTTTAGTAAATTTCAAAATAGTATTCTGCTTATTTATTTCTAGAAGAAGTTTTTAGGATTTAAAACATGTAAAACGTGTTTTACACGTGTTATAACACGTTTTATTTAATAAATAAATTAATAAAATAAATTTGATTTAAAAAAATTATTAAAATTAATTTAATAAATATAATAATACATTATTTAATAAATAAAACGTGTTATTTATTAATGTTATTTATAAATAACATAAATAACATTTATTTATACATTTTATGTATTAATAAGGAACGCATTTCAAACAAGTAATATTCTTCTTGATGTTTCATCAAACAGTTGTGATAAATGTGACCGTTGACATTACGGAAGAAAAATACTGTGTTTGAAACGAGTAGCTTATATAAAACATTACAAATGGAGACATTTTCTATTCCCGTAACAGTGTTTCTATGAGTTTCTTGACATAATGCAAGTAATAAATGATTTATACCCCTGTATTTCAGATGTTCTGGTTAACATTAACATTAACATTTTAGAACAATATTCTTGTACTTTGTCATTAATGTGTTTTATCAATCAGTAAACAAAGTTAATCTTGTAAACTTGATTTAGATTCCAAGTTTTCTGAGCAAGAGTATTTTATTTTTTCCTAAAAATATTGAAGCAAAAAACTTTAAGTTATTGAAGCAGTAGATGTGAAGAAATAAGAGTATGATTTCATTTTATTTACATTATTAGTACATTTCATTTTAACGTTTGCAGAAGGAAAGAATATCTTTCTTTAAAGTATTAATTATCCTTAAACTGCTCCTGTATATTGCTTCTATTTGGTACTACAGTCTTTTGGTTATTGCAATTTTCATTTGGCTGCTTTAAAAATTCTTGTAGTCTCCAAGATGAAAATCATAGTTTATTTTAAAAATGATATTTGAATTAAGAATTAACATTTATTGCATGCTCTTGAAAGTAGCAATTGTCGAGAGGAAATATTTTGTCAATGATTAATGATGTCTGAATTATGTTAGGATACAGAAAAATTACCGATTGGGCTCTCTCCTAGTGGATTCTAATATAAGCAAAGCCTGTTAATGATTAACTCTCACTCAGATTGTAAATGGTTTGCTCGAACAATTGAAGAGTTAGTAGATTACAAACTAAGGTAGGTAATTTGACTTAATTGGCTAATGGAGGAGATAGGAGATAGTGTGTATGGGGAGGCGAAGACCAGTAGCGGAGGCGTGATGCCTCCGGGCGACCATTGTGTTCCTGCCTTCCTCTAATATCTTCCAGCTCCTGCTTTCCCGCCCATTCTCGCTTCCACGGCTCCTATAAATCCATCACTAATCCTTGACTTCTCCACCTAAACCAATTCTCAATGAATTTGTCAAATCCAATCAATTTTTAGCGGCGAATCATTTTTCTTCCCTATTTTTAATGTTCTTTTTCCTCAAGAAAATGAAACTTATACACACGAATCACGGACCTCGTATTCAGCCACTCTGATTAATAAATGCTGAAATTGTATCATCATCATACCCAATTGACAGTAGACTGTTTTTTTGCAACTTTGATAACAACCTATATTAACACGATTTATCTATTTAATCATAGATAAACCTATCTATTTATCTAAACACGATTCTCAAGATTTAAAAAAAATTAAAATATAAAAATATATTAAGCTATATTATCTACATCATTAAAGTAGAACGTTTTGATTTAAAAATGCTCTTTTGATTCATAACATTCAAATGGTTCTAATTTTGATATTAATAATAAATATTAATTAATAATAAATATTAATAATAAATAATAATTAATTTTTTTTTTTTTTTTTTTTGGGTAAGGAGGTGAAATGCATTTACGCACATAGTGCTGGGCTCCCAGATAAACCAGACTACCAACTAAAACACCCCCTTTTTCACCTAGGACCTAGCCTGGAACTGTTTTCCACATTACTTCAGGCTTGGTCGTAGCTTACCTTAGGTGAGGCATACTTGCTTTATTATCCTTCTAGATCTTCCAAGTATCGCTTTTTCGTAATCAATATCGTTCTGACTAGGCCATCTACCATATTCCATGCCCCAGAACTCCGGATCATTTTTTCAATGATCGATGAATAATAATAATAATAATAATAATAATAATAATAATAATAATAACTTAATTAATTAATAAATAATATTCAAAATATATATAATATTTTTTAAAAACATTTACTTTTTAGAAATTAATAAGTTACTTTTAAATTTCAGGTTTCTTTCTTTGATTGTTTTTTATGTCTAATTTTAGTTTGAAAGTAATTGTTTTATGTTTCTATCTCTATAACCTTCAACTATTTTAACTAAGATTGTATAAGAATTTCCAATAATAATATTAACAAATTAATCATGGAAATGAAAAAAAAATCATTATTATTCCACTCTTATTTTAGATGTGACATATTTTATTAGACCTTTGAATAAATAATTTTCAATTATGCAAAAAAATAGATGAATAAAACAATTAATAACTTAAATTAAAAACAAATAAAAGAACTATATAAAAGTGTGTTTTATTTCTCTTCTGGTGCAGGGTATGAGAAACGGAGCACTGTCTCTTTAGATACCAGGTGACAAAGAAAATTACTTTGAACAGGTCAATGGGTACTTTTATCAAGTTTAAATTTGGAGGAATAAAAAAAAAAATAATGCAATATTTATTTGTTGATGCTGGTATAAACTAGCCCCAGTGTTGTGGAGTGCAGTGTAGCTAGTTTAATGAACGTGAAGTGGTAAAGTTAGTATCAACTTTCGGCATTGAAAATAATTAGTTAAGTGCAGTTGTTGATATTTGAGGATGAATTCATTAGTTGATGTAGAAATGTTTTTGCTCAGTGCACTTCACATGAGAGTCTACAACTCGAGTGCAAGCACATTGCAGGTACTATAGTTTTCATTTATACATCAACAGTGAAAGTCGTGCCAAACTTTGCCAAGCGGACAACAGAAACTCTTTTTGTTTATTCATTTATAAGACCCACAATAACTTTGCTACTAAAATAGTCTAGCAATTCATATATTTAAAATAATTGAATATACTTAGACAGTCATTTTACTTTACTGTATGTAAAGCATAATCACCATGAAAAAAAAAATGATTTTTTAAATCCTGCAGGATTTACGTATTTTCAAATCACTTGAATTCATTTTGATGTTATTTCATAATATTTGCTTATGAATGTATGACTAGTCGAGTATACATAATTTTGTAAACACACTGAAGGTTGTATCTTTGAAAGATTTTAATGAAATTTGACTTAGTACACTTAGTGTGACTTATGGTATAAAAATGACACTAATTTTATACTATTCTTCGAGTTATTCTAGAAACTTAAAATTCTGTATTTAGTAAATTTTTGATACCAGTCTCAACTGGTATGATAAAAGTCTCAACAAATTTTGATTATACACAGATAAAAATAAGTAATTTACTAGAAGTATATTCACTTTAAAATTTAACTCAACAATCAATATTGATCAATTTAAATCATTCGTAATAAGTTTCATTATGTTCAAGGAATGATATTAGTCTTGGATCATTTAAAGTATAATGCACTGCAAAAAACAAAGAACAATCAAATAATTATTTACGATATTTGTTGTTAAATTATTTGAACTTTCAATGCTTTTATGAAAAAAGGAACAAATATATAATTGTCATTGTTTATATTTGTATTAATCTGTTACAGTGGTTCTCAAACTGTATGTAATGGAACTCATTTTTTAAGTTAATATTATTATAATAGAAGAAATATTTATTTGAAACACACATACCGTAAATTAGAATATCAAATAGCAAATACTTATTATAATAAAGAAAATATTTTATTTAAAAGACACCATAAATTGGAACATAAATCTTAATGAGCTGAATTCCTTTGCTTTCTGGCATAAGTCTCCTGTGAGAATTTGGCATTATAATTGATAACCGTATTCTCATGCCTGGGCAGCATTGAGTCAGCTTGGATACTTAGTTTTCATGCTAGCATATCTTGAAAATCCTGATTCACACCAATATGTTGCCGTAAAGGGAAAAAGATTTTCATCGACTGCTTTGATATTTCAGGATATCTGTCAAATATTCCCTCTGAATACATTTAACGGCACTTCTTGAAATTAACCCATTAACTGACTATTTGATGTAATTTCTACTAATTTTTCATAATCCATTGACCAAAATCCTATTTGTTTTATATTACTGTGAATGGATTTGTACACAATAATATTCTTTCTACTCCAAGTTAGGAAAATACTTGGTAAGAATTTACCAATCTATCGCATTCAGATCAAAAGTTTCTCCCATTTCTAGTCAGAGAGTCTACATTCTTTGTAAAAGGTCAAATGCTTCAATCTATAGTAGTTAAGTAGAAAAATTCCTAATATTTCAGAATTTACATATAATTTAGATTTTATGTTATAATTTAGAATTAATCTACATATAATTTAGATTTTCCCTTTGAAGATGTAGAATTCTTTATAAATGTAAGTTCAGTTGGAATGGGCATTTTAAAACAAATGTAGCCCGGTTGTTCCAGCCATCTCGTAACTGCTTCGTTTTTATCTATTTGTCAGTTCCATTCCTGTGAAAGCCGAGATGCCTAGTGCAAAAAAGATTGAGCCTACTAGATTTTCATATGGTTCGAAACAGCCAAATTGTTTACCAACCGACTCCCAGGTATTACCTTGTCCCAAGGTACCAGGATTAAAATCGAATGATTTATACTGTTTTCATTATTAATTTTTTACTTTCAGTATATCGGGCTAGAGCTACTTAGGATCTTGTATAATAATAGGGTCAATCTAATAATGTTTCATTCTATTAATTTTTTAAAATTTTCTCTCCCTAAATAGGTATTTTTATTTTGTAAAATAAACAGAAAATTAGTCATTTTTGTTATAAATATCTAAATGGGAGATGTTTATTAGTCTTTCATTACTGGACGTAGTAAAAATAATGATTGATTCAGTTATCACTATACACGCTTGTTTTTGTGCATCACATAACCAATACAAATGACATCATTGGTTTTACCAGTGCCGTAATAATATTTTTCCAAAGCTAAAGTGAAGATTGCGTATTAAGTACCCATGTTCTACAAAACAATTCATTACAGCAGAACATTTCTTTTGTTCCCTAAACCAGTGGATCTGTTACAAGGCAGGTTTAGACTAGTCCCTGTCTCCTTGAAAAAGTATAAGGACAGTTTTAGGTTGATTTACACACAGATATTTCTCTTTTACCAATCTTTCAACAATTTGGGGAAAATGCTGCATCATCTGAAATGCAGTGCTATAAAGCATACCTGTTCTTTTAATAAAAGGCTTGCTGAATATTCTTGCATACCATAGTCGTCATTATATAGAGTATTCAGGACGTTATCCACAACTAATCACTAGAATAGAATGGATGGAATAACTCTTTGAAAACATCCTTTAGAGCTCACATATGATGGTTTGGTGCATCTAATACTTATGATAAATTAATCATTCTCTTACAACAATACTATCATATATTCTTTATTTTGAGGATTAGTCCATCTATATATTCAGCTCCATTCTTTGATACTAAAGTGCCTAGTAAGAGCTTTTTCTATCTGTAACAATTAAGCCAAAATGATTCCTTTAAGACTTTTTAGTGTTACTATTTTGTCAGAAAAATATAAAACAAATCTGGAGTGGCCTACACTAAACTTTACTATAAATAGACTTAATAGCAAACTTCTTGGGTATATAATATATAATGTTTCATTTAGGAATAATATAAATGCCTAAATAGGACAAGTTTATTAGTCTTTCATTCCTGGAGGTATTACAGATAGTGATTGATCCACCTATCAATATATATGCTTATTTTTGTAAATCATACCACTCGTGCATATAATATCATTAGTATAACTACAGCAATAATAACATTTTTGAAAAGCGAAAGTGTATATTTCGTGTTACGAAATAATGTCTTACAGGAAAACATTGTTTTTGTTCCAATAGCCTGTGAATATCTTACATAGTTTATCTGACCTCCTTCTACATTGAAGATTTAAGACAAAGTTTCTCATTTAAAACTTAAAAATATGTCATGTTTTGAAAACAGAAAATGCAGTGTAACGCCCCTTCGGTGAATGTAATTTTGTAAAGAATTATCTTCACACATCCTCCACATAACGTTCTATTTTTACGAATAATTTTATTTTGATCCGTTAAAAGGTATGACTTGTATCGCCTCATAAGCTTTCAGATTAAATTATCAGTCTAAATTTTTAGATTTTATTAAAAAAAAATATTTCCCGTTATTTTAAAAATCAAGAATATTTTTTTTTGTTGATTGTTTTGAGTTTTAAAGATAATGCCAAATATTTAGGTTTTAAAATTGTTTGTTGGGGAAAAAGTGTTTCTGTTTTTTTGCAAAAAAGTAACTTTATCATGATATTTTCCCAAAAATGGGCCCATTACCCAAGACCATTTTTGGAAAATATCATTGGATTCATTTTTGGACCGTTTAAAACTTTATTTCCCAAACCCCAAACCCCCAAAAAAACCATCAAACAACAACAACGAAAAAATTTATTAAAAAATTTTGGACCCAAAACATTGTTTTGTTAAAATTTGAAATCAATTTTTTCACTTCTAACTTTACTTATAGAAAGTAAAAACATAGATTCTTAACAAGAAAATTGTTAAAAATTAGCTCAGTTTGTTAATAAATACAAAACAAACTTTTACGTAAACGAACCAAAAGAGTTCATTTCCAATCTTCAATATTACCAAAGTAAAAAAATGGGTTCATAAAAATCAAGAACTATATCGTATTGTTTTGTATCAAGAATAACCCAAGCAGTTTCTTAAAAACTTTGTTAAGATAATTAGTATACCATAAAAGCTAGAAAAAAATATATATTTGATTGAAGTTAATTTTTTTATTTTACACACCTATTAAATCATTAAAACATTAAATTTTTTTTACTAAACTCTAACTAATTCTAAATTATGTAATTTTGAAAAGAAAATTTCTGCACTCATCGTCATATAAGTATTGCTATTATTATTACTGTTGTAAGTTTTTGATTAGAAAACGACCTGTAAGTTGAATATTTAGCCTTTCATTTCATATTAATCGCAACTAATCTAAATGGGATTGTCGAGAGGTTTTATAGTCGTGTCCACTGCTATCTAGATATTGTTATTTTACATTATGGTTATTATTTGAATTTATTGTAATTATTATCTAATCTATATTCTTTATATAGTTTTTATATTATCGTCATATTGTACACATGTCAGTTCTTCTATATTTATTTTTAATTAATGTGCATTTAAAATAGGATATACGGATTATGTGGTTAATAATGACTGTTACGTTTATCTATGAGATACCGAATATTTTTATGGATTTCAATAAACTTCTAGTTGTTCTATTATACTTAAGTCAGTCTGTCCTTAAAGAGATAAACTAAATACGGAGTACAGAAAGGATCAGAGACTTGAAAAATATAATAGAACAACTAAAGAAGTTTATAAGAACATAAAAAATCGGGTAATATAATTAAACGAATTTCAGTAACCTACTAATTCTCGATCGAATCCTATTTAAACCATTAACAAAAATAAAAAGAGACTGGGGACAATATGACGATAAAAAAAACTATAAAAGAATTAGATTAGATAATAATTAATAAATTCAAAAATAACGCCATAATGTAAAATAACAATATTAGATAGCAGTGGACACGACTATTAAACCTCTCGACAATAGCCCCATAGATTAGTTGCGAATGAAGAGGCCAGATCCGAAAGCGCTCCAACATCTCCGATATCAACTTACGAGGTATGAGGTTTTTTCTAATTCTAATATTAGTCATATAAAGTGTTATTTTTAGCTATAATGTTATTATGATCCATCAAACGATATGTCTTGAATCCTTTTCACAAGGTTTCTTAGGTCAAGAATTATATATTTTGTTGAAGAAAAATTAATCTTTTGAGTTGTTGTAAAAATCTGAGAATATTTCCACTTATTGCTTCTATTGCTTCCATTACAAAGCGAAAATTCCATGTGTCTAGAATTAGTAGTTTAAAAGAAAATAAGTTTTGTTTAAAATGACATTTTACTGAAAAACTGACTTTTCCATTATTTAATATTGTCCCCACAGTATAGGTCACATCTATACTATTAGGCCAATTTATGTGCAAAATATGATTTTGATCCATCAAACAGAGTTGTCTGCAGCATGCCCGCATACTTTTGAATGCCCATCCATCCACCTACCAAACACTCAGGTCAATGATCGAATTTTTCATGATACTATATTACTTTAGTAAAGTCAAAATTGACTGAGTCGAATAAAAATCATCATTAGGGGAAGGATATTTTAAATAGTAACTTTATAAAATGGAATGGATTATAAAATGGAGAACTTTTATAATGAAGTATTGATGGAAAGAGCGAAAAATATTAAATTATTTAAAGGTAAATACATAAGAATTACTAAATTAGTTTAATGTTATACATATATATATATATATTCAAACTACAATAAGAAATGACAAAAGAAGACTGAAAATCTTTGAACTACAACAAGCGGTCTTGTTACAGTTGGGTTTGGATTCTGACGGAGACGACTTGTTATAGTTGAAAGATATTAGCCTTTCCATTATAAATACAATTAAAATCAATTTTAAATAAAATTTAAAATTATTATGATAAAAGAAAATTCCATTTCTTATTGTGGTTTGAACATAGATTGTTATTTTACGTGTTTATTGTGAAATCATATTATATATATATATATATATATAATATACTTAAAATAAACTGTGACATATAGAAAGAAGGCAAACAGAAGATTCACTTTTCAATAATTTGACTGTTAGGGCGGTCGTTCTCATGAGAAGAAGTGAATTGACGGAGGGATGACATTCAACTGAAGAACTCTCTGGTTAGAGAGCTAAAGCAGTGCTGCCACGAAGGAGAAAATAAAATACGGAGTGTAAGGAGTCGAGATTGAAAAATATAAAGAAGAATAAAAGGGAAGAAAAAAGAAAAAAAAAAACATATGTATATGGAATTAAAAATTCCGTTTTCTTCCCCTTTATTTTTCTTTATATTTCTTTCAGTCTCGAATCCTTAGTTCTTTAGCATCAGCACTGCTTTAGACCTCTAATCAGAGGGTTCTTCTGTTGATTGTTGTCCCTTTGTTAATTTACTTCTACTTCTCCTGAGAACGACCACCAGACATAACGGTCGAATATATATATGCAGAAAAATCATAATTAAACAATTCATTCATTGATGCAATCAATGAAGTCCAAACCACAAGGAAAAAGAAAAGAAGTGAATACTCTGAGGCCTTTCACTTTATGTCATCAGAGAGCAAAAAGAGCAAGAAAAAAGAAGGCAGCAGAAATGTTAAGTTTCGTTACTTTCCTCCTGGTTAACTTTTCTGTTGCCTTCTTTTCTCCTGCTTTATTTGCTCTCTGATGACATAAAGTGAAAGACATCAGAGTATTTATTTCGTTTGTTTTTCTTTTTCCTTGTGTTTTGGTCATATCTCTTAGGTTAACATATTTCAGACTAAAGAAGATTCCCATGTCAGGCAAATTACTAAGCTAAAACAATGAGACAATAAACGTTAGTCTCCATACAATTATCTACAGCTATTTTTTTAAAAACAAAATGAAAGATAAGAGTACAGATATGAAGTTAAGTAGAAAAACCATTGAACAGAGACTAAGAATAAAGAATAAAGTACTTTGAGATAGAAAGAAAGAAACCATCTAAATGAGACTGTCTGTTCAAAGAGGCATCATTAGGGTTCGTAGGTCGTTCACACGTCATCTATTATTGGGCAGTAATCGACTTGGAACTTGATTGCTCTTTTGATATTTTTAAAATGCTGGTGGCCCGAGTTATTAAGTTTGACGAAGAGAGGGCACAATTAGCGTGGCTTTGATGGGGACGCATTGACCATACAACTCACATACGGCTAATTTCGATTACACTTAATCCTATAGTCATTATCAAATCGTGACTTTTAATTCTTCTTCTTAATGCATTCAAAATGATTTCAAGATTTAAAAATTGATCTCTGTTTTGCTTTTTAAGTTAGTTTAATTTAAATCAAACTGCTTTAATCGTTAGTTTTTAAGATGTTGGTAACCCGTTTGGTAAACAGCTTTTATTCCACAACATTACATATAATATGAAATTTGTTACACAGATAAATACCATTAAATTACACTCCTACACTAAACTAAACTAAACCTAAACTATACTCTTCTTTTTTACCAGAATAAAAAAACTATATTAATTTTTAAAACATGTTTAAAAAGGCTTAAATGTTATGTTCTTACAATTGTAAAGTAAAAACTTTTTGGAATATCAAAGTTAATGTTACGTTTCTTACACCAAGTATGTCTACATCTCTCTTCTGATTTGTAGCGTTTAAAAGAAATCTTTTTACAAACTCTTCTTTCCTGTTGTGCTACTAAAGTAAAAAAACTTAAGTTTTGTCTCTCTCTCTTAGAGATATTTTTAGATCTTCACTCTTAATTTTATTCATTAAAACCAGCGTAAATATACATTTCTTTGTATTTTTCATGAAAAGTCTACTTCATGGCCCATTATGTGATTTAGACACAATTTATTTCTCTTAAACTACTAATATTAGAGTGTTAAAATTTTGCAGTTTATATGAAACTGATTGTGGCATGAATAGAGAAATTTTCAACATTTTTTTATACAAGACAAGATTATTTTTAAAATGCCGGACATTTACTATTCATTAAATCCAAAATGTCGTGAATACGATACTGTTTACACTGTTTAATGGATCATAATGAAGGTAAACAGAAAAATCTGGAGTACTCTACACTCCTCTTAAACTCACCTTTGGAGTGTAACTTTAAAGAAGATTGATTCTACACAAGGAGTCCTAAATTTTATCTAACAGAAGTGTATTTAGATTAAAGATTTTTAACGATTATTAGAAATCGTAAAGGCTCGAAAACTGACGGCTTAAGACTTCTACGAGGTACGACGTGATCAGATTTCACCTCCTACGTGAATAAATCGAGGGTCAGAGTGGGTATTGACACTCCGGACCTTTTCAGTTCAGAGGCGAACACGTTGCCACTGAGCTAACCTGGCCCCCTTTTTGTTAGTTCCTATAAAGAATAGTGATAATTTTTTTTTTAACATTTTTACTGCTTTACACATTTCGAGGTTGACTGACTTATTTTTAAAGGTGTATACCTGACTGTAACTTTGTGGTGTCCTATCGTTTATGAATTCATAACTCCATAAGTCTTACTGATACTTGTGGTGTATCTGACAGCGCCAAATTTTCATCACATTTCCCAGACATGTAGTTATAAATCTACAGAAAGATTTTTTTCTGCAACAGCACAGGTCTAAAGTTTTTTAAATTTAGTCACTGAAGTGTGGTAAGTTAACTTCTTGTAAAAAGAGGAATTCCTTTGTAGTCTATGTAAGAAAGGGTGCCAATTTCAACCCGCTCTTCCTGCTACACAAAAATCAAGTTGCGTATTAAGTATTTTCTTAATATGACTATTGAATGACAATATTTTACGAATTTAGAATATTGGATGAAGAAAATTGAAAAGGACAACCTAAAAACGACAGCTGTTAGGTTCCATCTAGAGATGGTTGTGCTATAACAATGATTACATTATGCGTAATTATGGTTCTTTATAAATGTATCTTTCTATATAATATTATTATAAAAGTCCGTCTTATCTGGTGAATCGTTGTTATTGCCGACTAAGCGGTTTCACACTTGAGAGTCTTTAAAGGACTAATCTAGTGTACGAACACACATGAATCTACAGTGACTGTGAAAACCGCACACATTCATACATTTGAGTAACCACTACCACCCTGTCAAGGAGCCTCCCAATGCATCTAATTTCCCATAAACACATGGAGCAAATTCATGAAACTAAATTAACTGGAGAAACATTGTAGCAGGTAGTAAATTAATAAAAAAGGCAAGGGATTATCACTTATTGAAATTGTAAGCATACAAAAAATGAAATTACATGTTAACGTACAATTAAAAAATAGTGATACAATTTTAAATTAATTTTGCCAACACCAAACCTAGCAGAACAGGTCCAGATAGGGACATATAAAACAGCGTTGATCCTCGTAACTAACTCTGCTTTGGCTATATAAAGGAAGAAAACATTTAGAGAATCCTTCTCCTCCCAAAGATGGCTCTAGGAAAGAGTTGGAACATGGTGACAGTAGGAAATATGTTATTTAGTTTAGATGTAATAGGAAGAGCTTATTAAGGAAACAGAGAAACTCACTGAAAAAAAGGCAACACAAAAATAGAATAAAAATACTTACTGAGATCAATATTTGGTACCACAGTTCGTCATCAGGAAGAAAAGAAACGTTGGTTCCAGACGAACGGTGGTAACTGCCTCTTCTTCTTCTCTTTCTGACGACGAACTGCGGTTCCAATTACTGATCCCAGTAAGTGTTTTATTCTTTTTTTGTGTTGCCTGTTTTCAGTTACTTATTTGTCCGGTTTGGACAGGTTTTATATATATATATATATATATGAGAGAGACCAAGCACGCTCTCTTTTCTCCTGAAGACGAATTTTCTAAACTTTTGTGTTAGTAAGTATGTTTGTTTACTCTGTGTGTTACTCTTCTTTGATTTGGAACTTGTATATGTGTATATGGTGCAGATTTATCATAAAAACTGTATATATGATATTTTAAATTGATATTTATTAATATATATTAATTAAATATGACAGTAAAAGATTTTTCAAAAGATTTTGGAATGAAATATTTCTTATTTTTTTAAGAATTGAAATGTCTTGTTGGTCATTTCATTGTATACTCAGAATGAGATATGCAGAAATAATTTTCCGAAAGATGTGATAAAGGAAAGAGTTTTCTTGTCCATACATATACTAATTTCATGATTTAATATTTCTTTGAGGTATAAATTTTTGAATATTTTCATATTTTTTTGAAAGTTTCAAAGGACCACCATAGTTGAACAAAATTCAGCTCTCCACTAGTCAATAAATAGTGTTTTTTTTTTACAGTAACAATACGTCTACAAAATACAATAATGATGCCATTATTTGGTTCCCATGATTTCCTTCATACGATAGGGCACACAATGAAGACTAATGACGTATCATACGGTTAAGACTAAAATGAATAAATTATCGAAGAAGGGCCCAGAAGATGGGCCTGTTGGAGTTTGTTTACCTCCCCCCCCCCCCCTCTGGATTATTTCCTGCATGTCTCCAGCTGGCCAGCGAAACAAACATCCGTCGTCCTCCCCCTCCCGTAGAATAACAAATTAAATAACACTAATACTATTTTTAATCGCTTTTTTTCCCCATATAATCAAAAAGAACCGCCTTTGACTTGGACCCTCGGCTCTGCCTTTCAGCCTCCTCACACGTATCACTTTATTTGTGATCTTTTTACGACTTCGCGCCCTTCTAACCATCTCTCTCTCTCTTTATAGCCCCATTTTTAATCTTAATTATGCTTTCCTTCTAAAATTTCCTATTTTATATACGTGAGACCTAGTTACTATTCTATGAATATAAACAAAATTATTTAAAGCATTAATTTTATAATGTAGAAGGCTATTTTTTTATTTAAAAAAACCAACGAAATTAAAATAAATTTGATTATGTTTTAGCTTTAAAACGTTAAGTTTATGATGTTGATTTTCTTTATTGTAGAATCACATGTCTTTGTTGTGATATTTTTTATCCTCTGTATATATATATATATATATATATATATATATATATATATATAAAGATTTCACATAAACACGTAAAATAACAATCAATGATCAAACCACAATAAGAAATGGGAAAACAAGACTAAGATCTTTTAACCGTAACAAGAGGTCTTCGTCAGAGTCAAAAACCCAACTGAAGGTTTATATATATATATAACAGTTCAAAATTGAGGATAGGTAGCATACAAAGTAAAGAAACATACTTACAAACTCAAATTTTTGGGCATCCGTCTTCAGAAGAAAAGAGAAAGTGAGACCAAGCACGTTGTAGACGCAACGGTTAGTAACCGACTACAAATTTTGCCCGGAAATTTGAGTTTGTAAGTGTGTTTCTTTACTTTGTGTGCTACCTATCCTCAATTTTGAACTGTTATTGTGTCCAGTTTGGATCGTTTTTCCGTTTATTAAGTGATATATATATATATATATATATAAATTGTATAGACTGGCAGCAGGTCTTCATCTAAGCATGTATTGTTAAATAGCAGAGCAGATTCTACATTCACGATTTTTTCCATCGTGAGGTGTTATTGCCTTCGGTATGTCCCTAGGAAATTTGTTATTTTCATTGTCTTTGCAGCATAGAAAAGTGATTAGAATCAAAGAACAATTGCTGAATAAAATTGTGAATGCAGACTCTGTTCTGCTATATAAAAAAAATAAATAGAAAATATAATAAAAATTAACGTATAAACCATTATATGAAACCAGAAAGATGACTAAGATCTTTCATCAAAAACAAGCGGTCTTCGTCAGAGTCCAAGAAATACTGACGTTTTTGGCTCCGTCTTGGTATAGGTGCCCTTGGTGTCTCTTAATTTCTTCTCATATTGATGGTTCAACACTATCTGTTGGACTCTGAAGAAGGCCGCTTGTTTAAAGTTGAAAGATCCTAGTTATTTTTCTAACTTTAACTGTGGTTTATACGTTGATATATACGTATAAATAGAAATTGTTTCTAGTAAATTGAAAATGTTGCAGGGTGGAAGTTGTAGACGGAAACAGAGTGTCTATTTTTCATTTATGCTATTGTGTTATAATTTTTAAATTATATGTACATATCGAGTTTAAAACAAGGGAAGACAGTTTGAATGTTTTGATTTTAACCATCATGAAGAGAAGGAATTAAGGGAGGCCATGGGATCGATGCAAAGACGGAGCCATCAGAGTAAGTCTCAAAAACCAGAGGAGCAGCTGGTCCTCTACTACCTTTGTAGAATAGAAAACGTAAAGACTGACCCGATCCTGCATAATGTCTGTTATTTGTTTAAGATTACTTTTTAATAAACTTTAAGTAATCAAAAAATTAGTACTTCGTTTGTAGTCATCCTCTGTTGTAAAGAGTAGATGACGAAGTATTCCATTTGTCGTTCAGTATTTAATTTTTTCTTGACTCTCTTATTAGTATAAAAGAAGGATTATAAAATTAAAATGGAAATTAATATGCAAAAAAAGTTATTAGTTTTTCTTAAACCAGTTATAGCGAAACATTTCATTATATTTACATACGGTATAAAGAATCTTCTAGCTACTACAATATACTCAATCTGTTTCTTAAGTTAAAATTTCTAAATTAATGCTTTAACTGGTTCTCAGAAAGTTTAAGAAGTTACCTGAACCAATTGAGATCGGAAATCCTTTCGGAGAAGAGAACCACGATAGAACAACGTGTAGTCCGTTGCCTGGTTGTAGATGCCGATCGGCCCATTGTTCCTGGAGAGTTATTACTCTAATGGTGCCCGTTTCTACAACAAAGACATTACCCCTTCTCTTTAATGCCTTCTTTCACTAACGACTACGCACCTCCTCCAATCATATTATTATCAAGCCTAATGCTTACACGATTCTCAAACTGTCGTAAAAACACTGGGAATCTATCTGGAGAAATCTTGAATTATTTATGAATGCCAGCTTCCAGCCGCACCCCATTCAAAACTTGGCATTCCTTTTTGATGGTGAAAATTTTAAAATTTATTGCTGTAGCAGGGGAGTTATATAACGTCATGAATTACGCTTGCAGGGTGGTTTGCTTGAATTATAGGTAGCAGTTTGGAACTACTCGAGCCCAGGACGGCCGTAGCTCCATTTGGTAGCGATTCTACTTTAATCTGCAGAACAATATAATATTTTTCATCAAAAGCACAAAAGAATTTCTTTCTAAACCCCATGAAGTAAGATCTTCTTATCATTTCAAAGTCATTTGGTAAGAAACTTATATAATCTCCTTTAGGTTTATTATGGACAACGTCTTTGTTGATTTTTTGTTAGCAAGAACAAATTTATATTATTAAATAAAATAGTTATTATGTTAACAAAATTATTTAGAAAGGAAACAGTAGAATCTAGGAATACATTTACTTAAACATTTTCATGGCCGTAAGTTAATTCAAGCGTAGATTAAAGATTTCTTAACAAGTTAAAAGATTATAAGAGAGTACAGAATTATATGTTCAGAGCTCAAATTAACAGTTTGGAATCAATCGTTAAATCTAGTGTATATTTTCCAAACATATCCAAATTATATTGAAACATATAGCATATATATTATGAAATAGGTCCTTTAGCATTATCTTTGATACCTATCTTATGGTTTCAAACTATTGTTTTCTTAGATTCTAGATAGCTTTCCCTTTAAACATAGCAAATAAGAAAATATGAAATTTTTTCTTTTAGGTCTTCAGTAGATTACGCTTGAAAATTTGGTCACTTACTTCATATTTATTGTATTTTTCTTTCAACATTGCAATTATAAAATAATATTGTAATTAGCAGTGTCATTTACTTCTCATATATTAAACAAAGCCAACGCTTAAAGTGTTATCTATAATACAGGTGCTCTTGTGTCCTAGTGTTAACACCATGGACATGCTCCTGTGGAATCCAGTTTGAAGGGAAGATGTCTAATGTGATTTAAATAAAGGCATGCGCTATATTTTACAACAGTATTGATATAAACGTTTTGTAAGAAATATTAAATAGCCAACTATTTTTAATAGCCTTTGTTTTTAGCCTGGAAAATGATACATCTCTTCCCTCTTTAACAGATGATATTTGTTTTGTTCTTTCTCTATTTCTGAATATTTTATTTCATTGCCAATAACAGTTATTTCCTCTCCTGCTAGATGGCCTTTACCGAAGAGTTCAACACATCTGAAATAAAGTTTACGAGTATGTTTTAATGAATAATAACAAATCAAAATTAGCGCAGCTTAAGAGAAATAGAAATCCATATTTTGATAAGTCTCTTAATATTTTTTCAACACTGGCAAAGACTACTACTAATCGAAATATTTTTGTTTCTCTCAAATTTTCTAATTTGTGATTTATATATTATGCATCATACTTTTATATATTTTCATCGAATTTCTGTTACCAATTTTAACTTAGTGAGTAAATATATATTTAATATTAGAATTATAAAAAACCATCATACCTCGTAATTTGATATCGGAGATGTTGGAGCGCTTTCGGATCTTGTCCATCTTCGTTCGCAACTTATATCTGCTAGATAAGACCATTTAATGACTATATATATATATAAAATAAATTCAAAACGAAAGAAACACACAGAAAGACACAGACATAACTCACATCGATATTTCGACCATCGTCGTCATCAGGAGGTGTGAAGAGCGAAGAGTCCCGCAGGAAGGCAGGGTGGTGACTGAGTCACCGTAACTAAGTCACGTGAGTCACCGCCCTGCCTTCCTGCGGGACTCTTCGCTCTTCACACCTCTGATGACGACGATGGTCGAAATATCGATGTGAGTTATGTCTGTGTCTTTTTGTGTGTTTCTTTCGTTTTGAATTTATTTTATTTAAAAAAGTCCGCTGGACCGTTTCTTTTAATTGGTATATATATATATATATATATATATATATATATATATACAAAATTGAAACGTATCTATTATTACATATTTATATTTAATTTATATGCACCTATTTTTAAAATGTATGCCTATTTTTAATTTGATACCTTTTCTACTGAGTCTCTCAATCTTTCTGACACAGGTTCTCTATGTTTGTGAAACAAGAAAGATTAATTCACCAAAAAATTTTATTTATATATTTCTATTTATATAATCGACAATTATCCTTGCTGACCATTTTCAAAGATTATTAAAAGGATTATTTTGCTTAATAACATAACCAAACTCTAATTACCCAGCATTCGTAAATAATCATACGTTCATAAATAAGCACTTTAAGTAAAATTCGTCCCAATTTGATGAAAGGCTGTAAGATGGCAGTTGGGCAAGGTGAGGCTTGACCCTGGCTGTGGTATTTTCCATCTCAGTCTTGGTCACAGGGGGCATACTGTATTCTTTCCGCTTTCCTGCCTGGGTTTTCATATCGCTTTCGTATAATTTCACGATTCTTGCAAACATTTCACCTCGACTATTGATAACAGGTTTTTTTTTTCTGTAATAAATTTGTTTGTATTACTTCCTTGACAAAGTATAAAAGATAAAGGCATGGAACGTAAAATAGTTTTCTCCTCAAAAACTAGGTAAGAATGTTTTTGATTTTTTCCTTAATTTGTTTATATTGTACTTATTTGTATTGGCATGTAATTTTCTTGCTTACTGTGTTTTTCTTGTCTGTTTGTTCCTTGAAGGCTCTGTTTGTAGGTATCCTCACGGAATTTTTTAGCAATATTACTTTTTTTTGGTCTTAGTTATTAATATAAAGTAGTTATATTTAAACAACACATGTTTTCTATTAAAAACAATAACACTGGCTATGTTTTGTCGTTTTCTTTTAGTTGATATGGTTTTACGATTTGGTTAATTGTGTGTTTTATTTTCTGTTGGTTGATATTTCGTGGATGTTTTTGTTTTACTACTTATAAAACAATTTATTTTTTTATAAATTGTTTTTAGCTTTGAAAACGTCAAACAATTTTTTGCCGAAACGTCGGCATATAAACAGGAGTTTTATTTCTTTAGACCAAAAATCCTCAAAAAACCCTTCTTTGAACTTTGAAAATAATTATTGAAATGATATTTTGGAATTATTACCTTCGAAAATGGCAAACACGTTTTCTATAAGACAACGTTTATAGTGAAGTATCTATTTTGAAGGTCCTATGTTATAATGCATGGACTCGTAGATATAGGTTCAGTATTAAAAAAAAAAATTAGAGTTGCACTAGTTCAAGTTGAGTATTATTTCAGAAGTAGCTTATTGTCTGTCTACTTGCTCCTTACGACTTTAGGACAAATGTTCTGTGAAGCCTTCCCTGCTGAACGCAAAATTTAAATTCTTTTGCAAATGTATGGATGTGTACATCTTTTATTTTCTAAATACTAAGTTTTACACGAAAATTAGATTAACTGTTTTTAAAAAAAAAATGATAATAAAAATATTTATTCCAAGTTTTTTTTTCGAAAATATTAGTTATAAAATCCTTAAGATAATGTTGTTTACGAAAACAAATTAAATTCATAATTACTTCAGCGTTTTTTCCTTTCTTTTTTTTTAAAAAAAAGTACAATAATTTAAAAATAACAGATTTGAAAGAACAGAAAATAAGTGAATTCAAAATAGAAGAGAACAGTAAAGAGTGGATTGTGTTTTGTGTTTTCAAGGACAATGCCGGTGGAAACAGAGGAAGTAAGTTCTTAAACACGACTTGAAGTGGTTTTAGCGATACAATCAGAGCTTTTAAAAAAACCAGTACTCAACCTAATAATGCTTCGTAATCCATTGCTTCAAAATAAGATTAGCCAACTTTTGCTTGATTGTTTACTGTTAATTTGTTCCAGCTGTACTCTAGGGGTCCTTTTGTTGAGTAAACAGAATTACAATAATATCCTTCATGAGGGAAAGTGAATTAAAAGTAACAAGCCACTCATATTTTAGTCTAAATTTTTAATTTTTCTGTAACAAAATAATTACTAAATAGTTACTAAGGAGGTTATTTTAAATATTTCAATGGATTGATGCTTTTAGAAATAATTTTATTATACTCTAAATTTAAAAAGTTATACAAAATTGGTAATGTTAACTAACTTTTACTAAATAACAAACATTAAATATCTTAAATGACAATTCTCAATTGTTGAATGGTTTTATTTATTCAGTACAATGAACTTTTACTAAAATTGTTCTTTTAGCGACTTATTTAAGAACTTATTTAGAATTAGAAGGCCGTATTTACGCCCTTCTAATATCGATTGTATTTACATTTCACTGTCATTCCGATTTCAACTTCAGGTTTTAAGTTCGTATGAACTTCATAAAGTATTTACAACCACCTCTAACCACACCTAAGCTTTTTTTTTTTTTTTTTTACGGAAGGCTAAGTAGCTAAAATTACATAAATTTCTAAATACTTACTATATTTGTAAGAGTTTTAAAGTTTACTCTAGTGGAGCCATAGCAACTTGGAAACAACTAACCTACAATTGGGAAATCATTTGCTAAATCAAAACATTGAGGTTAAAAAATACATTAATTACAAAAATTGCTAGTTTGTGATATTTTTGAACCTATCACAAACAAAATAAAAACAAAGTCCTTATTGTTTCAAATTTTCTTATTTGGTGATATGTGATTACAAAGTGGTTGTTACATTTTATTATTACTCTAACTCAATAACATAAAAGAGAGAAAAAAATAAGCTCTGTTAATCATATAAATGTGGTCCTCCACATTCAAGGAATATAAAAAATTTCTAATAAAAAAAAATCATTTATTATGCTAACGTTTCAATGAATTTATATATCAGAATTGGTATAAAAACAATTATAAAACACTAAGACAGGTAATAATCAAAACCTGACTACATAAACTAAAAAGTAACTAAACATTTAAAATATCTGGCATATATATATATATATATATATATATATATATATATATATATAAAATGCATATCACTTATTTGTGAATCCTGTTCTAAATCACAAATAAGTGATATGAATGATATATATATATATATGATCAAACCACAATAAGAAAATGGGAAAACAAGACTGAGTTGGGTTTTTGACTCTGACGAAGACCGCTTGTTACGGTTGAAAGATCTTAGTCTTGTTTTCCCATTTTCTTATTGTGGTTTGATCATTGATTGTTATTTCACGTGTTTATGAGAAATCTTTATATATACACGTATATATATATATATGGTAGGGTTTGTTTTTGAGGGTTAGGTCATATAAAAGAAAATAAACTCCTTCCTAGGCCAACGTTTCGATGTATTTGTACATCATCTTCAAGGCTAAAATTAGAGTAAGAACTATAACACATTTAACAAAACAATTTACAACCTACATAAAGAACTAAATTATTGAGAACAACACATTCATACAAAAGATTATTTTACAATCAGAGTTGTTAATTCTAAGTATACATCTATTTCAAAATACCATACAAAAGGCTTGAAAATATTCTACCTTATTCAACCAAGTTTTACCTTGGAAAGTGTGCTATTGGTTATTTATGTTTCATGAAAATTATTTTTTATAGGTATGAAAAACACTACTTTGTTATAGTCATCTATCATTTTAAAACCAAGCAGGGTGAACATATGAAGGTTGCACTATAAAGTAAGGTTGGTTTATAACTTAAGGTTATAATCCATGTTACAATGGTATACTATTGTTATTGTGACTGGGGATGTGAAAGAATGTTTGTATAAATATAGGTAAACTTTTTAATATCAGATCTAGAATTGCATGTTCTCAATAAGTGAGTTCTCTATGTAGGTTGTAGATTGTTTTGTTAAATGTATTATAGCTCTAATTTTAGCCCTGAAGAGATGTACAAATACATCGAAACGTTGTATTCTGGTCTAGAAAGGAGTTTATTTTCTTTTATATGACCTAACTCTCAAAAACAAAACCTACTATATACAATAGAATAGAAGAGGTCAAGATCAATTTTTTAAGAATATATATTATTATTATTAAACTGAGGGCTTAAATCTCATCGGATTTGTTCGCACGGTTGCCGTATTTACATTTCATTGTCATTCCGATAAATCATTTATCGGTTTTAAGTTCAAATGAACTTCATAAGTTTCCATAGTGAGGTATTTCTCAATTCTATTTTCTTCGCATAATGTTTCTTGGTTCCAACCTTTTCCAGACGCTGCATCATTCCTCAGCATTCCATTGTTTCCAGGTACCCACATGGGTGTCAACTTATTTACACTAGTTTCATCATGAATTTTTTGCCTCCTTAGTATATCGTCAAATGGGAGCTTTTTTATTAAAATCAGAAAGCATACGAATCCAGGTACATTTCTATGAACTCCGATACCTACTGAAATGTTTCTGTGTAACATATAGGTCAAACTATTATATCTTATTCTACTTAATTGTTGAACTTTTTATCTTTATTATATTCTATTTATTTATTATATTATATTTTTGCATTATATTTTACCAACAGAATGAAAACTTATTATCAAAAAATATAAGTGGTGGATATTTATTAATTTTTCCAGCTCGGAGATAGTATAGGTAGTCATTACTTTAGTTTACCCTAGACACTCTTGTTTTTGTGTACCATACTACCGATACATATTATACTGTTGGTCTAATACAGTATTAATGTTGTAGAGCCAAAGTGAAGATTTGATGTGAAGAACCCATGTTCTAACAAACAATCCTTTACAGCAAAACATTGGTTTTGTATCCTTAGCCAGTGTACCTGTTGCATGATTTATTAATTTAGTCATTCACCTAAAGTATATCCATAGTTTTGGTAACTCTATATTCATATCTGTAATAAGATTCATTTTGGATGAATTTATATCGTTCTACAATTTATAGAACATATTGTGTAATCTCAAAGGCAGTACCATCAAGAATTCCTCTACTTATAATAACAAGGTCATCTGCATATCATTGTATAGCATAAACTATCTTATTTGGAGTATCTAGTAGATCATAAACATCTAGTCATCACCTCCATGAAGGTAGTTTCTATGTTTACAATTCATGATGTAGTTTAATCATCAGGGATGTTCTATACAGACCTGTAGCTTCCAGATTACGCAACTCCCCCCTCCTCGTCTAAGAGTGATAGGTGCTTTTGAAACAGATGTGAAATTGAAAGTAGTTTGAAATTTTGAGCTCAAGAGATGAAATCAAGATATTATAAATCCGACTAAAGTACAACAAAACTGACCTCCGAAAAGAATGAAGTCATGGTGGCGATTGTAGTTGTCAGATCAAGATTTTGTTAAACGAAATTCCCAAAAATCTGTTTATTTTAGGTTACTTAGCCTAAGATAATTAATTTACATATCTCTTCTTGTTTATATATTTCTATGTTAAATGTTGTTTAATTTAATTTGCTGTGATTATTAGTAGTGGTAAATGATGTAGGCAAATATTTTAAAATGTATTTATCTATTGGATTTTTCAGAATTATTTAAACGATTTTAATTAAATAATCTTTTATTTATTGGATAAACTTCCTTGGAGTTAGATATTTTAGGTTGAATACATAGCAATGTCATTTAAATTAATCTGGGTCAATGCAATAGGTAAACAAGTTTTAAGTTTATGTATGTAAATAGTTATTATCAAAAGGAAATGTTGTTATTCTGTTTGGTCATTCAACCCAATCAAATAAGATTTTGAAGGGAGAGGAGGGAGACAGAGTGAATGTTTTTAAGATGAGGACAGGTTGAGTGACCGGAGAGAAGAAGTGGGATAGAAGAAAAAGAAAGGAGTTGTTCTTTTTTTTTATACAAGAGTCGATAACTTGTAAGGAGGGATTATCGAAGAATAAAAGAGGTTACGAATGGAAGAGAAGGTTGGACATATGATTTCTCTTTCTTTGTAATTACGGCAGGCAGGGTATTGTGCCTGGGACAGAGTTGACTGAGCGTCATTACTGGCTGACATATTAAACACCTCTTTCTTACGGCCGTCGGAGAAGGCTGCTGCAGAGCCAAACAAAGAACCTGCTCCTGTGCAACCTTCCTTCCCCTAATGATCCCATTCAACTCGACAAAACGATCCTCGACCATATTTTATTTTAAACATTAATTCAATAGCCCACCGTTTTATTGGACCCAACATCATTTATTTGATCCAACTTCTTCATACTGTTAAATATTTATATAATCATTTTCAATAGTCTAAGTCAGTACTGCTCCTCCTCAATCTAACCAATGATAACAACGTGAATAACAAATGACTAAATTAATTGTAATGTCTTATTCCTTATATATTAAAGCACTATTTATTTGAAAAAGCTTGCAACTATATGATATTTTACAAATGTCAAAAGGTAATAGGTAGTAGCATGTTAATAAATTTTAATAACTAATACCCAATAACTAAAACCATGTTGAAATTCGTTAGATTACCGAAGCTAAGCAATATTTGGTTAATATAGCTTTTGGATTGAAGGTAAAATATGTCACTTACAGTGACACCAATGCAGGGAGTTTTCGTTTTCTCATCCCAACTTATCAAACCTTATCTAGGGCAATATCTTCTTACGGATTAATGCGGATTCAGAAATATACGCTAGACCTGTATGAAGGCAAAGGTTTAACGAAAACCAAGTTAAAAAAGATTGCAGTGTGAATGTTTTAGTCGAGTAAAACATGCTAAATGTTATACTATAGTGGTTGATAAAATTGAAATGTATGGAATACAATTTAATCCCTTTATGTGTTTGTGGATAATATTATGACTTTTAATTTTAATAGACATCTACGGTTTAGAAACATACAATAGTTACTATATGGAACTGTCAAGAGATGCTGGGATGCCTATATGCTTGAGGAACGAAATGTGAAATTAATTATATATTAATAATACCGTTTCATAAGGTATATATGTAGAGTATATTTTTTACTAAATGTGCAATATTCCTTGCACCACGTTGACACTTACCTGTGACTCAGGTTTTATCGTCAACTTTCTTCTAAATCAGACGATTCAAAGCTGTTATTTGGCACTGCTGCCGTTAAGAATACCTACATTACCCGACTGACTCGACCTATGGAACCCTACATTATGTTTTACCCAGGCTTATTTGAGTAGAGATCTTTCCTGAGTTGCTGCATGGTACAACATTGGGATGGGTGCTTTTATGTTCTTTCTGAAGGAACAGTGTGAACAAGGTTTTCCATATTCCACTTGAAAACATAGAATAATTTTGCTAAATTAAAACTCTGAACCACAAATACACATAAATATAAAGCTAAGTTTATGTCTTACAAAATAGATCCTAAAAGTTAATTTTTATAATTTTATTAGAATTATCTAACAGATTTGTGAAGTTACTTTCTCGTTTATACGTATACTAGATAATGTTAAACTGATGATGATGAAAATTTGCACAATATTTCTGCTTTACTGAAAACTTTCAAACATTTCCATTCAGTTTTTGTTTTTGTTTCAAAAATTGCTTTTCATAATAGTAACTTTGTAAAGTCATTGTGGATTCTGCGACAGTGCTGTTGCAGGTTGATTAGGGTCTTCTGGCAGTGTTGTCAGCAGTGATAGGGTAGATAATACTAAAAAAATAACACAGAAAATGAGACCAAAAACAAAGAAAGGGTAGAGTGGATTTATGTTAAGGGTGTTTTAGATTTGGGGTTGTCACACATAACCAACTAGGTGAATGTTTGATTGTACTGAAACAAAAGCACTCTACTCGGCAATACGTGAACGAGCTTTGTAGCCTCATCGTGTTTTCTCCCTTCGTATTCCACTCTTTAAAAACGCCAACATTATAAAATACATTCACACATACAGACTAGTTGGTTTAAATCGTTTATCTCGACTAATTCATCTAATTTAGTGGTAGAGGTTTACAAAAGACCGGAGCTCTCCAGTGAACCGCTTGAAGGCTCCACCCAGCTTTTATTCCGCTTTGATATGTTTATTACAAAACTCGAAAAGAGATTCAGCCAAGGGCCAGCCTTTACCCAATTGTCTTTTATTCGCTCAACTTAAAAACACTTCCTGACAATCCTTCCGGCCAATTCACCTAGGCTTCATCATAAATAATCAATTTCGAACGTCCATCAATCGCCCTTTATTTAATCTTTGTTTCCTGCCTCTTTTACCTTGCAGAAGAAACAATTGTTTACGGATGATTTAACTCAATCCATTTGACAAGAAATATCTATAAATATCACTTTTCATGATATTTAACTCCTATTCATCAAGATATATGGCTTATCCACCAATTCCTAAAATCAATGAATCCGTAAACTCCGTTCTAGTCATTGCCAATTTTTCAACAACATTCATAAAAGGCATTCAATCAAGGCAGAGGTATAATATCAGTGACTTAAATTCATCCATTAACTTTGATCAATTACTGATATATATAGGGCAAGATTAAATTGTTGTTCGTTCAATTGATCTTTAGAAAGATTGTATAAAATCAATCAGAATTTTTTTTCAAGGTGCTAGGCATTTGCACTACTATAGATTAATCCTTTACTAAAATGAACGGTGTAAAACTATAGCCCTATAATTTTAAACAATTTAGAAACTAACAAACAATAAATTATTAAAAGGAACAAAGGTATCACAAAATTACAACCACTGGTACAAGTCAACTGGGTTTATGTAGTGCACGATTTTTGCATAGTGATTGTCAGTATTTAAGTTTACACCAGTGGATAGCCTTACACATTCCTTGACGGATTATACTGTATAATTTAAAAGTATCAACAAGATTAAAATGTCGTTAAATTACCTCTAATTTAAATTGCTGGAAACAAACTAAATAACAATTTTTTTCACACATTTTGGACAGAGTTAGCAACTGTTTACAAACATTTAAAGTATTAAATTATATAAAAATTAAGATTAAAAAAAGGTCTCATAGATATTTTGCAAATTTAAAATCACAAAGAATATAGTAATAAGAATATAGTACAAAATCATAGTATATAGTAATATTTAATAGGTGACAGGAATAATATTTTTAAAAATATATTATGCTTCTCATATATTTTGTTTCTTTTTTTACGAATATTTGTTTACCTTTAGTAGAGTCACTATTCTATTTCAGTAAAAATATAACTAAATGTCAGTTGTTTTCCTCTCTTAAGGTGTAAAATTAAATTTTAATTTTGCATAGTGGACAAAACTTTTGCTACTCTATTGATTTTGAACAAAGCTTCTGATAAATGACCAGGTTACTGTCGTAGCAATGCCCACTCTTCTAATGATATTTTCCATGACCATGTTGGTATGAATGCTGAGAAATTTCAACTATGAGTGTGAAAGTATATTTTTTCTTGATGTCCTTAATGTTGTGATATATTTGACCTGACTATGAATTCATTTGAATGCTCCAAACGCGAATAATCAATGACTTATTACAGGAGAAAGTAGATTACAATTCTCTTAGAACTATTTATTCGAGAATTATCTCAAGAAATTTTTAGTCATAGTAAAAGACAAATTAATTACCGTACTCATACCAAGCCATTTTACCCTAAATCCATCATTTTCGGAAAACATCTACAATAATGACTTGTATGTGTCTTGCAAAAGGTTGAGAGAGGAGGTAAATGCACTAGAGTTTATTTTAACACAAGCTCTGTGCGTCTAACAATTAGAAATAATTTGTTAGTTTTGAAGTGAATTTGTATGTCTAGTTTGTTTATGTGTTTTTCATGATTAACCTCCACGTGTGCTTGTACCATTCAGGATTTAGCACTGAGCTATTTAAAATTTTTAGACAACCATACATGAGTTTATATATTAATAAAAATATTGTCTGACAAATTTTTTACTTATTGATTCATCATAAATATAATTTTGGGCTACAATTTAATAATTTCGGTTTATCAACAGCCTATAGTTTCTAGAGTTATTAATTAATAATTATTTATCTTGAAGAATTCATTTATTCGTTTATATTATTTATATTTTTTAATTAAATTTATTACTCTTAGCGCAGGTATATATAATAATTGTAATTCTATAATTTTTATGCGGTTGAAAAACTTGCATTAGAAAGAGTTCTTTGGATAGCCGACCTTGTCCGGAACTCTCTATCTACGATCAGATAATCAGATAATGAGATTGCGTACTCCATTGAAAGTATCTACACTACATCTCTCAAATTATTACTCTTGATTCATTTCAATTGCTTCTTTAATAAGACTATTTCCTGCAGAACTAGTAATTTTTAAAAAAGTAAATATACATTCACTGAGAAACGATCTAGAGGAAAAGATAACAATCCAGTACATATCTGAAGATGGAAGCAATAATAGAGGAGCTCGCTAAGTACAGGATGAATACTATTTGGGTATTACAGTTATTTGTATTCCACTCCATAATGAGGATTACTCCTTCATTACAGACAAGATAAAAATATCTTTTGTTTACTTTGAATATTTCTAGTCTGTCATTTTTAAACTTGTTTAATGACATATAAATTTCCATGTAATGTTATGGTCTCAAGATTCGATGGGGTTGTGGATGAAGAAGAAGGCTGCTTTCAGGACATCTTAAGCGCCTATATGGTGAATGACATTACAGATATAGAGTATGGATAGTTTTTAATCGTATAAGTATGTATATTGTCGGGATTAATAATACGTAAATAATTTTGTCGAATATAGGATTTGGGTGAATGTAAGTTATTGGCTGTTAAAGAGATGGTCTGCTACTTGGTGGAAGCCATGTTCCAGTCAACAGTACTGTCGAGTACCTGCATGTGGACAAAAAAATATGTTCCACTCCGAATACAGCTTGGCTTGAGTCATGTAGTAGTTGAGAAAGCAGGAGCTACCGCTGCTGCTGGGCTCTTTGTACAACGTTTTGTGAAGTGAGGTAACGCTGTGCTACCTGGTAAAGGGTTTGCTTTACGAAATGTGAAATAACTTCAAAATTTAACACTGATAATAGCTACTCTGATCCTTAAGTGAGCAACCCTATACTTGGTCATGAGATTCTTCAGAAATTCACTCTCGGATTCATTAAAACGGAGGATATATGTTAATTCTCCTTGAGAACCTTGAAAACGAGTTTGTTAGAACCCTTCCATTCTTCTTTGGTCATTTATTGCGTTTGAGTGGTGAATACTGAAATAAGAGCAGTGGCCATAGACATTAGTTCTTGTTCAATGGTTTCTGGAGATTGATTTCTTGGTAGATCTTAGTTAACCAATCAATGTCATTCATGAAAAAGATAATTAACTTTTTTCTAATTAATCTGAAAAAAAACAGATGTCAATCCATAATCTCTGGTATGATTGATTTCCCTACCTTTTTTCTTCTGAAACTGGTTTTACAGAAAATGAGAGATAGTAAGTGTATTTGCTCACTGTGTGTGTTACTTTTTTTCCTATTTGAATTAGATTTCGATAGTCATATGTTAGCTGCATATTAGTCAAAATAGGGGTTCATATTTTTAAATAATTGTGTAATTATTAATTTTAAGTATTCAAAACTTTGAGATGGCTTAATTTGTTAGTGTTTTAAAATATTTGTTGCTTGATGATGATTTAAGATCTACATGATACGATTTCATTTGTTGTATCAACATTAGTCTACTCTAATGACTTCATTGCTAAGTCTGAAGAATATTTTCCTTGAAAACAAGAAAATATTTCAAAACCCAAAGAAAATATTGGAAACCCAGGAGCATTTGAGATAATCAAATTATGAATAAGAAAATACAAAAAAATTGGCAACTCTCAGATCTGATATTTTATCTAGCCCTGTAGAGTTAATGAAAAGTATACATAACAGGAAAGAAAATAAACATGAACTAAACAAGTTAACACTATGAAGTCAACAAATAAGTAGGATATAAATAGTAATTCTTAGAGAAACATAGTTATAAAGGTAATGATAATTCTAAAAATAAGAAACATTATGAATACTGAGATTATGTATATTTAAAACAGTCACGAGACAACTAAGAAGTTACTATCAATGTAAAAATACTTCTACAAGTTTTATAATTTGTAAAATAAAAATAACTACGCACAACTGTAAATATGTAATATAACTAATTAAAACTGGTTACTAGCAAATTCTGTCGATTTAGTTAAACATGGAATTATTGAGACCTAATTTTTATAAATATTACAAATTGACAATTAGTTTTGTGCATTTATACAGATATTAGATGCATACATGTATTCTGTATATTTGTAAAGTATAGTAGTCATGAAAGAGTTGCCTGAAACAATTTACACGATTTGAGATCCTCAAAGTCCATTTTCGACGATAGCTAGAAAATGTAACTGTGTGTACACATGGGTGGGTATATATGTGCCGAAAAGTTTGCAAACACGCTAAAGTCACATCGTTTAATGAATCATTCTGATATCACACTGAAAAATACCTTCGTACTGTAGAAGACCTGCACAGTGTGGGAGCAATATGAGCAATAAGAAATCCACTTTATCGGTGATATGTGATTTTAGACTGTGTTTACTTTTTTTGAACTTAGTACTAATTGTAGAACTTAAAATTTTATAGTTAGTCAATAGTGATAAAGATGAAGTTAAAACAAATTCACAATTTTGGATAAAATAGATTGGATTATACTCATTTGACTTGAGGTTGACTCTAAAACAGGGGTGGCCAAGCTTCTTGATGGCCCGAGCCATTTTTCAAAATTAAAAATGTTCGCAAGCCACAATTAATTACGCATTAAAGAGGTAAGCAAAAAATACATTTGGAAAAATATGGAATGATAATAATTTTTTAAAATATGACAGCAGAAACATGAAAAAGAAACTGGGATACATTTCATGAGAGCCACAAATAACCTTCAAATATCTGCATGTGGCTCGAGAGCTGCAGGTTCGGGTCACACTGTTTGACAGATCGCAGAAATTGATCACTACAATAGAACCTTATAGGAGGATTTTCTCTGCCCTTTGTGGGGCCATGCAGCTCTCTCTACCACAGGCTTCATTGGCTCTATATCCACAGGTTCTCTGAACCAGGGGCTACAGAGACTGGACAACTGGTACTTGCCTAGTAGATGCTCTTGTTTTTGACGGAGTATCAGAGTGGGGACGATTAGATACCACCCCCTTCTAGCCAATTTATCTTCACGAATGGAGATGGCCTCTGTAGCACATACTTGTACAAGTCCCGATAAACTACAGTTTTGTATATATATATATAACTATATATAACTATAACTATAGCTATAACTATAATATATATAACTTATATATATATATATATATATAGTTTTATATATATATATATAATTATATATACACGAATGTTTTCCTTATCTCGACCATATATATTTAACACTAATTTTCTTTTTTATCGAGGTTTGGTCTAGCTTCAATAATATAACACCTTTAAGCCGACGTTTCGGTATTGAAAATTCTGTATTGATATATGGTAGCCCTGAAGATGTCTACATATACAGACAAAACGTCGGATTAAAGGTGTTATATTATTGATGCTAGACCAAACGTCGATAAAAAAGAAAAATAATGATATATATATATATATATATATATATATATATAATGTTTTAAACAGTTTATGAATTTTATATTGTAAGAAGAAATATAAGAGTAAAAAGGAAAAGCATTAAGTTTCATCACTGTCCTGTAACAATGATGATATTTTGTTATAATCAAGATAGATTCATTAAATGAACAGAGTTATTAAATTGATTAACACTCAGTTTAAAAATAGGGTTATTCATGTAAAGTAAGTAATGTTTACATATTCCACATGTTTAAAAGTATGTGACAGAAAAGGTAATAAAATCGAGTATTTAAACAATTACTTTTAAAGATATATATCTTTTTTTAATAGAAAGAAAATAAAACGTTATTTTAAAAATTTTATGTTTTGAAAACAAAAACAATAATAAATTCTGGAGATAACTTACTAAACAAAATAATATGTTTTATTGAACTTTTCTCGTTACATGTACATGATAAGAAGCCATTGTTACAGACCGATTGGTTTTGTTGTGAACTTACAGAAATCACACTGGGCCTACAGTAATCATCTTTGTGAATTCTTTGAAATTAATATTTGTATCAATGTTATTATACCTCTGGATGATGGATTTGCAGATGTAAATGTCTGAATATTTTGTTTGGTTTTATGAATTGATTTGCATCCACAAATTCAATATATAAAGGTTGGGGAAAATTGGTTCAAAATTGATTTTGTGATTTTATAAGAAATGATAGGAAATGCAAATAAATTACATGTAACTTCAGTAAATGAAATATAAAAATTAATTTAGTTTTTGATAGTGGTTTTTTAAAGTTAAAAAAAAAAAATAACAAATTATTGTGTCCGATCTATTATTATGCTTTAACACTTTAAGGTATTGTTATAAACAGGGGGTTGGGCTTCTGAAAAAAATTAAACAAAACAGTCTTTTAATAAAGGTTAAATTGAAATTATACTTGATGGAAAGAAAACGTCTGCTTTGTTCAGCAAACAATACTGAATGACCTCAGCGCCCCGGAATCCAAGAGAAAAATGACGAACGGAGAAAATATGACTGAGCCCACTCCCACCGCAATCGGAAATTACAACAAACCCAGGATAGAGGCAGCCGGCGCCAATCAAACCTTTTATACACACCAAAAATCGAATCATAAATTAATTTTCTCCCCCCCACCCCCTCCAAACTGTCTAGATTAACTCTTACTCGATTAGATTGTGATTTCTTTTTTTCTTTTTCAATTACACAGTCCTGGAATTACGTGATTTTTTTTTTCAAAAATACACTGATGGGAACAAACATTAAAATTCTAAATTTTCTGGGACAGGATGAAAAAAAAAATAAAAAAAAATGGTGGACTAAATCGATTTCACCCTTTAACTAAAAGAAGAGTGTTTGTGAAAAAAATTACTCCACTTATTTGATGAAGTCCAATTCAGATACAGTTTCCGTGGATTTAACAGTAGGCGACGATTAGATCCGTTACTTTTTCCTGGTATAGAATATTTATTAACGAAAAGAGGATTTCAAATTTCATTTGGTTTTATTTAGCGACAAAAGGTATATTTTTTGCTGCTAAGCCTAGGTAGAATTTATAGATATTTCTAATAAGTAAAATTTTTAATGAATGAGAAAATTCGTTCAGATTTGTTTATAGGAAAAATAGCTCGTATTTATTTAAAAAAACTAAGAGTTTAATATGTCCATGCGTAAATAAATTATTGAAAAATGTAAATTCAATGCTGATATACTGTTAAATGAAATTATTAAAACCATTCAAATTTAAAAAAATAGAGATTTAAAACAACATTTTGATAATTAATTATCAATATATAAAAAATCAACTTAAATTGAGATAAATCTGATTTTTCAATTAAGTTGTTTAAGGATTTTAAATTAAAACCCCTATTCAAATCTGGAGTATTCTGCATTCAATTTTACTTAAAGTATATTAATGAATTGAAGGATACTTAACTTATTTTATTTATAAATTGTAATGTGGCCGACATAATTTTACTAATTATGTTCAAAATGTTAGTTTTGACCTTCTTTTTTTGTAAAGGTAAAACGAACTTACCCAAATGAATTGTGCTAAACGTGTTTCATTTAAATCGAATTTTTTTATATGAATCATTTAATTTTGTTTATAAAGAAACATTTAACAACTAAAAAAAAAAAAATTAAAAGTTAGCTTAAAAAATACATATTGTTTATCAAATTAAAATTTTTGTTTGTAAAATTGGCAATTAATTGGTTTTTTCAAATCAATTAATTTGGTCCTAAAATAACGTCAATATGTGACTCGAGGTCACCCTCCTTCTCATAGAAGAATTTTACAAATTTTGTACAAGTCGACATCTTTCTTGTGGTAACAAACTAAATGTGATTGAAGCGTTATCAAAATCACAGATACAAAATAATCAATACAATCTCTAAGCCCCTAATTATGCTGTCATCGGCTTCCATGAAACTTTTTTTTAGAAATTTTATGCCTTTCCTTAATCTCTCACGTATTTCTAATCAGATTGTGAAATTATTTAAATTTAGCTAATGATAAAGGATTGTAATCATTTTACGATGGTTTCATTACACTCGTGTATTAAATTGGCTACAAGCAAAATAATTAAGTGGATTTGTAAAGAAAATTGTATTGGAAAATATTAATATTATTTTTTTTTATAAATAAATTTTTTATACAAATAACTTCATTTTTTCAAAAATATTTTCATATCTAAATGTAGGCTAAAAGAAATTATCAAACAAAATATTATGTATTTAATTTTCTTATTTTATTATATATATCTGTGGAAAGGAGTTAGGGAAGTTTCAAAACTGGTGGAAATTAAAGAACAAACTATAGGTTTTGCCTTCAAAGTAATGACTTTGAGGTCTAGCGAAGTTTGCTATTCCTCTCTGGCTTTGTTGCATGCTTACTACGAGTAGAAGGATTCTTTCGGGATTCAGTTCCCTCGCCCATAGCTCTTTTGATGTCATCGACGACATTAAAGCTACTCAACTTGATGACCTGCTTGGACATAAAGAGAATCATGTTATTACTTAATTCAATTTAATAACTAATATTAAAGTAATGTTGGGGTAACTAATTATAACAAATTTAACTGAAGTAACTGCAGTTTTAGTTATGTTTAACACTAAACCGTTTTACAAACACTAATACTGTATTATGCTGATATACAGTATTAGTATACAGTATATATACTGTATTATGTTAATATTAAAATGAGATTTCTATATTTTATGAGCAGTCAAACTTTACTTTCCTATAGAAAATTAGGAAATAGTAATAAGACCTTATAATGAAAAAATAATACAATTATGACTAAATTTAATAAATTATCAGAAAAATAAACCACTTTAGTGTAGAGATAATCAATTATCTCTACAAATAAAATTATCGAAAATAATACAATTATGACTAAATTTAATAAATTATCAGAAAAATAAACCACTTTAGTGTAGAGATAATCAATTATCTCTACAAATAAAATTATCAAAAATAATACAATTATGACTAAATTTAATAAATTATCAGAAAAATAAACCACTTTAGTGTAGAGATAATCAATTATCTCTACAAATAAAATTATCAAAAATAATACAATTATGACTAAATTTAATAAATTATCAGAAAAATAAACCACTTTAGTGTAGAGATAATCAATTATCTCTACAAATAAAATTATCAAAAATAATACAATTATGACTAAGTTTAATAAATTATCAGAAAAATAAACCACTTTAGTGTAGAGATAATGAATTATCTCTACAAATAAAATTATCAAAAATAATACAATTATGACTAAATTTAATAAATTATCAGAAAAATAAACCACTTTAGTGTAGAGATAATCAATTCTTAAACTTGAAATCATTGATCAATCTAACATATTATTAAAATTAATAAACTGAGGGTCTGAATTTCATTACTCGTTCGCTCGGTGACCATACCTGACATATTATGAATACAATAGTTGTAACTAAATTCAACTTCAGGTTTTAAATTGTTTAATGACTTTCATAAATACATAGAGATGTGTTCCTTGCTTCTATAGTTTTATGTAAAATTAATTAATGGGAATCTGTATTCTTTCCAAGGCGACTAGCTTGCATTAAGATACAATATGATCAAAGGTTCTACCTCTTCCAGACATTATTTTTTCAAGAGCCTGAATTTTTTGTATGATGTCAAAAACAACTTCCGTTCATAGTAGTAGACAAATACTACTATTAGTGTTTACAAACACTAATATCATGTTAATATTAAAATGAGATTTCTATATTTTATGAGCAGTCAAACTTTACTTGCCTATAGAAAATAAGGAAATAATAATAAAACCTTATAACAAAAAAAGTAGTTCATAGTAAGTAGACAATTTTTTAATAGATGCTATATATATATTTTTAAATTCACCCATTGAAGATATAGAATTCTCTAAAAATGTAAGTTCAGTTGGAATGAGCTTTTTTTAAACTAAATTGGACCCCACCGTTCGTGCCTTTTTTTTTAACTGTTTTCTTTTTGATTGATTTATCAGTCTATTCCTGTGAAAACCTGAGACGAGTAGTGCAAAAATGTTCAAGAATGCAGGATAATTTGTATTGTTCTAAACATTTTTTACTAACTCATTACTAGTTACTTTCTATTATTAATATATGGCCCATCAGTATATTAGACTAGAACCCTTTTAATATCTGAAAGCATTCAATCAGAGTTATCATTTGTGTTCACTTTGTGACTCATTGTAAAATAATCTACGAAGAGCATTCTATCTAACCATTGCAACAGATAGCAAACTATTAATTTTTTTTTGGAATTTTATAACTCACTAGACTACCCGTGGCCCCTTGTGCCACTCAGAAATCATAACAATAGGTATTGAAATTAATTCACTGAACACGATTGACAGTGGTAATTTTAATTGTTATTTCTTGTTATTAAGGCATGAAAACAGATTCTTATATGGCCCAAGTTTTTGATATATAATTCTTAACATGATTCAAGATATATATACAGTAATTATATTTAGCAAAATAAAAATCATTTAAAAGTAAAAAAATTATTTATTTTATCATTTAAATAAATAAAACATCAATTCAAGTTATATAAGTAATGAAATATATTTAAAACAAACAAAACTTGTAAATTGAAATATTCAATTTATTTACCTAACATAAAATAACATTAATGAAAGGAATGTGTCTTTATTTTATTATCTTAGAACATTCGTATTTTATCTGACAGTTGTGTTCAAGTTTGTTTCTTAATTATTCATTTTTAACCTCGAATGTAGTAGTTTATTATATATTTGTTATATTTATTTATAATACATTTGCACTACTCTCATCAGCGAGCATGCATGACTCTGGGCTACTCTGGCTTCATGCCATTACTTTATATTTCGCAAATTTTAAATTAAAAATTTTCTTTGTTGAATTTATATATAATATATTTTCACTACTGTCATCAGAGAGTATGCAAGCGACTGGCTACCCTGGATCCATGCCTTTACTTTATTACCATTGTTTAAATTATTCAAATTTTAAATTCAAACATTTTTTTTGTTACATTTATTTTTACTCTATGTGTGCTACTGTCATCGGCGAGCATCGTATTTGGTATAGTTTTACTAAGATATATTTGATGGTGTGACTTGTATTGTAGCTATAAGCTTTTTAAATCGACCGTAGGTAAAAAATTTTCGATTTCTTATGAAAATAGACCATTTTTGTTATTTTATAATTCTGAATTTCTTTCTAATACCAGATTTTCTACTATCTAATATCTAAAGTTTTACATAGGAGTTTAGGAGACAAAATATTTTTTAAAGTCATTTTTTTTCCAAAGAAGTAAGTTTCGCATGATCTAATATTGCTCAAAAGAATAGGACGGATCTAGGTTATAGTGCCCATTTTTGTGTGAAATATGAATTTGACCCATGAAATGGTGTGGCTTACAGCATGCCCACAAACTTTTGGATACGTACATACACACACACACACACTCACTCACAGAGTCATCACTGAGGCATCAAAACACGTAAATAAACACGTCAAAATCTTTTACAAAAGATTATGTTTTTTTACAAAAAGTTTTTTATGGAAACTATATTTTACTTCTGGTAAAGTAATAATATACACAAAAACAGGAACATTATATATCTAAATGATGTGAAAAAAAAATTGTCTCGGAAAACATCAATCTGGAGATTTTTTTTTAATTACTTTGTTATATTACAACTACCCTAAAGGGGTAGCAATAATTAGTAATTTAGTAATTACCCCTTATTACTAATGGGGTAATATGTAATACTGATCTATGGTACATAAGAGAGGTAAAAGGTTGGAGAAACCACCCATTGGTAGTACTCCATAGACATAGTCTGGAGATTATATAATTTTTTTTCTTCTAGAAAGAAATTTCGTATAACATTGTTTTAAACACTGCTTTTCTCTCATTATTTACTCTCTATTCATTGTTTTAATTACAATGAGCACTACCCTAACAATAATGTACACATGCTTATAATTATTAGATTTTATTGCGTAAGAGGAGCTGAAAATGATGAAGTAGATTCTTTTATATTTGTATCCTTTTAAGTAGTTTCATGCCATTTGTTGTATTTTAAATGTGTTAGATTGTAAAGTCTATAATTTCAGAAATATTAGGTTGTGATTTCTAAATTGTTATTTTAAGATTTGTTTGATGGGAAAGTAGTACGGTGAAGGTGTTGAAAATCTTAGATAAGGTGGTCCAAAGGGCTTATGGTAAGTTCTAACTTAGCAAACAACACATGCAAAACAACGGAGAATATATTGCACCAAACCTTTACTTGCCACCATAAATATAATTGGTATCTTAGATTACGTGTTACTAAATAGCATATATATATTTTTTTTTTAAAAAGTTATATTAGTTAAAAGATATGAATTGAAAATTTTCATGAAAGTCATATAATGGTTTAAGTTTAGATCTCACAATTAACTGATTTGCATAAGAATATGTGTCTCAACATCATTGTCAAGAACGTTAGATTTGCATTGTAGTTCAGTAAAGTAATAATATTATTCGCAAGAGATCTTTGTATTTAGAAATAATCTTTGTATACATTTTTAGGGTTATTTTTAATTAAACGCTGTTTATAATAATGAAGTTATAATATGAAGTTGTTTATAATATATACAATGTAATTAAAAATGGTATATTTTTGCACTTGTTTGAAGGAGGAATGTAATGGTTCACAAGAAACTTATCCCAAATTTAAGGCTTAGATTACTTCTTTCTCAAGTACTCTCTCCTGTGTTTGAACCGGTGATTTGACAACTCTGCGATTTTTAATTAAAATAATAACAATTATAGGAATTAAGAGAAATATTCAAGAGATTTTCATAGTAAACATGATGAAGGTTACACTATGTGTTTTATAATATGAGTTTTTATTTCATGAGAACAGTGCATCCTTTGATTATATTATACGCCTTGTTTGTGGATGAATTATTACTGAGTTGTAATAACAAGACTCTACTAATAGGACATATTTACAAAGCTAACACATTTTTCTCGAAAGTAAAGTTAATACAGGGTGACTGATTCAAAGATTGGGATTAAGGAACGGGAATGGGGAGGGAGTGCAGGATTGTTTTAGTGAAGCGAGGGAATGCATTGCGATCTCTCCCTCAGGCTTCAGCCGAATTTGAATGTGACCTACACTTGAACACCCTCCACCTAGCACCACCCCCAGAAATATATGACTCAATTAAATCTACACCCGCTAACTGACAACCTAACACGCCTTTTATTCAGAATATCACCAACCTTTCGCTTAAAAAAACGTAAATAGGTTTCTGTAAAGGTATTACTTGTATATTATTCTCGCTTGAAATTTATTACTCTCACTTCTATAGAGTTTGCTACAGAGCTCTAATTCTGAACGAGAGTATAAAATATGACCTTTTAGTAAAAATAAGCTGTCCCCCTTCTTTTTTGTTCGAATTTTCTATAAATTAATGGTAATGGAGTTCGATCCAGCTGTATGGTAGAAACAATATGAAGCAAAAATAATAAGTTTCAAGTGAATTCTAAATATTACAATAACTCTTTTTTTTAATTTACGACTTAATTTTGTGAAAATTTGTTTTTCTATAACGGCAGTAAATACAAATATGAGTACAAATTTTTTAATGATTTGAATTAAAATTATATTTTTATTTGATCGTATTACCTAATTAATTATTTTAGTCTGATTTTATAACTTAAAGATTTGAAAATATTTAGTTAAAGGGAAATAATTTAAACTTAATTTAACTCATTTGAGTAATAATATGTTGCACAAGTGTCAACAGCAAATTTTGGTAGTAAAATTATAAGTATCAAAATTTTAAAGTTTTCATCAAGGCAATAAACATCTACAAAACAAGAAGAAAATATTACCTTTTCAGAAGAAAAATTCAGATTATCTGTTGATTAATAAAACGGGTTAATCGTTTTCCAAAAAAATACTTGCATTTTAGTTACATGAATTTAAATTTGTACCCATTAATGTTGATATAATATGATAAAGGAGATTTGAATCGGTAAGTCTGAATACATCCGTCCCTACAGACTTGTAACTAAGATACCTTTAAACTAAACAATATAGTTTGTACAAAGTTTTAGAAGTTTTAACAAGAGAACAAGGACCACTTCAAAAAAGCACACCTGTTTTGCGGTGTCATGTTGCGAATGTATCTGTTCCTTGATGAGCATTTTTTTTGCGATTGTGCAAAAATTTTTGTTTAGGATTGAAATTTTAGTTTTTTCTTATTAATAATAGTGGAGTAATAAACGATTACTTAATAGTTATTTTAATAGCCACTGTAACAGTTTGCTACTACCTGAATGGTTTTAATTGAGAAAAATGTAATATCCGTATTGTCATGTTCATTCTAACATATATGGATTGTTTATTTAATGTTACCTTGCCATTGTCGTATCTTTATTACTAGTTATGCTGCAATAACTAGAAATCCGCTTTGCATTACATCTTATTGATATGAGTTAAGTAAAGTAAATCTACCGTGAGAGGCATGGGTGTCGTCAGTGTTTTCAGAGCTACGAACACAAAAATAGAGCCTATCCCCAAACTACTATACCTGAATTTTCAGTGGACAGCTAATTTAATATCCATACAATTCAGTCAGTTTTTAATTAAACCAAGTCAGTGTAGATCAGTAGGCAAACGAAATGTAGGCCAATCCTAAGAAATATTGTGCTTCAGATTTTCTGCTTTGACGAAGCAATGCCCACAAATATCTCAATTAGTTAATGATTTAATGTCACTATGTCTCGTTCAAATAGCAGAAATAACCTTCTTGAAATTAAATTTGTCAGTAAACTACAGTGGAACAAACATGTTGAACAAACGGCACTAGGATGTAAAATATGTGTCAGACTGGTTAGAACTCTTACCGGAATATACGATACATAGTGTGCTCAGTGGATGACTGAACTCAAACATAGGCAGCCAACATCAAATCGGCATTAGAGTGTTAAACTCTCAGACAAGTCCCTTATTATAATTATAAAGCTTATTATGAAGCTCTGGACAAGGCTTTGACATTAACTGGAGATCTCATTTTAATCTAGTAACCGATGTTATAGTTATAGTACCGAATATATGGATGCCTGAGTCTGGATCATCTTGAAGATAAAAGTGACTTTTCTACTTGTGAGTTAACACAATAGCTTTTGAAATCATCACGAAAGGAATAAGTGGCTCCATATTTATACTGGCGGATTAGGAAGTTTATCCAGGTATAATAGAGGAGCCAGAATATATTTTCGAAATTTTTCCAAAAATTTAAAACTGTTGCTAGTAAAACATCCAATATTCATATGGTAAGTAAAATTGAAGCACTAAGAACAGCAGTTTTCTTGATCGGCTTTAATGCTCTTGTTATGGATTGTAAGTCAATTATTTTGGGTTCTTTTTAATTAGCTGGTAAATAATGGCTTGGATGTAGTGGGGCAATATGGATTCTTTGTGATATTTGTAGCTAGAAATAAGAAAGGTGACTCAGCCATGAATTTGATTAAAGTACAGTGCAATGAAAAGACTTGAGAATCACTGAAAAGAAAAAAAATCTGTATGCAAACGATCAGATAGGAAACAGTGGTCCAGGAACAAGATGGTGGCATGTTTCAGGATGTTGACAGACATAATGCCTAAGTTACTGTTGCATTGTCTGTGCCATAGGAACAAGATAGCCACCCACTGCACATTTACGCTGCCTCCAGGCACTCAACTTTCTGCACACACCAGAATTAAAGTAGCAAGAAAATAATGATTTTGAGCTGGTATCTGAAAAATTAGTCCACCCGGTGTCATATAGTTGAACCTGAATACTGATGATCAACCTAACATTGTTAAAAGCAAAAAAAAGATATATGAAATTGTTATTTGCAGGTTATAAAAGCAGGACGCCAACCGTACCTTACTCCTTGGACTGTTTGTTAGGAGTAACTCTACAAAAAAGAGACAAGTGTTTAAATTTACTTACATCTATATAGAGACGTATTATAAGGTGATTTGTTTTCAATACTATAATTGTTTGAGGCAAAGTTTTTTTTAGATTTTAAAAGCACTGCATTTGAAAGATTGCTTACGTTTACATGATTCTACAAACTTTTGTTTCTTTAAATGATTTCTATTTATAGGCATTCATATGAAATATTACTATTTAAAAACCATTGAATTAGGGAATTATGACATTGTAAAAAACATTAAACATATCTTTGTAGAATGAACTTAAGATGGTGAACTACTTCACACTAGGGAAATCAGAACGTTATTCGCATTGAAGTAATATCCCATTTCACCCATTCGTAACATTTTTTGCACAATGTACATTTTTTGCACATATTTAATTAAATTGTTTTACCTAAGAAACACAAGAAAAGATTAAATAATACGATCTAGAAATAAAATTTATTTTAGTTCATCGTATTTTAATTTACAAAATAGTAAAATTACGAATATGACATTAATGTTTTGAGGGTTCCTATTTCTCAATTTGATAGCGGAAAAGATATTTATAAAACTCTTAAAAAGAAATTGTTTTTGTTGTTTCTAATATTAAATAATAAAAAACAAGAAAAGTCACAAAAACGAATGATGTATGAAATGAAAATGGAACATTGTAACTGTGATTTTCAGAAAAGCTTCTGTTTGTTACTGGTTTAAGACAGTAGTTGTAAAAGTACGAAAAGGAGTTATAAAAGAAAAAAAAAAAAGAAGTTAAGAAAAGAGCAAGTTGAAACGGTCCATAAAGACGGAATGAGAAGGGAGGAGTTACCTTTTCCATGAAGGCAGTTAAAAGTTCGCTGGAGGCTGGAAAGTCGTTACATTTAGGGATGGTACGACTTGAACTGGTTTCAACCTCTACAGCACGAACCAACGACTCGTTCTAATTGTTTTCTCACTTTACATTATTGATATTAAGCTTATCGATAGAGCACCCCTCTCGGTCGAAACCATTTTCTTTCTTATCTCACTTAAAAGTCAATCCATTTTCCGCTAGCCTTATTAAAAACTATCTTTCAACAACTGATTTCTCTTCTATTTTTCTCTTTTCTCTTCAAACAATATTAATCCTAATAAGATAAGAACGTTGATAAAAATCAAATTGATTTAAAAAGGTTTACCGATAAAATAAAGGTCCACTTAACTAATGAAAAGGGAGGTTAGGATGGATGGATGAATATCGAGGGAGCTTCACGGCATTTGACTCATGACAAACCGAGCTAAAGCTTTAGGCTATAATAAGCTCTCTGGCGAAAGACAATAACTGAACAGAATACTTGCAGATGAGTTGTTCTAATTGACAAGTAAATTGTTGAGCCCCGGGTTTTTAACTTCAAGTCTTATTTTCGTATTTTTTTAATCAAATAAATCGTTAGGATAACATCAGAAGCAAAAATATAAAGCCACAAAGAAAACCATAGAAATAAATGCTCTGAGGCCTTTCAGTTGATGTCCATGGTTTGTCATATCCATATCAAACCATTTTGGTGACATAGAGTGGAATGCCAAAGAGCTTTTATTCTATCGTTTTCCTTTTTCGTTGTGGCTTTATACTTCATTGCTTGCATCACGTGTTTATTGTGTCTCTTCCGCATACAAATCTTTATATGGAGCTGTAGGTACCACATTTTTATCAAAGCTTCAAGGAAATATTGTGGCACACAAGGTTGATATTGCCGGGGGTTCATTCTACACCGGAGTACTAAAATTTGCTTTGCTTAAATTCTTTAACTGAAACCTGATAACGTCCATCTTCTGTACCAACGGCTTTTCTTTCCCCTCTTTTGAGGGTTATAGGTGCACTTTATTTTCCATTTTCCACATTCAAAATCTGCGGAATTACAAATCATTGAACATTCTGACTGGCTGACGGCAAGAACCATATTTACTAGGCTATATCCTACCCTATTATCACTTATTTTTTTAATTTCATTATTTTATTTTATAGGATTTTAAATAAGGAAGTGTATGATTAATTTGGTTTTAAACACATAAATCAAAACTAAAAATTTTAAAAGAACCCTAAGAGTTAAGTATATTGCTTTATCTTATTCAGTGCTTAAAAAAAAATCCTTATATATTTTACCTGCACTATTACCTTTCTCCCAGATAACTTAATTTTCCTTTTAATACTCATTAATTTTCAAACATCTTTCAAAAATTCAAAGAAAATAAATTTACAAAAAACAAAAAAAAAATTAGGAAAAGTTCTCAGTCTTTTCGTGATATCTCTATCTCTAAAAAAAAACCTGAGGTAGAAGTGAATTTTTTGAAAACAAACTGCCTCGAGAAGCTTAAGAATTTTTAAGAATGTTTGTATGCCATAATGCTTTTATGTAATGTCATGTATAATTACATAAAGATTAATAAATCCATTTTGATATAGATATTAAACAGACTCTCAAGCGGACACAATTACTTTTATGTATTTTTGGAAGAAGATAACAAACATTAAGAAAGGAGATTTAGTCGCTCACGGTTCTTTATAATTTCGTCACGACGTAATTTTAGTAGAAGAACAAAATAACATAGAAAAAAAAAGGTGATTAAGTATAAGAGAATATTTTATTTATTGTATTATATTAATTCAATGTTATACATCAGAAACATATGTGAAATAATTTCACAGTAAATAAACAGTACGGTCCTCAGAGTCATGAGTGTCAGTCTCTTATCATGTTAAGAATAGCAGTCTGTTACGGCAAAAACTCTTAGTTTCTTTTTGCATTTTGCAAACATGTACATTGCCTTTTCAAGTGCTATTATTAAATTTATATATGTATAATACAGAATATCTCTGACAAGATTCTATGTCCAAGTCTTTGATTAGAACTGAAGAAGGAGAGGAACTAGAAATTACTGACTAAACCTTGAATTAGTATACATTTTTGTACAATTACAAATAATTAAAAACATTTTTAATCTATTAGACAAGTTTGTATAAAAGAGAGAAAAAAAAATCAATTATGAATAGAAAGTTGTAATTTCCAAAATGAGTTTAGTAAAAAATTTATTTTGGATTAGATAATGAAGGAAGTTCTCAAGATGGAATTACTTTTGGTAATAGAAAAAAAAACTGAAGAAGAGAAATTGAAATTGAATGGAAAGATTGAAAACTAAGTACTGGGTGTGTGATTTGGCACAGGACTCGTGACCGTCTGGGCGAATGCTAATTGCGTAAGAAGGGGAAGAGTCCGAGCACGACCAGACGACACCGAACTCATTTCCATCTGTGTAATCTAAAACCATTTCTAATATTAATATCCGCTCTTCTGACCAGTTTCTTTTGTCAGCTCGTGAATAACTATTAGCAGTAGAACTCATTTATACTCTAGTTTAGAATAGAAAAATGGACACAAAACAAGTTATGAAATATAAGAAAAAATACCTTTATTTATAAAGGTATAAATCTGAAAAAAAAATCTGGAGTGACTACACTCAAATTTACTATAAGTAAACATAATATCAAACTCGTTTGCCTAAAATTAGCATCCATTTTATAATAAAGTACGAAAGAGTGGTTTTCTCATCCAAAGACAACTGGATTCGGTAATACACCTAAAACATATCTGATAATAAGTTTTATTCAGGTACAACATTTAGTTTGATTAGTGGAACACTTTTTTCAACAAACATACATCATACCATTGAATGCATTAGAAAATATATTTTGATTACGGTTAGTCTTTTACATTTCCTTCGTAAAGTAAGTCTTACACCAAGTGGGTATCTGGGTGTTCTAGAAAACGATAAAATTATTCCTGTAACCAATGAAAAAATGTTGCAGTTCTATGACAACATATGGTCCTGATAAAATGTAATCAATAAAATATGAGAAATTTATATAAAAGATCTCAATAATTTTTTCTTTACTTCCATGGTAATTGTAGATCTGCTTTTTTTCAAATCACATATTTTAAGAATATAAATGTGTTATGAAAACACACTAATATGAATGGATAATTTTGTAAAGTTAAAATTATCGTCATTTAAAGTAAGAGTTAGAAGTAAAGCACTTGAGTCTGTTGACGTTTCCACTCGCAACTCAATTGTTTTATTACTTTAGTTTTAAGAGGCTATCACAGGAAGGACTAGTTGTATCTCAGTTTAATTATTTTAGTATTCGTAAACTCATTATTATTCAACAGTTTGTTTGACGTAGGAATTATTATTTATATTTTACAGTTACCCCTATTTGATACGTTTTGTTTGATTCAAAGAAGTTTAAAAGAGCCAGCGATTTTAATCAAAAGTAAAAAGAAATCGAAAAATTTTATATTAACATAGGCGTCAATGATTCACTGTCTTGTCTTTTGCATTTCACTTTAAGTGTAATGATGATAAAAATAACCAATTTCGAGATATTGACGAATTGATATGTTTTGAATTTATTTTTTATATTTCTTTGATGTCTGTTGAATGTAGATGAGTAGTCTGTGGTGTCAAACACTTTTAATCACTTTACAAATCACATCTTTGACGGATCTAAATTAAATTTGTTAGATATATTTTCCTTTGTATAGAAATACTTTACAGTAAAAGTAAACAAATTTTCCAATATTGTATCATTGGAAATGTTCTTTACCATACTTTATATGTAAAAAAAACTCATGTTGAAAGATACTGCACTTCTACAAATTGCAGACTCTATACGTTTTGCACCTGGTATTGCATTTAATTCAGTAGTTTATTAATAAAAAAAAAATTATTAATTTAATATTCAATATTACACTGTAGATGTCCAAGTATTAAGTGAGATTGTATTCACATGTTCTTCTTGTTCCTTATAAGGTTTTTAAATCTCTTATAAATTTTTTCTAAACTATAAGTGAAGTATAGCCATAATAAACAAATTCAGTTTTTAGATTTTGACACATTTACATGTTTTGAAGTGTCAAAGTTCAAGTTCTTTTTTGACGTATCTTCTATGACGTCTGTGTGTATCAAAAAGTTTATGGTAACGCTACAGGGCATATCGTTCGATGGTTCCAGTTCATAGTTCACCAAAGCTTGGTCACTGTAGTGTGAAATTGCCCTATTTTTTTTTGTCAATAATATAGCATAATGAGAAAGTTATTTTTTTTTAAAATGTGTTTTCAAAAATTTTTTTTTCTTTTAAACTCATATCTTTAATGTTTTGGAATTTTGAGGTTTTACAAAAAATTAAGAAATAAAACTAACTACAACAAAATTCAGAATGTTTCAATAAACAAAAAGGTTTGCTAAAGAAATCTAAAAAATTTGACTTGGAATTGATCCTGAAAGACTATCGTCACAATAGAGGTCATACCGTCTGGTACATTTTAATCAAACTATACTCAAAAATAGCACATTTTTAGAGGAGGGTTGAATAATTTTTTTATTGAAATTGCATGGATGGAAATGGTCGTTTTATAATTTCAGAAAATGTTCTTTAATGTAAATGGTCACATATAAAAAATAAAATGATTTTACAAAAGTCGCTTTAAAATTAGTAATACCTAAAAAAATTTCAAGAATTTCCGATTTTTTCAAAAGATAATTTATATAAATAAAAATCAATGTTTGTCTTTTATTACTTTCTAAACCGTTTATCCAATTGCGATGAAGTTTCGAGAAATTGTTCAATGCATGCCCACTAAGGTTTCTGAGTTAATAAAACTATGTTTTTGTGATGTAGTCACACAGCTCTATGTGGCTTGCTCTCTCGACAAAGAAATTTTTCTTTCTGATGTTCATAATCAAATTAGCGTGGATCGTCCATCTTTTTCAGAACCATTCCATTCACAAATGCCATAGACCAATCAAGTCTCTGATGTTTTGGCATCAGACCACACAATCTTCCCAAAGATTTCTTATTGGAGCCTCATTGTGCCGACATACAACGGTCCAGATACATCCATGCCAATGACTTTAAAGACATTCTGGTTTCTTTGTTTTAAATCTCAAGCGATGTTAACTTACTGTTAAAAGAATGAATAATTCGCTTATCTCAAACTATCTAGTCCTTTTTTGCAGAAGATATAGAAGCAGTTGACCTGCTATATTTGAGAGCTTTGCACATGCTAATATGTGCCAGGAGAATATGATTCCCTGGTAAAATTATAAGCGCTCTGAAGTCTATCATGTTCTTTTTGTCCAACATTTTTGTTTTAATTCAAATCAAACTATTGAAATCCATTTGTGGCTTCAATATTTTAATAAGCTTGTCTTCCAGTTCTAGATAAATGATTCCTGTTGAACCATTTCCAACAAATATTTTTCTGCTTCAGAATGACTACATTTTTGACTCAAGAGGTCAGTTGGTTTTTTTTCTTTAGAGCTATATTCTCTTTACTGTTATTGTTGTACTCCTGATTATAGGAATACTCTTTAAGGTTTTCTTTCTTTCCACAGTTAGTTCTTTATGCTGTATCACAACCTCAGAGGTTAATTGAAACCAACTATATCAAGTTCTTCTAAATTAGGAATTTCAGCGTGAGAAATACCTCTGAGACACATTTTATAGCTTATTGGAACAATATCACCTTATCCATCATTGACATAAGTTGTTTGACTCAGGAATAAAGTAATGATTTGATAAGTTATTTAAATTTAATAATTGTTATTTCAATCCATTCTAATATAGAAGAAGAACCACTTTAGCAAAACAAATTTGCATTTTCAGCAAATACATGTCTGATCTTATGGTTGGTAATGTTTTTGCTAAATATAACAATAAAATTAATGCTGATGTTACTAGTTCCTTTCATTATGAAATATTATTCAGACAAAACATATGTATCTGCTCTAAATTGTTTTAAACAAACATACCAATTTCAATTTCATTGTAATCAATACATTTTTTATTAAAATTAAACTAAGTAATTCAATTACATTGAGTATTTACTGATTTATCTTGAACTAATGTGAAGTTGAGTGCAAACGACTCCAGATTTTTTGATGTTTGAAATTATTATTTACAGATTTCCTAGTAAGGCACACTACATAAAATTTACGATAGAGATCTGGTTGCTAAGAATAAAGGGGTATAAAGGAATTAGAGATTGGATCAAAGTTGGTTTTGTCATTACGATGGCATTAAGCATACTAGTTCTATGAATGGTAAATGATTTACTTTGTGAATTAGGAACCATTGTCGTGTCGACTAATTCCTGAGCGCTATCTTAATGTTCTATGCATGAATTGTAGTAATAGTGGTTTTTCTACTGTTTCCATAAACAAGTAGCTAAAGCAAATTATTATGTAATAACATTGAGTATTTATAATTAGAACCATTAACAATTTTAGATTCCCTTGTTAGCCAACATACTAAACAGTATAGAAATTAAAGAAGCTTGCAAACTGACGATGCTGTGATATGTGAAAATTCACACTGGCATTTAAGGAGCCACAACTGGTTTCATTATTCACCGTATGATCGTTAATAATTTTTTTTATATTATACCCAAAATTTCATCAAGGTTATTATTTGAATGTTGAATTACATAAATACTTTTTTTTATAAAACGCTCTTTTGATTAAGATGCTTTATGTATAGAACAATATCTTATACAAGGAAATAAATTGTAATACTCGTAATATCATGTTATACAATTATAAAATCATAAAATGATGCTAGAAGTGATTTCTTAAAAGGCTTTTGGAAAAAAATGTAGTCTCTTAAAAAGCCTATGAAAAAAGTAAGTGAAACAAGAGAAAAACCAAATTTTATTATTTTTTTTTTGAAAGTGCTGAAGTACAATCAAAACCCTAAATTATGAGACGAGATTGTGGATTCAAACTAAACGGAGCTGAACATGTGAGTTATTTGAAAGAGGAATGAACGTTTTGAAAGCTGTAGTCAGTCATTGAGGCATTGTCATGTCTACCTTCAGAATATTCTACTTTCATTTAGTGCGAGCAAAATCAACGTATTTTTGTGAAAAATTATCATGATGCATACTTGAAATAAGTATAGAACATATCCTAATGAATGATGCCTTCCTCTAGAAGGTTTAGAATCATCACCTAACTTACGAGTAGGTGTATCTCTCAGTTACATCCTTGAAAAAGATATCCTAGGGGCTGATCTAGTGTTGTTCGGGAGATTTTTAGCCATAGGAAAGTTTGATGAAAATAAAAAGTTCATATTTATTTTTTTTAATAATTTCATACTTCCAGTTATAAAAGTTTTAAATCAAACTGAAAGCTGGCTTTGAATTTGATTTGATTAATGCAAATTTGATTGAATATTAATTGTAATTCAATTGTATTAATTAATTGTAATTGTAATTAATTCAATTGTTGTAATTAATTGTAAGTAATTCAATTGTAGATTAATTACTGATATATTTTTTCTCAATATATATTTACAGGAACTTTTTAAAAAAGTACATCTCGCAGAAAATGCTGACACTCGCTCCAGTAAATTAAATTACGAGTATTATGATTTATAACAAAGGGAAGGTCTTTATAAAAAAAAAACTAGCTTGAAATTGAACTCCGACTATGTTAACTTCATAAAAGATCAAAATATGAAACACAATCAAAAATTGAAAACTAATACAATCGTTCTTTGAAAAATAATACAATTATCCTAGGTATAATCCAGAGATTGTAAATTGATAAAAACTTTGTCAGAGACTCCTATACGAAACTGAAAAACATTGTTGAGTTTAAGTTCATATCAAAGAAATATGAAATTGATTTATCGGTGCTCTTGATGCACGGTGGCATCACTATTATTTTACAACAATATTACAAAATGTTCCGTAGATACAAGATAGTAGGATATATATAAATATGCATGATTTTGAAGTTTTATTTTATTTTCATTAATTTATAAACATATTACATTACCGAAAATTTCATTAAATTTTATGTAAACTGTTATTATTACAGCTTTATTATTATATCTAGTATACAAAATATGAATAGAAATATATTAAGCAGTTTGATTTTTCTACTTTATTTATTAGCTTAAAAAAATGACATTCTTCTGCATTGAAATGTCTAAATAGTGATAATAATCAATTATAATGAATTATAGAGAATAAAATGCAATGATTTTGGCCACTACTATATTGAATAAACAGATTGGGCTTTAATACATTGATATGAAGTACACATTCATGATTTAATTAGAGAAGGAAAATTGAAAGAAATGTTCAAATTTTTAGAACAACAAAAAAGATTTTTTTTTTTTCAATAAAATGTAAAAATCCTGACTTATGATTGAATGTAAAAGTTTTTGATTAGACAAAAATTATTATATTGTAAACCAGTCTGATACTTGTTTACTTTTAGTAAAGTTGAGTGTAAGCCACTTCAGATTTTTTTTTATTTGATTCTTATTCGAGACATCATATAATACAATGTAATTTCTCTATATTAAAAGCTTATATTAACAGCATAACACTTGTATTGGTTATATTTCTAACAGGTGGTGTGCTGCAAGAAAGTTTCAATGAAAGAAATGTACCTTGGCTCAGAAAAGGTTGAAAAACTGGTTTAACATAGTTGTCAAGCATTAAGCTACGATGAAGCTAATTAGAGATAGATGCCTTCCTGAAAAAGTTATATGAGGTATACAGTTTTTCAGATATTCAATTATATTTCTTAAAAAAGAAATAAATACATTTTCTTATTCACTTAACCACAACTTATCAATTTGGATAATGACTTGTAAAAATAATATATATTTCATTACAATTAATTATATAATTAATGATTCTTTATCATTAAATGAACTAAATAAATAATAATGAATTGAATAACCTGAAAATTGAGAAATCCTGAAAGCTCACGATATATATATGCAAAACTAAAGTTTATTGGTACTCGGTCAGTTCTTCAGGTTCAAATTAAACTCTCATTGCCAACGTTTTGCTCTTTATTTAAAACCTTTTTCATATGCAGAAAGGTTTTAAATAAAGACCGAAACGTTGGCAATGAGAGTTTAATTTGAACCTGAAGAACTAACTGACCTAGTCCCGATAAACTTTAGTTTTGTTTCTATTCCACGGTCGATACTTTTATTAATATTTATATATATATGTATATAACATTAAATGACTTACTTATACGTACTTATACTTATCGTATACGTTTCCTACATACTTACTCTAGTTGTCACCAGAAGGGCTGCAAGAATATAGATAGATAAAATAATAATTTTATATATGTATAAACATTATTTATATAAATCAGAACTCTTTGATTTCTATACAGCTTATACAGCTCGTCCTAAATGCAATTGTTATTACATACATGTGATGCATTTTTCTTCAAAATCTTACCAACATAATAGCTCTTTAAAATTTATTGTATTTGTTTTTAATTCATATACACGAGTGTTCATTTAATTTTTTTTACCATGAAACTAATAGTTTACCATTAAACTTTTACCATGAAGAACTATTTCTATGCATTTCATATTACTTGAACTAAAAATTAATTTGGAATGGTCTAAATTCAAGTTAATTATAAATAAAGGATTTATGGAACTCATTGGATTTGGGTTTTCGATTTATTTGAATGTGATTGTTGTGTTGATGCATTTATCAAACTCTGTCGTAAAAATATTATAAAACTCATAGATAATAAATTTAATGACTTCATGTTAATATTACTAAATCTGTTTGATCAGTAATAACCAATATGACATTATTTTTCTAGTACGATATACCAAGGTACAGAATAAAAATTTGTATATAGCATTTCAGACCACTGCCAGATAAAAAAAAAGAAAATTTTTTTCAAAAAAGCAGTTTTTGGGATCACAATAATTAAATAGGGGATTTGTTGATTATAGCTGCTCAGAGTGAGATATCCTGAGTGTACACACATATTGACACACACATACATGTACACATGCACATGCACTGCACAGCTGCGTTAGAAAAGTATAAGGAGTGGATTTAAGAGGCATATTTCTTAAAACTTTGAATTTTTCTTCTATGATTAACTTTATTTATTGTAAATTAATAAATTATAAAATAAAGCAAGTTTGTACACAATAAAACTCAAATCGATCATGCTTGAAACAACTTGTTTGTAAACGTCGCAATATACAAAAACTAAAAAAGTTATGAATATAATTAGCGTTAAGGACCAATGCTTTAATGAGTGTGCATTGAAATAATCATTGAGTAATTAAAATAATAGTAATAACATTTTTGTGCTATTAATGAAGGAAACTCCGTTTTAATTTAAACAAGCTTTTTTTTTAAGAATTCTATAATTTCACTTATTATTACGTTTTATGAAATTTTAATTTGAAATGTGAATTTTTCAATTGCTTCTAAGGAAATCGGTGACTGGTGTTCTTTAATTATTAATTATGGAAGAATTTCATGATCCCCGCATAAAAAAAAAAGGCTTAAACTGTAAGTTGCTTAACTTAACATACATAGCAGACAAATAATGGGAAAATAATGAATAAAAAATGGAAAATCTCTGTTAGTGAAGTTAAAGGCATAACAGTGAAACGGTGCATCTTTGTTGTTATTCAGGATAATTTAATTTTCTTTTGGTACCCAGCCGCTTCTGGCTCTTCTATGATAAACCTTTAGGAGCGGAAAATAACAGAGAGGAAATTATGGAAATGACTCTGCAATTTAACTCAAAAATGGTTGTGCAGTTGATTACCCTGGTTTAACTTTGCTCTTACACTTCATGGTGAGCGTGCGCGTGTGCGTGTGTTCGTTCAACAACGGTCTATTTCTCATATAATAATATATAAAAGACTGCTATTTAAACTAAGAGTTAGAAATGCCAACAATAGATACTACTAACAGAATATTGTCTTTCTCCACACTTCATCCCTCCTAAAAATGAGTTTTTGTTTTATGGGTATTTCCCATATAATGCTTATAGTAATAGGGATGTTTACCTCATCAAACGCATTTTTTGTTTTAAAGTATAACGTGGTTTGGCAGATATGTAATGTGGCAAAAGAAACTGGTTGAAATAGACAAAATTCAAAGTAAATAACGCAGTTCAAGATTATTCTATTCTCATACATTTCTAAGATATTAAAAATTGCAAGTAATTTTTTTAGGAATTAAGAGCATCCATCAATAAATAAATTTGCGTTTTTGGAAATTATTGAAATCTCAAAGCAGTATATTGTTTTACAGGATTTTTCCAAAATTCAATGTTTCTTAACATGGAAATTTACTTTAAGTGCCTCCTTAACTGTAAGATAATTACAAGTAAGTTAGCAAGGTTGTTTCAATTATAATTGTAATTACAGTTACTACCTAATTGTAAGGTGGTTTCAATTAGTTCATTAATTAACAAACTACCAACTTTAAAATTATTAGATAATCTAACAATTGATCTTTTATTTTGTTTTTTTAAAATCTGAGAAAAACCAAAAAGATAACAATTATGCATCTGTAAATTTGAACTGTCATTTGGACATAAATATGTTTGAGATTTAAATATAGTAGATAATTTAAAGAAATGCGCCTCACAATTTCAAACCGCGTTCGGTAATAGTTTACCATGAGACTGTTAAACTAAAACTTTTTAGAACTCGAACTTTTTTCGACGTTTACAGTAATCTTTCACAGAATATTCTATAAGTGTGATTTTCCTTCCAGTTTTCTCCTCCCAAGTACTCTACTAACATCTCAACCTATCCAAGACACGAATTAAAAAAATATTCCTAGCTATTTTCTAAGGAAAAAAATTACTCAACAATCCAGCTGTGTCTTATCTTGCAAGGAAAATAGTAATCTTCAAAAATTTGCTGTGCACCAGGAAAACCAAGGAAGTAAGATTGTTGAGGTTAAAACGGTTTAATAAGTTAAAAATAATACATTAACGTCACGAGACCTTTGATTACTAAACCATGGTATCATTGACTGGCTAAGCAATTTTTATGGAAGTTAGCGGGAGGAAACGAGCTTTAATTTCATATTAAAAATAATACTCCATAAAATTTTATTCTGATTAATGAGTTTCCTCCATGTTGAATATGAATTGAACATGAGAGTTGAAGATTTGAGTTGAACATGATTTCACAATAAACAAATGAAATAAGAACAACGTGTAAGTGCTAGTGAGATTCTGAAATGAAAGTAATATCCATCGACCAAGCAATGGTCCTCGTATGAGTCAGAAGCTGATTTGAGGTTTAGAGATAGCTTGAACTGATAGGGTACGAAGAAGTAGGACAGGACAGGTTGAATGGAAGAGGTCAAGAACAAATAGATATCACATTCTGACAGTTCTTGTCAACTTCCTAAACGTGTCTAATTTAAACAAATTACTATAGTATTTAATATGTTAAACTGGACTAATGAAGTCTTAGATTTGTAATTATATCAGTATTTGATGTGTAATCAGTTCACCTTTTGAAAAATATATATATAATAATTCTCTTTATATAAAATTAAGGTATTAGATGATTGTTTCTAATGACTGAGTATTTTTGATGTTAAAACTCAATTTTAATGACTTACTCGTCTTATCTACGCAGATTTTAAGACAATAGTTACACCAAATTTTGTAAAAATCACTCTATGAGCATTATAAAGAACTAGATAAGCGTCAAGATTGCAAGAGAACTTCGGAACTTGCATCATTACGATAAAACCACTAAATTTTAAATTAATAATTTCTCTTTTTTAAACTGGAGAAAGAGTTTAAACAAACATTATAACTTTTTTTTTAATATTAAACAGTAAAAATGAAGACAGTGTTATGAATTTAATCATTTAAGAATTTAGAGCAAAAACTCTTAAAACTCGAAAACTATTTCCTAGAAGGGATATTATAAATGTTTGGTATGAATAGAATAAAACTAGATGTTTTGAAGATCTAGTTGGTTTTGTTATGTAAGCCTATTAGGAATTCTTTAGAGGCTTTATGAATAAAGTCATCCAGGAAGTTTAGTTTACTGTTTACTCCTTCCATTATAAATTTAATATTTGATATTAATGCATTAAATTCTGTAAGAAACACATCTATATTAATCAATCCGTGTCAGAAAAATATCATAAAGGAATTATTTTTAGTGTATATAAGGAATATAAGGAAACATTTTTAGGTAGAATGGAACATTAGGTAACATATTTGTTTTGAATATTCACGTGTCAGCCACTCAGAAATAGTCATATTCTATCCTAAGACTAATATTTGTTTATAAAAGCATTATAACATACATATTGATTATTGCAAGTCGATTCATTTACTGCCTTACTTTGCATATGAAGAATAAGAATTACTATGAGAATCGGAAGGAAGTAAATTCATCACACATAAAAGATCAAAGAATTAATGATTCTTCATTAATGCAATTAAATTTTGAACTAATTTATTAATTATCACAACTATTACAGATAAAGTACAATTAACATGAAAAAAAGGATTATTTGAATCAGTATAACGTTAGTAATATTAATAGCAAGTTAGATGGTTTATCTCAGCTAACAGATATATTTCTCATTTGTTTCTGACCCCTTTAGTTCAATTTGTTCCCCATCTTTTTACACCTTTTTCTTGAATTTTACTCCTATTTAAAATATCCCTTTTTACTCTTATCTGTTTTACTCCAAATCATTTGTCGGCATTCTTTCTAATTCAATTAACTTGAAACCTGATGACCAGTGGAACTTGGTTGAAAGATCTAGCTCCAATCAGAAATTTCTTACAGTGTTTTATAAGTTATTTTTGCATATAAATATATATGTTTGGTTGCATAAAATTACATAAATACCTTAAACATGAATTCAAGCAAAAATTACTCTTTAAAGTTTCTTGATGAAGTTTTTCAACATTTTTTTCGATCCCTAGAAAAATAATGTACAAGTACCTATCTAATTTTACATTACGTAAAATTGTAACATAATTGTATGTAGTTTTTTTAATGCATTTTGTTTTAATGCACGTTTTTTTCTATCTCATGCATAAATGTATAAGATTGTTTAAATTTATTTAACCGTATTTAATTAAAATTGATTATTAAGGAATAATAATTCCTTATAATACTATGACATAATGATTTTAAGTAATATGATTTAATTAATTAAAACACAAATCATTACATCTAATTTAATGAAAATTTAAAACTTAGTTTGTCTCTACTTTGTTTATTCAAAAGATTCTTAATTAAATTAGATTGATGTATGGAAATTTTTATATAAAGAAATAATTGAATATAATTAGGGATTCAATGGAATGATTCAATAAGTCAAGAAATCTTGATTACAGAGGGTCTGACCAAAAAGAATAATATATATTTTGGTTTGGGACGTTACCTGAGAGAGCAATAAAGAGCAATTACCTGCGTGATGGATGATGGTGGAGGCCAAGAGGATTGTGGCCTGATCCTTTCTACCTCTCTCACTATATTTACAACCTAGCTCTTGATATTATAAATGTGCAGTATTTTTCTTATATTGCAGTGTATATATATGTATACGTACAGAGTGAAGGGACAAACACACTTATAGTCTCTAATTTTTGGTTGAACTGCAATCAGGAGAGTAGAGATAGATATACCAAGCGCACTTACGAAGTGACAGTTGGAGACCAACAGTGTTGTCACACGCACACTCGATTCTAGTCAAATAAGGAAAATAAACTAGAAATAAGTGAAGAGCTGAGAAATAATAAGTGAAACTGAAGAAAATGAGTAACTATATATATTAAAAGCTTAAAAAATAATAATAATGAAGAATATAAAGAAGAAAATAACTGAAACTAAAGAAAATCCGGGAATATAAATATTTTTTTTTTTTTTTTTTTTTTGGGTAAGGAGGTGAAATGTATTTACGCACATAGTGCTGGGCTCCCAGATAAACCAGACTACCAACTAAAACACCCCCTTTTCTCCTAGGACTTAGCCTGGAACTGTTTTCCACATTACTTCAGGCTTGATTGTAGCTTACCTTAGGTGAGGCATACTTACTTTATTATTCTTCTAGATCTTCCAAGTATCACTTTTTCGTAGTCAAAATCGTTCTACCATATTCCATGCCCCAGAACTCCGGAACATTTTGGGAATATAAATATTAAATACTTAAATAATAATAATAATGAAGATGATCTTGATTTTATTTTTTCTTAATGAAATAATTTTTTATTAATAAATAAGTCGTTACTTTTTAATGAATAAAACTATGAATTTGTAAAAAATATGTGACTTTTGACATACTTGATGAAATAATAGAGAAAACTACAAGAGTTACCTATATTTTAAGATGAGAGGTTTGGAAATACTCAGAGACAAGGAGTTGGCGACTTCAGAATCGCCCTAAAATCACCATCTAAGTGTTTGACATAAATCAGCTTATAATGTATTTTTATAATTTATTTAAACCTTATTTAAAATTATTTTAAAAATATAAAAAGTTGTAGTTATATTATAAAAAGTTGTTTATTACTTTTGGTACTAACATTCTTTTAACAGAGCCATACATGTTAACATTTTTAAATAAATTATAGGTATAATACAAAATTGCATGTTCTACTATAAATAATGCTGAATAATAATGTTTTGTGCAAGCATGATACATTTTTACAAAATACAAACAGCCCTAAATAGTTATCAAAATTATCAAAAATATTAATATAATGCAAGATAGTGAAATGAATAATACTCATTAAAATAAATAATTTTTAATTTATTTAGTCATCAGGTTTATTGATGAAAGAGAACTAAGAAGTTCACCCCACATAAATCTACTTGTGCAAAGCTTATTTCAAAGCATTCTTCTACCATATCTTCTCTGGGATTTGTCAGCTCATTTGAGTTCTGTAGAATGCCTAATCTTGCCATAACTGAATGACTCGTAACCACAAACGTCACGTAAACTGACTCACTAAACTAAATATATTTGAAATTTGCTTCAATCAAATAAGAATTATTGCTTATTATTAAACTAAGATTTATTGGACAACAGTATAGTTAGTAGGTGGGCCCAACTTGACCTTGACCAGGCTAGAGCGTGGTATATTCCTTGTCATTCGTTGTTCAGATTTTCTCTGATCAACCTTGTCAATGTTTGTTTGTCATCTCAATAAAATGCAACTATGAAATGGCACATATAATATTCATCTTTGCTGTCAATATAGTGTTAGTTAGTACCTTCTTGGTCTTATAATCAGGATACACTTAATAAATGAAGTCTGCCGCAAGGGTTTCATTGTCCTACGTTGACAGTTTTATCTGTGCATATCACAGAGTGCTAACCTAACCAATTTAAAAAAGCAATAATTCAAAAGTTTATTAAAAATCTACTATTAGAGGATTATTATAGTGAAGATTGATAATTTTAAGTTATGCCCCTATTTATTTGAATATAACAGTGAAATATGGCATTTCTTATTTGGTAGGTATAACTTTCAGGAAGAATACAAGAGTTTATTAATCTTGGTGAAAGATCCTTAGATATCAAAGTAAGAGTTAATATATTTGTGTTGCAATTCCCAATAGTAGAACTGATTTGGGCTGATTTTCTAGAGAAGGGCAAATAAAATAAGAAACAGGAGACTACATGACTCTTCTAGACTCTCGTCTTCTTATACTCAACTTCTAAAATAATGCTATTTAAACGAAAAATTATTTTTTATATTAGAAATAGGTTAAACCGTCATACCTCGTAAGATAATCCTAAGGTTGAAGCGTTTTCGGACGTTGTCCATCTTCGATCGCAACAAACCTACTGAGCTGTTATATAGGGGGTTGGTTATCTGTTAAGTCCACTGCTATCACGATATTATTATTTTGATTTTTTTTTTTTAGTTTTTGTCTATTATCTAGTTTGGGTGTTTTTATATTTTTTAACTTCGTCATCCTGCCTGTCCAGTCGTCTTTTTATTTTTATTAGTGATTTACATTAGTGATTGGTAATTTATTTGTTCATTTATCAATTTACCCGCATTTTTATGTTTATATATTTCTATCTGTTCAGTTATGTTGAGTCTCTGTTCTTTCTGTCCTGTCTGTAGTAAGTCCATTGTGTTTTCTAAGCTGTCAGGTGTATGACCGTGTTCAGTCAGGTGGTTTGCAAAATTTGATTTATTTGTATTATTTAAATAGTCCTTAAAATGTTCTTTAAATCTTATTTTTAGGGTTCTTCCCGTCTGTCCAATATATATTTGGATACAACCACTACACTTTAATTTATATACCCCGCTTTTTTCATATTTATTAATTACATTTTCGGTTGAGCAAGTTAATATTTGACTTATAGAATTATTTGTTTTAAATCCTATCTTTATGTTGTATTGTTTTATTACAATAAGTTCACTATTTTTTGACTAATATTTCCTAGGTATGTTATAGACGCGTATTTATTATTGCTAGGGCTTTCGTATTTGTTATTAATTTTATTCTTTCTATTTTTTAATATTTTTTTCTATTAAGCTTGCATTATAACCGTTATTCGTTGCTATTTTTTTTAACTATATTTAATTCCTTTTATAGTTGTTTTAATTCATCGGAATTCTTATTAATCGATCTATCATAAACCGAAAGACAGAAATTTTTTTGTTGCTTTGGATGAACTGAAGAATTATGTATGGTTATATCGACCGTATGGTCAGTTTGAACGACTACGGAAGAAAGTACTAACCATTAATGCTAAAATTTGGTTTAATAAGACTTGTTTATTTTTTAACATTATTCCTAAGTATGCAAACCGAAAGAATGTAAACTTCTCATATCTGAATTTTAAACGCGTGTTGATATTCTCATATTTTGTAATTACTATAACAGTCTAGAAAGTCATTAGTTGTGCAATCCGTAATTGTGTGGTATTTACTCATTCTGAGGTAAAATGGATAAACCAACAAAAGTCTCCACACAAATGAAGTTTTATTCAACGCGTTTCGAACACTTTGTGTTCATCATCAGGAAAACACCAAGGAAGTGGTACTGACGGGTTGGTCAAGTGAAAACAAAGATGATGAACACAAAGTGTTCGAAACGCGTTGAATAAAACTTCATTTGTGTGGAGACTTTTGTTGGTTTATCCATTTTACCTCAGAATGAGTTTAGAAAGTAAAAAAGTGATATGGAAAATTACAGTTAACGGACACGGATGTTAACTGACATATCAGGTCTCTTGCTAAGACAGATCCTTCTCATAAGGTAGTTCATGTAATCAATAAATTCATTGAATATTATTATTTTTAGCAATTTTATTATTTACTATCCCATCAATATTATTCATAGAAGAATGAATCAGATATATTTCAGACTATTTTTGTATTTTAATTTCTGAAACTATGCGTCTCGTGGTTTATACTAATAAAATATGGACACCCTTAGATAAGAACGACTTTATTCTTTGATAACGGCAGGCATCAGTCATATTCGGGTGTCCCGTCTTACATTTATTCAATTTCTTACGTAATATTTTTAACTTGGATAGGTACTTTACAAATAGTAACAGTTATAGGTACTTTACTATGATCTGTCTTATAATATGACTGTTTATGGTTCATTTCAAAATAATTTATCTATTTTTGATTGAGAGAAATATTCTTTAGTTAACTAACATCCATTTGGGGGCCAGGCTAACTCACTGGTTACGTGCTCGCCTCTGAACTGATAGGACCGGGGTTCGATCCTCACCTGGCCCTCGATTTATTCACGCGGGAGGTGAATAAATCTGAGCGCGTCGTCCCTCGGAGAAGGATGTTAAACCATCGGTTCCGAGCCTGTACGATGTCAGGTACTCGTTAAAGATCCCTACTCTAAATATATTTGAGTTGGGCAAAATTTAGGACTCCCACTGTAGAATCAATCTTCACTGTGCGGTATCACAAAGGGCTAATGCTCGGCCTACCGTGTTCCCTTGTGGGAGTGCCACTGCAACCTAACCTAACCTATCATCCATTTAGTGCTTTCTACCCAAATCTTTTCCCATTGTAAAACTGTATGCCTGCTTAGCTTCCGTTTAATTTAACCCGTAGGGTATTTATAAAATCCTAATTGATATCTTGGACAGGCTTAGCTCTATCATTCCCGATAGTTACTCATGTGCTTTAACTTCCTGAAATATGATTATCTTTCCAAAATTTATTGAATTTGTTATATTATCCAAAAGTTTTTTAATTAAAGCTTGAAAATCTTATTAATTTGTCAGTTGGACTGTTACTAGGATATTAACAATAATAAATAATATCAATAGTGTTATACATTTATTTATTAAGAATGCGTTTTTGATTCAGGGCTAGGAAATCAATCAGATGTCAGTTTTAACACTGCAAGTTATTTTACCTGATTAATACAACAATATTATCATTGTAAAGTCGAGTCAAAGGATTACTTAACTGATTAAAGGTTAATCCGTGAGTTAAACGGATTAACCTTTGCTATTAGTAAGGTAGGCATCTTACTTCCATCAGTATAAATTTATACTATTTTTCAGTTAATCTAATTAGCGAGATTCTAATTTAGCCGGCAAATGTTTTCCACTTAGAAACTTATATTTATCACAAGTCAAGTATAGTAATCATGAAAAAAATTGACTGCGATATTTTGACGGATTAACACGTTTTGTAGTTCTCTGAGTCCATTTTTGAAACTTTTTTATAAGGTGTATGTATGTAAGTGTATGTGTGTGTGTCAGCGGTGGGGGCATGTGTGTATATCAAAATTTCCTTTTGGATACGCTACATGTTACACAGTTTTGATGGATCCATACATCAAAATTTTAATAGTTAGTGACATAGTCTAATGGTTTTAATTGTTCTTTGTGTTACTCTAAACATCCAACTTCAATGGTCACTGTAATATTGGATAATTTTGCCAATTACCTGTTTATTGAGAATACTGTTGTGTATTATTTTACTTTGATATCTCTTATTGACTCATGACATGCGATAAAAATGGTTTTAAATCTTATTTATACACAGTTTTTCCTCTCCCTTTTAAATAATAGTGTTAAAGGATAGTTTAGAAACAGAGTGTTGGCGATTTGGCGTTGAAATAAATAGAGTTCTGTCCAGCAAACGGTTTCCGCATGGAAAGCGATTCCGTCACGAGTGAACAAACAGAAGTTGATGCAAATACTGATGAAATTTACAGGAACAGTAAAATCAGGCGCCTTATTAGATACATTCACGCCAAGGCTTCATCTAGAATGATATTAACGTAAACAAAATAACACGTTGTATTGTTTATAACGTATTTCTTGCCGACAATTACTCCGATTGTATCAATGCTAATAAAACATATTTGGTTATATAATTGAGGTAGAAGGGAGGGTGTTATTGAAGGAGAGGGTAATAGAAATAGGAGGAACAATGAGACGTAGGAATGTGGCGCACACACGCCTAATGTGTATTATTATAGTAATGGAGCCAGTTCGAGACAAACAATCCAAGGTCACCTATGAATCATGCCATCTTTCCAATATTATTTCCAGTCTGGTCGGCCACATTATAATCCTCCCACCGGCTGGTAATTAGCGCTGGCCCATTCTAGGCAGTCTTAGCGGTTTCAGCTCGTTCAAGATGCCCCAACTTATAGTAATAACAACGTATACCCTCTTGAGTTATAGCATCGAATGGAAACCGACCGGTGACAGAAACAAGACCTGATAGATCACCCCTCTTCATTCCTGCATTTTTTCCCTCCCTCCTACCCAGATATATAATAATAAAGCCCATCCTTTTCTTTTCCAATCCATAATCACAAAACTCCTTATTAATCCTCCATTTCTTTTACCTTTCCTGATTTATCTCTTCAGAAAGATCTTTCAAAACGAGGATCACTAGGGACTATGAGAACACTAGATATACAAACCAAATACTACATAAAACTAACAACCCAAGAAACATTAGCACGAGCTGTTAACCCAACTATAGATATTTTCAAAATATTAATTTGACTGAAACGAACAGATAAATTTTCACCATTAAATCCTTCAATCTTTTGGAACAATTATTTTAAAATTAACTGTATAACCAACACCAATGAAAATAAACCGTACGTAAAATTAACACCAATTAATCATATTTATAAAAAGTACTAAGTAATAGCATTCACAAAAAAACTATTACTATTACGCTGTTGACCTCCGCGTCGGAGGCTCCGGCAAAATCCTGAGACCAACTCATCGAACCCAGGTTAAGAACCACTGATCTAGTATCAAAAAAGGAAATATGTGCCTCTTCTGAAGTTGTTAAGATAACATGACTGTTAGAATAGGGATTTGATCAAGGATTTAAACTGAGAAATAGTCATGGCCCCGATGGTAAGATTTCTAAGACGTGAGAGTACCCTAACATTATTCTTCCAATTTTAACATTTAAACATGTTGTTATTGTTAACAAGGGCATTAGCCAATAAAGGTTTAACACCAAAAGTCATTTATGTAAAGTTCAATAGGTAAATTTTTGGTTGGTTTGAAAATAGACATTATTTCAAAGTAATGGTCCTTAATGTAAATTGTACTATAACATAATATACTAAAAAACTTCAATACATAGTCATAGGTTGTTACATTGAAATTAAACGTTCAAATTACTTGGGTTGAGATAGAGAGAAGGATGGAGTTAGTTTAATTAAATGAAATTTGAGCCAACTAATTAGTTATTTACGAGTGTTATTAAAATGTACTCGTCAACTATGGTATTACTAATCACTTTCAGTATTACCCTCTCTCTCTCTTTCTCTCGATATATATACCTCATTTAATGACTCTCATACAAACACACACAATAATGTGAACAGTTGGTGTCAGATCTACTTGTCTGTTTCGTTATCCATGTATGTAAAGTAATATATTTGAAATAGTATTCAAAGTCAGAAAACATGTAATAATTTAAAAAAATCAATGATTGCATGATGAAGTTTCATGTCCTATGTAAAGCATGCTTGCAAAATTTATTGTTTCTAATTATAGGATATTCTTAATTGGTATGAATCATTTAAGAGTGGATAAGACTAATTAGTCTGAAGAAAGATAGCTTACAATACAGCGCATCAAAAACTATTGTTTTCAAGATTTACTTCATAACATTCATTTTTGTATAAATTTGATACAAAATATTAACCTGGAAATCTATGGGCAATTTAATACATCCTGGATAAATGAGAATTGCAATTGTCGGATGTGTTCTGAACTATTTTAGAGAAAATAATCCTTTAAGTAAACTTTCTGGATATCCATCTTTAAAAGACCGAAAAACTTAACTCTTCTAATATTATTTGACTACATAATGTAAGCATAAATAATATAATCTATGTTATTCAGTGTGCATTTGACAAAGGATTAATTAAACTACTTTTAATGTAGGTTACCAGGTGTTTCTCTATTCCTTTTTCACAATTTATAATTGTTTCAATTATAATTGTAAATTTTAGCCAAAACCCGGCTAATGATTCTGGGAAATTTTCAGTTTGAAGGAAACACATGTTTTTTGATATATCATTAACAAACTATATTGATGAAAACAGTGTTTGCTCCTTATCACCACATTTATAGGCTTTTATCTTAGGAGAAAGGTGGCAGTGACTCACTTGTTATTTGATACTCATTTTATTCCTGATGAATCTTAGTACTGGGTTTATTCTACATCAGAAGTCCTAAATTTAAAATATATAAAGTTAATTAATATAAGGATGTGGTAATTAATGTAAGGATGCGAGTGCTCACATTGTATAGGCTGTATACCACTTTCCAAGGAACCACTTTCATTTCTCACTTTAAAAATCTAAGGTCATTTTCAAAATTTCAATTTTCAGAAGTAAAATCTAGAACGATCTTGTTCATTACAGCTGATCTCATGTTAATGAGAAGACTGACAATTGTGACTGAGTAACTTTCTGCTGTGCAGCATGCAGATAAATGTTGCATAAACATATCGTTTCAATAGAATCAGACGTAAAAAATATTGAATCAAAGGGAAAAAGAAACTTACACTACCAGTAAACTTTACAGGTGTAAAGAAACACTTGAACTCTGATTGGTTCATGTTAAAAAAAAATTCCAGTACGTCTGAATCAATGACTAAATAAACAGTTGAACACTGGACAGGTGATATCTCACCACGATATGCCTTGCTGCTTTGTAATTGTGTTTGAGGTGTACTCAGTTAACAGTGACCACATTCGAACAGAATAATATGATCTAAGGAGTTTATAAACATGACCTTAAGTTTTTAGCCATTTATTTATTACTAATTCAAACGTAAGTCAATTGTCTGTTGAGATTTGACTCTTGGAGGAAAGGTAGGGGTGAGTTGAAGCGATCACTGACGGAAAACCTGCGGCCTTTGTCGATACGCAAGAAGCACCTACCGGTGTTGTTTGACATAATACTGTTCGGCCTATATTGGTTCAGTTTCTCAAAAGCTTTCTTTCGCTTAGATTATTGTACATAATTTACAATGTAGATTGCTATATTCATTACCTTAAAATGAATGTATTCTATATCATTTATAATTTGTTTCGATGCTTTAAATTCAAAATATAAAGATTTAGTTATGTTTCTTAGTAAGTTAAATTACCATAGAGAATACAAATAGTTGAAAAAGTTACATCATACCCTTCAGTTACTTATGAAACACCCAAACATTTTTTAATAGAATAGAATTGAGATTTATAATTCATAAAACAGTTGAAAACTGATTTACTTTCAAATTTATTCAGCATGACTAAAGCAAACATTTTTATTGTTAGCTAAGTTCGACAGCAATTAAAGTTCTTACTATTTGATGTCTAGATGCCTCCTGCCAATTAGATGATTAACAGTTGAATATAACAACCAACAATCAACAGATAATCGATGCAAAAGTGGTTCTATTGTTCAAACAAAAATTAGTAAATGTCAAAGAGTTGAGGAGACAGTGTTAATTATAATTAAACATGGTTTGTCGTTTGGTGGAAGACCGGCTGAGATGGCTGTCAAATTTGAAATTATTACTTTTTTTTTTGTTAAATTTTCTTCAAGATGTAATCTAACTCAAGATTGCGTCTAATACAAACATAATTACAATTTAATTGCTCCTACTCATTGTCAAAAAATTGTTAAAATAAAATGGAAAATTCTAAGAGATCTTTGTTAGCAAGAATAAAATAATGAGTACATTATTACTGAGTGATTTACAACCAGGTCTTGCACTTTTCCAGTTTCTGTAACGACTGCCTTGTAAAACCAATAACAAGGTATTATAAAATGTCTCCTGTTTACAATGTAAACAACTAACCTTGTAAAATATCTTGTACAATACCTTGTACAACTAACACATATAATGTTTGAAAAAAAGAAAAATTGTTTTTTTTTTAAATTTAGCTGTCTCAAGGAACAAGAAACCACTAAAACTCAATCATATTTGTTTCATTCCATTTGAGCTATTTCAAAGGTTATATAATAATGAAAAAAAATACAATTTTTATTTATTTAAAATATTAAATGGGTTAATATTTTTTTTAGTCTTAGAAAAAAATATTAAAAATTATATCTAACAGAAATTACGTTCTTTTGCTTAGGGTAAACAGTTGGTTTAATGTTAATACTAGGGGATGAAAATATTTTTCTAAACGACTTATTCAGTTCCAGTTAATGGTTGTGTTTGATTGATTGGAATTTACCAAGGTCATTTGTTTTCATACTATGACTAATTTAATAATCGATAAAAAACTGCTTATATTGAATTACTAATTTTATGGTTGGTATTTATATCCGATAATTATGAAGTGAAAACTAGAAAGAACTGAAATGTGAGAAATAGTCTTAATATAATTATGGTTTTGACTATTCTAAGTAATTATTAATTTTAATGAAGATTTAAGTTGTTATAATATAAAATCCATAAACACTTTGAAGTTTTAGAACAAAATTGAGATTCCTTAATGTTGAGAAGTATATGTTATGCTTTTAACAAAAAAGTTGACCATAAAGTTAAAGCAAGTGATTGAAATGTTATTTTTAAATTAATTAGATGACTTGGATCAGATGTGAACATTGTGCAAATGTGTGGAATTAAGTATTTATGCTGAAGGAATTTCATCTTTTGGATAATTTAATAACAAAATGGGAAACAAAAATGCAAGTTAACCTGCCATTTGTTAATCTCCCTTTAAGAAAATCTATATACACAGTTGGTGAAGATATTCTATGCCTTAATAATAATTTCATCTTCATAGACGCTATTTGTCTATGTTCAATTTAAATAGAAATAAAGTAGACACTCTTCATGAAGGAACTACTGAAAAAAATTGATAATATTTATTATTTCTTTTTTTTTGTAAAAACCATTTAATGGACTATTGAAATTTATTGAACAAAGATTTAGAGCACTAATCTATAATTTGAGCAATGCCTACCCTGACTTAGTTTATAGAAATGATATAATGTAGTAATATTATAATTTGCTCTAATCCCAGCCTGAATGTTCATTTCAAATAATTTCTGAGCTTTTTCGCAGATAAGAATGGGCAGCATTTACAGGCTCGTCCCTTGGGATTTAAAATAGTGATTTAAACTGTTTAATCAATTTTTTTTGTCATCTCTGCTCCAGCAAAATGCTTTATATTATTTTCGGGATAGACTTGTCCTATTGAATATCTAATCTTTAGCAACATGCTAATTTGAATTGCAATATCTGTATAAAACCTAAAACTCGAAATTACTTGAATGTTAGATTAGCAAATGTTCATTGATTCGCTGAGAAGACTAACTCTTTACTTAAATATTATTACAAAAACTGAAGAATACTCAAGTTAACAGTAAGAAAACCTGTTACAAAAATTTAAAGTGGCCTAAACTCAATTTTACTATAAGCAAAAATAATATCAAACTCGAAAATCAATATAGTTTTGATCTTAATTTAAATTTAGCTATCATATAGACTAATATCAAACATTCTAATAAAATATGGAATCAACGTAAAACTCGAGAATCGAGAATGTAGTTTTGACCTTAATTTAAATTTAGCTATCATATAGACTAATATCAAACATTCTAATAAAATATGGAATCAACGTAAAACTCGAGAATCGAGAATGTAGTTTTGACCTTAATTTAAATTTAGCTATCATATAGACTAATATCAAACATTCTAATAAAATATGGAATCAACGTAAAACTCGAGAATCGAGAATGTAGTTTTGACCTTAATTTAAATTTAGCTATCATATAGACTAATATCAAACATTCTAATAAAATATGGAATCAACGTAAAACTCGAGAATCGAGAATGTAGTTTTGACCTTAATTTAAATTTAGCTATCATATAGACTAATATCAAACATTCTAATAAAATATGGAATCAACGTAAAACTCGAGAATCGAGAATGTAGTTTTGACCTTAATTTAAATTTAGCTATCATATAGACTAATATCAAACATTCTAATAAAATATGGAATCAACGTAAAACTCGAGAATCGAGAATGTAGTTTTGACCTTAATTTAAATTTAGCTATCATATAGACTAATATCAAACATTCTAATAAAATATGGAATTAACGTAAAACTCGAGAATCGAGAATGTAGTTTTGACCTTAATTTAAATTTAGCTATCATATAGACTAATATCAAACATTCTAATAAAATATGGAATTAACGTAAAACTCGAGAATCGAGAATGTAGTTTTGACCTTAATTTAAATTTAGCTATCATATAGACTAATATCAAACATTCTAATAAAATATGGAATTAACGTAAAACTCGAGAATCGAGAATGTAGTTTTGACCTTAATTTAAATTTAGCTATCATATAGACTAATATCAAACATTCTAATAAAATATGGAATCAACGTAAAACTCGAGAATCGAGAATGTAGTTTTGACCTTAATTTAAATTTAGCTATCATATAGACTAATATCAAACATTCTAATAAAATATGGAATCAACGTAAAACTCGAGAATCGAGAATGTAGTTTTGACCTTAATTTAAATTTAGCTATCATATAGACTAATATCAAACATTCTAATAAAATATGGAATCAACGTAAAACTCGAGAATCGAGAATGTAGTTTTGACCTTAATTTAAATTTAGCTATCATATAGACTAATATCAAACATTCTAATAAAATATGGAATCAACGTAAAACTCGAGAATCGAGAATGTAGTTTTGACCTTAATTTAAATTTAGCTATCATATAGACTAATATCAAACATTCTAATAAAATATGGAATCAACGTAAAACTCGAGAATCGAGAATGTAGTTTTGACCTTAATTTAAATTTAGCTATCATATAGACTAATATCAAACATTCTAATAAAATATGGAATCAACGTAAAACTCGAGAATCGAGAATGTAGTTTTGACCTTAATTTAAATTTAGCTATCATATAGACTAATATCAAACATTCTAATAAAATATGGAATCAACGTAAAACTCGAGAATCGAGAATGTAGTTTTGACCTTAATTTAAATTTAGCTATCATATAGACTAATATCAAACATTCTAATAAAATATGGAATCAACGTAAAACTCGAGAATCGAGAATGTAGTTTTGACCTTAATTTAAATTTAGCTATCATATAGACTAATATCAAACATTCTAATAAAATATGGAATCAACGTAAAACTCGAGAATCGAGAATGTAGTTTTGACCTTAATTTAAATTTAGCTATCATATAGACTAATATCAAACATTCTAATAAAATATGGAATCAACGTAAAACTCGAGAATCGAGAATGTAGTTTTGACCTTAATTTAAATTTAGCTATCATATAGACTAATATCAAACATTCTAATAAAATATGGAATCAACGTAAAACTCGAGAATCGAGAATGTAGTTTTGACCTTAATTTAAATTTAGCTATCATATAGACTAATATCAAACATTCTAATAAAATATGGAATCAACGTAAAACTCGAGAATCGAGAATGTAGTTTTGACCTTAATTTAAATTTAGCTATCATATAGACTAATATCAAACATTCTAATAAAATATGGAATTAACGTAAAACTCGAGAATCGAGAATGTAGTTTTGACCTTAATTTAAATTTAGCTATCATATAGACTAATATCAAACATTCTAATAAAATATGGAATTAATGCAAAATGAATTAAATGACTTCATTTATCTTAATGTAGGTCTATCTATTTTATCATTTATAATAAACTGAATCATTGATTTTCAGTTTACTACTAGAAAAAGAACAAACTTTTTCTAGTTTAAAACTTAGCTTTTCCAATTTACCTTCTCACTAAAGTAATTTCCAGTATTTCTATATGCTTGAAAGTTATTCTACCTTAGTATTTTTAATGAAGGTTTTTGACAACTATTTTTTTTTTATCCTTGAGAACGTTTTGCTGGATTTATATCCAAACCTATCTCCTACACCTGTATTCCAACAATTTGGAGAATTAACTGTATGCGTTCAACGACAGTACATTCAAGTGTTCTATACTTATATACTTGACTTATTATTTTGTATATAACAAGGTTATGTACTTCCGTATCGTAACCTTGTTACGATAGGTCAGCAATAGCGACAGCACTTGTGCCTGAGTTCAACCTTTACTGATCACAATTTCATTCTATTACTACACTAATTATTAGTTGCGTTAGAATTGGATTAATTCATTCTGAAGTAGCTGCATCTATGTATTAGTGCTAATACAATAGACAGCAAGGACGTGTTATCAAATGCTTCTTCTGTAACCAAGAGGCAAACGGTGATAACTTCTTTAAACACTTTTTTTTATTTATTTATTTTTTATTATTATTTGAGGGTGACTATAGCACTGAATCTTAAAAAAAACTATTGTACTTCCCCTCTTCTGTACTAAAGTACCCCAGCAGTTAGCTTCAACGCCTCCAAGAAGCTCAGCACTTTTGCTGGTTCCAGCGGTAAAAGTTTTTCTATGGTTTTTTGGGTGTCCCGAAGCACCTGCCTCTCTGCAGCAAAGTTGCCTTACAAGTTATTAGCACTGGGGTGAATGACAGGCGAAACGCTTGGCCCACACGCGAGTGAAATAAAAAACATTAATTAAAGGTGCAACGGTGTTTCTTCATCTTTGCAGAATCTGCACAAAACATCATTGATAATGTTCACTCAGGCTCCCTATGTTTCGGGAGAAAGTATTTCCTTTCTCCTTCTTCGGGTCCTAAGGTGCACTTGTAGGAGGTTCCCACTAGTTAGCGCTTTTGGACCCTCTGCGCTTTCGGAGGATGGTCTCCAGACTTCCTTCTCCTTACAGGGAAATCGCTGAAGCTCTATCGGTGGTATTTGGTCCACTCCGGCAGAGCAACGCATACCTGAGTAAGGCTATTTACTCAAGGGGGTCATCTGGTGCCCTTGAGGCTCCGTTCATAATATAGAAACCCCTGTATCATCCATCCTTGGGCACGGATCGCATAACACCTTAGATTGGGGCTGGGATAAAAGGAGGGGATTTGGAGATTAGGAAGGATGGGAAACGAAGGTGGTCAGGCCCAGCCCCTGATCACCTTCTCCTCCTCTTTCGTTTGTCCCTGCATATAGCAGGTTAACAGGGTAGCCTCGTGAAGGCCGAAAGTCGGAGTTGAGTGTTAGAGGCTATTAGAGGCGCTTAATCACTCCATTACTACCCCCTTTAAACCCTTACAGATTTCTTTATTTTGTTGACTACTTTCTGGAGCTAATTCTGTCGATTTATTCTTGTAATAGATAAACTCTCCATTATGAAAATGCTTCTTTACCCAAAACTTTCCATAATATAGATAGAACTTTTGTCATTTCTAATGTCTTTTCTCTTCTAATATTGTAAGAACATTAAATATTCGTATAAAATACCTAAAAATTAACAATCACTAGAGATGCAGCTTAAAAATTGTAATAAATAATGATAAGGCACCTTTCCATAGCCAATATTACTCAAAAATAATGAAAGCATTGCTTTAGAAATAGAATTATATTAAAGAGTTTTACATCAGGCAATTTTTGTTAAATTCTAAATATATTTAAATGAAACTTAGCAGCAAAGAGCGAAATTAATTTTTAATAAAGACACTTTGATTATATTTTTTATTTTATTTACTATTTCTGTTGAAATATAAAGGATTGCAAATTATTTCAATGGAAGCTTTATGAACAATATGATTCAAATTCGTTATACAGTAATAAACTAGGGAAGCATGATTTGTATATTCCAGTAAAATTTTTATTAAACATATAAAATTTTTCAGAATTAGCTATTCAAAATTCAGAAAAGTTGAGGATGAAAACGAATTATTAAAAAGATAAATTAAGAGACTAATTCAATCTAGAATAAGACTTAATTCCGTAAGAGAAACAAATTCTTGAAAATCCACTGAATTATCCGAGAAAAGAAACGTTAAATTAACCAAGCACGGTCTGCTCCGTCTAGTACAGGAAAAGAGTATTAAATTAGCACTGGGGTGAATAACAGGCGGAACGCTCGGCCCACGCGCGAGTGAAATGAAAAACATTAATTAAAGAAAAATAATTTAAGATAATACTGGTTTTTGTTTTTTTTCCCTTGTGTTTCTCTTGTTGGTTGATTTGGACGGTGAATTTGTGGGGAGTGGAGGGGAGACCTAATTAGGTCTAGTAAATGTTGTAATGGGAGGGGTCAGGCGAAAGGCTCGGTACTGATTCATATGCAGCTCTTTCTTGCATCCCCATGACGTTCTTAACAATTCACCACCTGAATCTTAACAATCCTAAACAACAATAACTTCTCATCTCCTTCCACTATAAAGTCGCTTGAATTGTAATTAGTTTCAAACTTAAATCAACTGACAATTTAAGATAATTTTTTTTTTAAAAAAAAATCTCTCAATATAATGAAAACAGTGTCACAAGAGCTTCTAAATACTTTACCTATTCTATTAAAAACAGGTAAAATTAAAGAATGTGAAATTCACATGGTTTGACAGCAAATCCTTTGAAGTTTTTAGCTTAAACTTATGGTTTAGCAGTCGATCAATACCAACGTTAAAATATTGGTGTTTAGTAGAAAGTTTCTAGTTCCCACCTAAAGTTCAAAGCAGTTGAAGTAGAAATGAAGTAGAATTTAAGAGAAGTCATCATCTTAGAGAGATTGAAGAAGTAGTACTTTTTGTGCTGGGAAACATAACACTCGGTGCCAAAGATCAGTGCTATTTGTTTTTGAGGATATCCACATTGAAAACTTTAATATTCCTAAACAGTGCCCTAAATCTTATTGGTAGTTGGGCATTCTTACATATTGACTAAATTTAGTTTTGTAAATGACTTCGTCTAAGTGAAAACAAGTTATAATTATTAATATTATTTTTTTCAAGAACAGTATGTAACATATTCCTTAAGACGGCGATACTGCAAAAAACTCCTTTTGCCTTAAACCGGCGGCTTTATGCAAACTGATACATATATGTTGGTCGAAGAGTCTTGAAAGAAGAATTATTTCTGAGAAATTTTTCCATTTTATTAATATTTTTTTTTTCTTTAATGAACTAATAAATAATAAAATATAACGTAGAAATAAAAAGTATAACTAAACAATGAGCTAAACAGTTGACTAAACGAACGTATCCAAACAGAACGTTGAATAACTCTGGTAAGTAAACAGACAAAGGCGGATAAGATGGGGTCTGATATTTGATATCCTCTCGTATATCTCTAACTCTCACTCACTCTCCCACACTCTTTTCGGGGATCTCACCTCCAAATAACGGACACCAGATATATTTAAAAGATAAGATATTTCAAATGCGAAAATTATTTATCAGATAACTAATTATTCTTCAATATTTTTAAGGCTTCCTCTATTTGAATTACATTACATCAGTGCATCTCACAAACAAACAGTATTAGTTTAAGTAGAAAAACTTTTTTTTTAATTGATTGATAATGCATAAACTATATAAATATCAAAAAAAAAAACTAAGTGTTAAGTTACTTTAAAAAAAATTTTTACATTAAAAGAGAGTGTTATCTTTTAGAGCGAAAGTGCCTTATTTCCAAACTAATTACACCATTTATTAAAAGTGTTTAAAAAACAGACTATCAAGATGGTTTAAAACTAAATGAATAATTCTGATTGGATTTTGTATAATATATTTTCTTTAGGCCATTCCATAAGAGAGGGAAAGGAAAATAATTTAAGTTATGCCTGGCATTATTCAAAGTAGATTAAATATCTTTTAAAATATAGTGGCTTAGTAAGTCATTTAGAGTTTAAAAAGAAAGAGATTGCCTTCAATTCTAATTTGAAATTCTAAGTAGAATTTCTATATTAATAACATTATTAAATGGGGTATTTCATTTTGAAAATGTCTTATTGTTTCATGTTTTTGTTCTGAAATCAACAATAAACAATTTAAACAAATACACACCTTTTTCTTAAACAAAAACTTTGTTCCTTATAAATTAGTCCTTTTGATTTTGGAATCGACAGTTTTCTATTCTCCGTCACAATCGTATTAACGTTTTACATTAGTTTTCCATAATATCAAGTTTTATTGACTGATTCTTTAGCTATTATTCTTTTATAGTAGTCAAGTCATCAAGGTCCAGTGCACTTCTTTATAGGCAAATTCCACTGCAGGAGCTTCCACTGGTCTACTATCCTATGCACAATTTTGATGCCACTCTTCCAAATAAATTTTAAAAATACATAAAGTGTGTTTTTAAAAGGATACCAGTTTTAATTAATAATCGTTAAAATATTTAAAATGTTTAAACTTAAATGTTAAAACTAGTTAGGTTCTCTACAAATAATACAGTAGACATCAATTATACTATTTACGACTTATGCATTTTTTATTCATAATTGCATAAATAAAAAGTGGAGTCAATAAAGTAACTAAGTTCATTAATTAAGTTCATTTAAACAAGATCAGCACAATTTGTTACATTCTGATTACTGTTGAATTTCTTTGGAATCAATTTTAAGCTGAGCATTACTATCCTCCCTATATGCTAAAAGTAAGTATAATTTTTAAATTTAATCATCTACTTCTAAGCTAACAGGTAAATGTTATATCTTTTAAATCTATGTACCAGAGTGCTCTATTGTTGATATTATGTTGTCAACACTGTTTTTGTTATCAATTAAGAAGTTCCTTATTGCTTCATAAGACTGTACAGTTGTTATTTTATTATTTTGTATATAATTCAATTAACACACAGTTATAATTGTAAATTAATACTTTTTTATCCTTCTGGTTTTTTTAATTTTTTAAAGTAAAAATATATAAACTGAACAACAGTAGATATATAACAGTAGAACAACATTCTATACGAATGGCTTTTTAAAGAACACATAAAAGAAACATGAATTCGATTTGATTTATGATGTAATCTAATGCAATCATATTATTTAATTTTTAATATTAATATCAAAAATTAATATTAAAGTAAATGTTTTTCTTTAGCGCAAATACACTAAATCAATTGTCTTGAATAATGTTTTTTTTTTTTTGGTAGTAATATTATTTGAAAAGTAGTATTTAATATATTAAAATATCTGAACATTTATTCATCACCAGACTCATAATATACATGGAAATATATTCTAAATAAAACATAATACTTCAAAAATAAATGTACTCTAAAGCAATGGTTACTGTGTTATCAGCGGGTCAATCTGGACTTCAACAAAATTAACACGATGTTTAATTTACGTCTATTATACGAGTATAGTGCATATATAATTATAATATAGATGTAATGTTTTGTAATGTCATACACCGTTGCTGTATTACTCTAGTGGTGTAAATAGAAAATTCTATTCAGTGGTAGTAGATTTTCACATTTTAAAGCTGACAATGAGAATGAACCATGGCATATACGAGTATGTAGTTTGATTTCTTATCTGTTTTTCCCTGTATTGACTATGAGCATGATATTGTTTTTTATCAGTCAATCATTTTCATGTTTTATTCCAAGTAACAGCAATATATTGAATTAAAACATATCATTTTCGAGTGACAACTGTGCGTAATATTGACCCCTTTTCAATATTATCCGACATTCCATTATTTATTAACTAGTTTTATAAAAAAGTTATTATATAGATGAAAATTGTCTTTGTATTTGTTTGTAATTTCAAAAATTTATATATATATATATATATATATATATATATGGCTAATAACATAAAAGAAAACTTTTATGAATATTGTAAATTTAACAGCAAGCGGAATATTAAATACTTCTTGAAACTTAGAAATGATAAAGGTTCATATGTAATGTGCTATAAAGACTTAGAACTTTAAACGATATTTAGAAAAAAATATGGTAATATATATGGCAAAGAAAAAAAATTTATGAAATTGAAAACACATTTTAAATAAAATCAACTTTTTTACTGGAAAAGTTAGTTACTGATCTGCTATAAAGTATTAAATGCAACTAGTTATTTTTAGATGGTATACTTGATAATAATCGTTGGGTTGATAACACAGCATTAGTTTGTTCTTAAATTATTTGTAGATAATGTTATTAGAATATAATTGGGTCAAAGAATGAAACCATTTCACCGGCAATTTCTGTACAAAAATGTTCTGCAGTCGGGTCACGTTGTCAAGTCAGTCATGGAAATAGTAAATAGACCAAGGTTATTAAATCATGGTGGATTTATAAATGTATTAAAAGAATTCGTGCTTGAACATATAGATGCTCAGTGTTCCCTGCACTGTGCTTACTTAGCAGTAAACATTTATATTTGGATTGGTCACTACAATTGTTGGCCTTTTCTCTTTTTCTTTCTGATAGATTCTGTATTTTTTAGAAATCCAGGGACATTGTTTCAGATGCAGTTGTAATCGACCTGAGATAATAGCTCAATTTTTGGGTGATTGCCTTGCGAGAGAGATTCTATCAAATATACTCGTATATGTAAATGATTCAACTTGTTTCCTGCGGTCTGCTGTCTTTAATCTTTATATTTTAATACTCATAATCTATACTTTGTTTTAATCTCTTTTGATTTCCCAGGTAGGCTGGACAAATTTTGTTAAGTGATGACTGTTATTTTTTATTATAATTTTTGTGGTTGATACAGTTGTTTAAAGTCACCCCAAAGTTGAATCACACTGCTCATAAATCTGTCACTGTTGAGACCAGTTGAATACCGCTGACTTCAAACACATATCCTGGTCCAAGTCCTAAAGAATAAGACCACCAATACGCAATGTAGACAAAGGATACAAAACAAATAGCAGAAACGGAAGCACAGATCATCACTTGACCAAGAATCTGTGTGTTTGTATGTATGTGCTCACTCTACAGGCCGTACAGTTTGATTGATCAAACTCATATTTTACCAACACATGGCTCCTATAGTGTTGATTCACCCTATGGTGTGTGGGCCAATATTGCATCTTTTTTTAGCCAAAATGTGATTTTAGATAATATTTTTTTCCAAAATTTAACTTTTCAGTGTTGAAACTTGGCAATTATTATCTAACTGATAATAGCATTAACAAAAAAAGAAAATTAAATTTATTCTGAAAGCTTTAGAAACACTACAGGTCACACTGTTTAATGGATCACATTGAAATTATGCCAAAAAATGGCACCTTTTGAGAATGAACAGAATAATTTTTTTTTTAAATTATATGAACGAACAGGGGAGTGAGTTATGACACATTTTATGATTTCAAACATTTTTTTGCACAGACGAACAAATAACGGTAGTTTATAGAAAATAAAATTTTGTGAAAGAAATGTAATAAAAATTTGTATGGTATAACAAACATTTCAAGAAATTTTGAATATCGTAAAAGACAATATAGCTATACAAACTAAAAAGTCAGATTGGAATAATGCTTGACCTGCTGTACTGGTTGGATTTATTTAAATTGACAGATATTTTTGCCATAATTTAAGTAACAAAATTAATTGTTATTTAATATTGACAACAGAAATTTGTAGTCATTTTAACAAGTTGTAAATATAAAAATAATTATTTCTGAAAATAAAAAATTAAAATTAAGTAAAAAGTTGAAATCTCAAATCAATCATATATTTGATGATATTTTCCAGCGTGTGATGGATGGTTTCCAGCATAAATAATGTGATGATTGTACATTCTCTACCCTTTTACCAACATTAATGTCAGATTTATATATATTGGTGTGGTTATAAGCCCCATTTTTTTTTTGGGTAACATTCCCATTTTTATGGGAAAGGTACTCCCTTCAAATTATTTTCTGTTTTTAAAGCTATTTCTCCTATGATTTAAGAAACTTAAAATTTTGAATTGGTTATAATCCTACAAGTAATATTAAAATTAAAATTAAGTAAAAAATTGAAATCTCAAATCGATCATATATTTGATGATATTTTCCAGTTACATAATCCAATTGTAATATTTTTCCAATTGATGGATGGTTACCAGCTACATATTATACTACAAATGACAATTGGGTTCTATCTGTAGTAAGACATGAGCAGTTGCAGGATAATCATCGTCAAAAAGAACAATATACATTTCAAAAGGACAAATAAACGGAGTCAGTTTGAAAAACTTCGGTTAACAAAATAGGACAATTCTTATGTCTTAAAAGAATCACTTCGTTTTGATTCTTGGATATTGAAGAACCTTTGGGAACATTCATTGAAATCTGGTGAATAATTATTAATACCTAGATTGTTTGAATTCCAGAATGATGGATCGGATTACAATAATCTAACGCAATAATAATTAGTGTAAGTATGGAATACACAACAACTTAATCGTAACGACTCGAGTCTGTAATCAAGGAGCAGTGCTATTGTTGCTCCTCTTGCAGTGAGTGGTTGTTGATAGTCTAGTGAATGCTCTAACAAATCAAGGTGTCGATGAGCAAGTTTTGCAGATGATCTTGTTGTTACAACTAAAGAAATGCTTGATTGTACTGACCATGAGCTTATGAGGCCTGCTCTTCATATGTAAATGGTGATTAAGGATATGCAGCTGAAACAGTCCTTATACCTTTCTCAAAAATAATGAAAGTATATTATGTATCGAAAACCTGTTTATTGGAAATACTAATCTTATATATGTAAATAAATACATTGCAGTCCCTTTAGATGAGAGACCAAACTGGAAAACGATGTAAAACATACTTTGACTAACGCTCAGTTAAATAATAATAAAACATGTTAGATTGTTCCAGATAATTGATTCCATGTTTCTAATAACACAACGAATGATATGAAATCGTAGTATTGATTATTTATTAAATACATGCATAATGTTAATACCACTATGTTTGAGGTTATTATGATTTATATTATTAATATGCGAAACCGTCAAACATCGTAAGATGATCTTAGAGTTGTTGGAGAGCCTTCAGACGTTGTTCATCTTCAATCACAACTAACCTTGTTAGTTAACAGCTTAGTTGTGATTGAAGATGGACAACGTCCGAAAACACTCCAACAACTCCAAGATCATCTTAAATGCTATGATGGTTTCCCATATTAATAATATAGATTATTTATTAGTTTGAAAATACATTCCCAGAGAGTTTTATATTACATCTACTCGAGAGACGCATTCAAATAAAACCAGAACTCAAATAATTGTCCAAATGTTTGGTATTTTGTTGATGTCTAGTAAAGTTGAATGGAGACCATGACAGATTTTTAATTTATTGTATTGATATACTTTAATTGCATATTTACTATTTTTGTGAGCATGCACCACATATATAAATGTGTATGACCTTTGATTTTCATGGAAAAAACTAGAACACCAAGGCCTGATAAGGAAATACCAGCGTTTAGAAACCAAAATAAAATATATTGTTGATTATTTTACTGTATCAACTTATCATGATCACACATTATGCAAAAGTATCGATGTTGTGACTAATTCTTTATTTTAAGCCTATTCCCAATTTACAAAAGGTTGCATAAAGGTTATGCAATGATGGCTTAATCACAACTAATGCTTTCACCTCTTATACTTGTTTGAATAATTGCCTTTGTAAATGTGAAATTCACCACGAAGAACATTTGTAATTTATTTTGTAGGACTTTTTGGAGAGCCCATTAAATTGCATGCAAGCCCCCCCCCCCCCACACTCTGGTTACGTTATATTAAAATTTTAATGTATCTCAGAACATTATTTTAAATTGTAGTCGACGGCGACCCTTCCTTACTTTAGTAATAGTCATAAAACCTTTTTTTGTGAAATATTGTCGCCATTATGGTGATTTTTAAAATTATTAAACTCTAAATCTTTTTATTATACAATAGAGAGCGTTAAAACAGGGAGAAGGGGGAGCGAGAGGGTGGGGGACAAGCTTACAAAATAAATTAAAATAACTTAATTTGAATAAGTTCATCATATATTTCAAGGATGCTGAGGGGGGGGGGGGGTTAAACTTTTTTCCCTGGTTCCCTCTCTTCTGCTCCTCCTTCCACAAGTTTCAATGAATTCTACTAACATTTTTTTTTTTGTAAAAGTGGGAATTATTAAGTGGTTGATTCATGCATAAGTGATGTTAGGTGTCAGATATCCCGAAAATTCCCCATTCCAGTTTTTCACAAGTGAGTGCAGGCAGAGTGGGGGGGGGGGGGACTAAATATATCCCATTAGGTATTTATGGGAATTTTAGTGAGTTTTAGAGAGAGAGAGTGAAGTAACAACACTAATAACTGGAAAACGAATTAAATTATGGATTTGGAGGTGTAATATTTAAAGCTGAAATGGGTTGGTGGTGGGGGAAGGTGAAATTGAAGCGTTGAGGCAGATAAAAACCAAAATATAATTCAAGGGATGAGAGGAGGGGAAGAGAGTGTGAAATTTGGCATAACAGGGTGGCATTGTGTTGGGGCAACGAGAAGGTTTACACGTATGTATAATTTGTATATATAAAGCTCTCAGTGTGATGATAGGGGCCACGCATCCATAGATAAGGTATTATTCATGACCACTCCCCCCACCTCCTACCATCCTATCTCTTCCAATAATAAAATTGCTCCATGTTTCAGGTGTATATAACAAATACGTCAAATATATTCTATTATTCAACATGCTGAATAAAGCGCATTTATTTTCCCCTTGTTCACGATTTATTAGAGCTAAAACAACCTCTACCAACCAGTTTGGATGGAGTTATTTTAATCCCACTTCTCATTGAAGATTATCAACATATTAAATAATTATTGAATAAAACGTCACATCATCACATATTTGACAGGTTATAATTTTGATCTTTTTAAAAATCACTTTTAAGTTTGTTATTTAATGTAATTAAAAAAGTAACCTCTACTGCGTCATGTTTTAGCCATGCTTGGTTTATTAATGATACTACCTTTATTTTTAGTACCACAAATATATCTCAGATTTTAATAAAAGACGTGTAAAGTTTGGTGCTCGCGTCTCTGGGGAAGACGCAAAACTGTGGGTCCCTGAGTCCTACGATGCCTGGTGCTCTATCAAACTTGAGCTGGGGACTCCACACAGTGACCAGCCTTCCTTTATAAATAGCCTACTACAAACTTTAAACATAGGTCTAAATATACGCTACATTGTAATAACTGGCTTTATCACCATCAAAAGATTATTCTTTTAAATATAGATTTAGATAATTTAGATTCTATATATTCCTATATAACTTCTATATATAAATATGATTAGTTGCATTAGTGACCTATAGGAAAAATGTTTTCGCAGGTCAAGTTGAATCCAAGTATGTGGCTGTTGAAAGGTTTCAGTTACTCGCTACTCTGTGAAGCCTCTCTTATTCTGCCATTATCTTCAATACCTTCATGCCGTTACCAGAACTCGTTTGTCAAATGCCTGTAACTAACCGCAGACAAGTCAGGAAACTAGAAAACATCAGTAAATAAATAGTCATTGCAGAAGCTGCAGTTAACTTCAATATTATAAATGAATATATATATATATTATGTGTTATAGAAGGTATACATTTCTTCTATATATATTGGTATAAAAAGGTAGCAGATCTTCTTTTAAACATGAATTATTAAATTAAACTTCAGTCTCGGCATTCAAGATCATCAGACTGGGAGATTCAATTCTACGAACTAACTTCCTGCTAACATGGTCTAACTGAAAAATGAGCTGGCCAAGTGACATGTATATATACAATAGATTCTTTTAATTTTTGTATACAGAATAAGGGAGGAATTAGTTTAATTTCTCAAAAAGACAGCAAACCAAACGCACTTGTGAAGCGACGGATGGAGACCCAACCGTCGCTTCACAAGTGCGCTTGGTGTCCCGATCTCAACTCTCCTGATGACGCTTCAACCGAAAATTAGAGACAGTAAGTGTGTTTGCTCCTTAGTTCTGTGTTTGTGATTCACCGTGAAATGATCAAACCACAATAAATGAAAAAGAAAAGACTAAGATCTTTCAACCGTAACAAGCATTCTTCGTTAGAACCAAAAACCCAAGAGAAACACTGGATGCAGAAACATCATGGTGAGGGGTTGAGAGAAATGGGAGAGAAGAGTGGTATTTTAAAAGGGTATAAAGTGCAGTGAAGGACAATAGTCGAGGGAGGGATATTGGGGAAACAAAGGAGTACAGTAAGAAAAAGTAAAAAACTATCCGCTGGCTGTCAACCCTCTTAGAAGAGGCTATTGCCCTCGTTAAGTTTGAACAAACCATCACTAATGTTTGTAACATTTGATCTATTAAATTAAATCAGAGAGGATTCGATAATATTTTTTAACAACATCTGATTTTTCATAGCTAATAAATTTAGCTCCGGTCCAATCAAAATGTTGATTTTCATTATTTATATGCAAGAATAAGGCTCTACTTTTTTCCCGTGTACTCACGTTGTATTGACGTTGTTTTACACGTGTTTTTAAAGATTTCCCTGTTTTACCTATATAGACTTTATGTGCAATTTTTGCACGGAATTTTATAAATACCACCACACTCCATTCCCTGGGAGAGTTTTTTATTAACGTATTGCCTACGCTATTACGATTAGAAAACACTATATCAAAATCAAGTTTGCAAGCAAGACTAGAGAGAGGGTCCAATAACTCATGATACGGTAAAACTATAAAATTTAACAATGAACGGGGCTCTGTTGAAATATTATAGAAGGTTTTTTTTAGCACCCTTTAAAGCTAAGTCGATATAAATGGAGGGGTGTTTTAATGATAGGGCAATTGAGCTAATGTTATTAATTTCATCATTTAAGAATTCAGGGGAGTAAACTCTAACAACAGTTAACGCTCTCAACAACATATTTTTAAAAACATAAATTTTAACACATCTTGGATGGGAAGAATAGAAATGAACGTATGCAAGTATATTAATATGTTTTTTATATATACTAAAACGTAACTCTTTAGGTAACCTATGGATTGGGACGTCTAAGAAGAGCAAATTACAACTTACTTCTTCTTCCATTGTGAACAGGATTGTCGGCAATAATTAATTTAGTTTTATTAGAAAAGCATATTTCTTTATAGATTTAAGATAAATGCATAATATATCGTCAACATATCTAAACCATTTAACATGATTAGGTAATATTGAACTTAACATTTTAGTTTCAAAAATTCTCTAGTTCACCTGCTCTCTGACGATATGTTGACGAAAGGCCGTAGAGCACTGTTTCCAAATTATTTTCACTGTGGTGAAAATTATTCATTATATTAATTATAAGTGTTATTTTGATTATTATTCATATATATATATATATATATATATATATATATATATATATATATATAGTTCAATATAAACAAAGAAACATAGAGAAATCAGAAGAACACACTTACAGTCTCTAATTTTCGGTTTGAACCGTCTTCAGGAGAGATAAGAGAGGGAAACCAAGCGCACTGGATCAGAGACGGTTGGAGACCAACAGTGTTGCCGCATGCGCGCCAGTTCACAGAAAATAAGGTAGACAGGAATCAATTTATAATTAATTTATAATTTATAATTACATTAAATTAATGGAGTATGAAAACAATAAATATATAAAAAAGAAAAAATTGAAAAAATAAGGGAAATTGATACAGAGAAATTGATACATAAACAAAAGTACTGACTAAGCTATGGTAAAATAAAATAAAACTAAGAATACAAATAATAATAACAAATGAAATAAATTATTAAAAAATGTGAAAAGGCAAGGAACTTTTAGACATTATCGCTTTAGATTGAGGCCAGGTGCACTGCGCGCACTTAATAGCCAAATATGGGCTTCTTCGGAGGCTCGTAGTGTGAGATCTTTGCAGTCAGGGGGTATTTGTCGCAGAATCTGTAACCTGTAGCACTGCTAATGCGGCAACACTGTTGGTCTCCAACCGTCTCTGATCCAGTGCGCTTGGTTTCCCTCTCTTATCTCTCCTGAAGACGGTTCAAACCGAAAATTAGAGACTGTAAGTGTGTTCTTCTGATTTCTCTATGTTTCTTTGTTTATATTGAACTATATTTGTCCGTTTTGGATCGTATTTCCAACGAAAAAAAAGTAATATATATATATATATATATATATAACAGATTCAATAATATATCGACCGTTTGATAGAATAGGTGTGTTCTCTAATCGGGGTTCGGTCAATTTTCCAGGATAAAAAATCAAACTCTCGTTGCCAACGTTTCGGTTTTATTTAAAACCTTTTTCATAGGCCTACAAACAAAGGATAATAAGAAATCACATATCAACATCAAACATATACACAATATGAAAATGGATTGTTACAACTCATGAATATTACAAGCAGAAATATTTCAGAGATACATAAAACAATATTACTTACAGAAGTAAGAATTTTTTAACTAAGAAAATGAAATTTACATTATTTAAAGGAACAACAATGTTAACCGGACAAAACCTTCGACTAGACTAATAAGATAACATTACAAATAACCTCAACACTGTTCACTCAAGGGAACTAAATAAATCAAATTTCACTAAACCTCAGCACAACACTCCAGAATAAATATTACTTAAATTAGTAATATCACTTCTATGATTAATCGAACTTAGATCCTTTTTAATATATAACATCTCAAGTGTCTTCCTTCTTTGCTCATCTTTTTCTTTTTCTATTATAGTTGTATCTTCAAAATCGAACGTGTGACCCTCGTTTATTGCATGCCCAGCTAAGGCTGTTGCGTTACTTTTATTTGTTCTTATGGAATAATTATGTTGGTACAACCTTTCTTTGAGAAAACGACTAGTTTCACCATAGTAACACTTGTCACAGTCTTTACATTTGATGGCATAAATGAGGTTACTTTGTAACTCCTTCGGTATTTTTTCTTTCAAATTTGAAAATAAAGATTTATTTTTTCTTTTATTATAAAATGCCAGTGTAACTTCAGGTACGTTTCGTTTGAACACTTTTCTAATTGATTGTGATAAGCCCTCAACATAAGGAAATTTGAAATACTTCCTATTTATAACTTCCAGTTCAGCATGATCTTCATTTGAATGTGCTGGTTGCTGTCTTAAATATCTTAACCAATATCGTTCAACTAAGTTCTTCGGATAACAATTTTTCTGTAACAATAATTTCACCCTTTTCTTATTTTCATTTAAAAAACATGGACTACTTATTTCAATAACTTTTTTAACCAAATTTTGGACACAATTTAATTTTTGGTTTATAGCATGAGAAGAATGGTAGTTCAGGATTCTTGCAGCACTGGTAGGTTTTTTAAACCAATCCGTTAAGATATTGCCATTTTCACCTCTTATAACTTTCACATCTAAGAATGGCAGATTTCCATCTTTCTCTACTTCACAAGTGAATTGTAGACGATTATGAAAAGAATTAAATACATTTAATACATTCTCTTCTTCTCCCTTTTCAATAATTAAAAACAAATCGTCCACATATAATTTAATAAATTTCACCTTCGTACCTAATTTATTGATACTGTTTTCCAATAGTTCAATCATAACTATATTTGCGAGAACTGGTGAAATTGGTGATCCCATTGGTAATCCATATTTTTGTTTATAAATAGTACCATCAAAGGTGAAATACCTTGCTTCACATATAAGGTCCAGTATAGAAAGGAAAACCTTTTTCGACATTCCAACCTGTGAACTAATCTTATTCCATTTACTAAATCAAATGCTAGATCTAAAGGTATATTAGTAAACAACGACTGAACATCTAGTGAAATCATAATTACGTCATCACTTAGTATTTGATTTGAAAGGGCTTGTTTGAATTCTAATGAATTTTTTACATTCAATTCATTCTTGTTAGTAATGTAACTAAGATATTTCTCTATATGGATTAAAATATGGATTACCAATGGGATCACCAATTTCACCAGTTCTCGCAAATATAGTTATGATTGAACTATTGGAAAACAGTATCAATAAATTAGGTACGAAGGTGAAATTTATTAAATTATATGTGGACGATTTGTTTTTAATTATTGAAAAGGGAGAAGAAGAGAATGTATTAAATGTATTTAATTCTTTTCATAATCGTCTACAATTCACTTGTGAAGTAGAGAAAGATGGAAATCTGCCATTCTTAGATGTGAAAGTTATAAGAGGTGAAAATGGCAATATCTTAACGGATTGGTTTAAAAAACCTACCAGTGCTGCAAGAATCCTGAACTACCATTCTTCTCATGCTATAAACCAAAAATTAAATTGCGTCCAAAATTTGGTTAAAAAAGTTATTGAAATAAGTAGTCCATGTTTTTTAAATGAAAATAAGAAAAGGGTGAAATTATTGTTACAGAAAAATTGTTATCCGAAGAACTTAGTTGAACGATATTGGTTAAGATATTTAAGACAGCAACCAGCACATTCAAATGAAGATCATGCTGAACTGGAAGTTATAAATAGGAAGTATTTCAAATTTCCTTATGTTGAGGGCTTATCACAATCAATTAGAAAAGTGTTCAAACGAAACGTACCTGAAGTTACACTGGCATTTTATAATAAAAGAAAAAATAAATCTTTATTTTCAAATTTGAAAGAAAAAATACCGAAGGAGTTACAAAGTAACCTCATTTATGCCATCAAATGTAAAGACTGTGACAAGTGTTACTATGGTGAAACTAGTCGTTTTCTCAAAGAAAGGTTGTACCAACATAATTATTCCATAAGAACAAATAAAAGTAACGCAACAGCCTTAGCTGGGCATGCAATAAACGAGGGTCACACGTTCGATTTTGAAGATACAACTATAATAGAAAAAGAAAAAGATGAGCAAAGAAGGAAGACACTTGAGATGTTATATATTAAAAAGGATCTAAGTTCGATTAATCATAGAAGTGATATTACTAATTTAAGTAATATTTATTCTGGAGTGTTGTGCTGAGGTTTAGTGAAATTTGATTTATTTAGTTCCCTTGAGTGAACAGTGTTGAGGTTATTTGTAATGTTATCTTATTAGTCTAGTCGAAGGTTTTGTCCGGTTAACATTGTTGTTCCTTTAAATAATGTAAATTTCATTTTCTTAGTTAAAAAATTCTTACTTCTGTAAGTAATATTGTTTTATGTATCTCTGAAATATTTCTGCTTGTAATATTCATGAGTTGTAACAATCCATTTTCATATTGTGTATATGTTTGATGTTGATATGTGATTTCTTATTATCCTTTGTTTGTAGGCCTATGAAAAAGGTTTTAAATAAAACCGAAACGTTGGCAACGAGAGTTTGATTTTTTATCATGGAAAATTGACCGAACCCCGATTAGAGAACACACCTATATATATATATATATATATATATATATATATCATGATTTGTTTTCTTGACCCAATATTTATATGATGTAATTTTCTTGAGGTTTGAGGTCCAATGATTAAAACTAGTCCATTTGCCGACGTTTCGACATATATTTATGTCATCTTCAGGGCTACAACATGATTGTTTTACAATTAGCACTACTATTACTACTATTTGGTAATTTATTACATTTTAATATGTTCGGTAACAAAGAGGAATTTTTTGATAAAACAGTTATTACGACTATGGATTATTTTGTTATACATTAACATAAGGATATTGTTATAATTATTCTATTGCTTTAGAATTATTGCATAAGTATAGAGATCACTATTTGATTACCTTGGAAATCTGTTTATGTTGCAGCATTCTTCTTTAATACTGTTTCATGATGGTTACTATTTGTTTTCTGGGAGGTTTCTTTACGGTTATGTTCTGTTTTGCTTGTTTGAGTACACAGTGCTCAAACTTAAAAAAATTTGAGCTTTTTAAAAAAAAACACTGTGTACTCTTTGTTACCGAACATATTAAAATGTAATAAATTACCAAATAGTAGTAATAGTAGTGCTAATTGTAAAACAATCATGTTGTAGCCCTGAAGATGACATAAATATATGTCGAAACGTCGGCAAATGGACTAGTTTTAATCATTGGACCTCAAACCTCAAGAAAATTACATCATATATATATATAGCCCTGAATTAAAGCCTTCTATCTATTCTAGATGTATGGATGATTGCTTTGTAGTCACAAGAGGATTCAGTACAATTACGAGTACTAAACCTTAAATCAGCATTTGAAAGCATCTGCTGTCTCAAATTTACAATAGAAACAGCAATAGAAAAGAAGATATACTTCCTCAATGTAAATATCAACTTACAATATAACGTACTAAATATGCTTCGTTTTACAGATGAATTCCTAGATATAATAAGAAAAATCAAACTGGAAGCAATAATAGGGTCTTTAGACGCAGAGTCACAGTTCAGCAATGTTAAGTGTTCACCAAGAAACAGATACCAAATGGTTTCACTCAAAAATGCATTTGTTAAAAAAGTATTTGTGTGTTAAGTGACAAAAAACACTTGACAATTCAAGAAAGAATCAAATACAACATCCTACCTCTTTGTACTGTAACGAATGCCCTCACCACTAAAAAAATGGAACAATTAAAGCATCAATTCACAGAACATACAAGATCGCATCGAATTGGGAAATATTCAACAGTGTCATTAATAGAACTAAGCAAGCATTTGTTCATAATGGTTACTCTAATGATAATTTTGATCGTATTTTGATAGAATACCTTCATGTAGGAAGAGAAAAATGAATTAATGAGGATAGACAAACAATAGTGCATAAAGTTCATTACAAAAACCAGTATTCGGAACAACACAAGCTTGATGAAAGAGTATTAAAAGACATAATGTCAGCTGCAAAAAACTTATTAACAAAATGACACTGGTCACTTACTACTAAAAGCCACTTGTGAGTAGCCTGTTTATAAAAAAATAACCAAGTCAAAAACTCGTCTTGGAGATGAATTGGAAAAAATTGGAAAAAAATGTCCTGAAGATGAATGTTGATTATTCGAAACATGTCGACTATAGGAGATGTACTTTATTGTGTAGACGAAATAACGAGAGTGTTATTTAGAAAAATTGAGAAACTTGTTAAGAACAGGTATCAGCTAAGTTTGGTATCATTTTCAATAATTTATGTGTTAAGGAAGGACTGCTAACAAAATTTACGAATATATATATTTATATAAAGACTTAAACATATTTTAAACTTCTAAATGTATTAGTTTATAATCATTCATTTCAAAATTGCATGCTCCTATAAGTTCACATACTTTTATTATTGGTTTTATTTTGTACATAGTATTTTTCAATCTCGTAATGTATGTTTGATTATGTAGTATATTTTCTTACATTTATTCTCATTATAGTTTTATAGAAAAAAAATAAAATAATCCTAAATGTCGACTTTCAATGTGTGATTTGAACCTGGAAAAGAAAGCGATTCCTGATACATTATTCGTATATAGGTGCCTCTTATGCTTTCTCTTATTTCTTATCTTACTCCGTAATTCATTATTATATTATATAAGTAAATATAGGTAAAATATTCTTGAGGGAATGGCTAAAGTTCAAGATTGAACTAAAGACTACACGCAATAATAAAATGTTTTTGCAGCTGCTAGCAAGTAAAGATGATGGAATCCAAGCATGCTATTATTATATATGAACTTTAAAAAAAGAAAACATTTCCAGGAAGAACAAGAAAAGCTAACAAATGAATAGAAAGTTTACATAGAATTGAAATGGACTCCTCTAATGTCACATGCTTCGTTGAACAACCCTATAATGTCAAACAAGAGGTAAGTGACTTGTGAGATAAAGTATACCGCTGTACTTGATTTTTGTTCCTTTTCTCTTCTAAACATAGAAAGACTAAACTTTTATGTGTATATTCATAAAAATGTAAAATTACTAGTTGGTAAATCTTTTACAAGTTCCTTTGACATACTACCAGATATCCTGCTATATATATCTTTGATAACTTGTCCCGCAAACATAAAAATAAAACGAAGCGAAACGAAATTACCAACATTCCAAGTAATCTAAATTAATAAAAAAACATCAATATGAAATAGGATATTACATTGAAAAAATTCAAAAAGTGAATAATGCTATTTTGTTTACTTTGTGTGTAATAATTTCATTTTTTTTTACTGTCAAAGTTTGATTCATAATTATTCTTTTAGCGTGTGCAAGTGTAGAGTATAACACAAATGGATCAATATGAAACTTTTGACATATCTCTTAAATTACGAAAATTTATACGTGATGAATGACGTAAGTCACATTGGTTTGTTCTCTCTGTTGCACAAAGCTCACATTCACGGGCATTCACATTCTCACCCTCTCTTTCCCTCATATCAGAGGGAAAATATTAACAGGTTGAACAGAGGAACATATTTCACTATTTATTATTCGCTAAGAACGATTAATTGTACAGTTTGGTTGGCAAACAAACTCATAAATCTGAAAATGCAATTATTCCTTCTCGCCTCTCGGTTGGTTTCGTGCACACCACTCATAAATTAATTGCCACGAAATAACTATAATTGAGAAGGATTATATTGATAATTGCTGGATGCACTAGTGGCCAGTATACATTTTAAATAGAGTTTACTTCGATTTCTCTGTATTTAAACAAACTTGATATCGATTATTTTCCTTCTAATCCTTTTCAGAATTCAAATTATGTTTCAAATAAGAAATCTTTTACTTAAACCAATAAAATGATTGTTAATCTGTTTAAATGATTTCAAAAGTCATTACATTTTTGGCCATATGTTTTACATTATAAGTTCAAAAAACTACAGAATTTATTCCTGTGATTTTGTTTTTTGGAAGGATGTTCTTGAAATCTTTTTTTGGAGGCAGGATATTGATGTTAATTGAGAAAATCAAACTTTACTTCATATGAAATTAATAATGGAAACTTACAATGATTTTCTTTCTTGCTTATTTTAAATACAGTGCTAATGTAGATTTCTTAGAATATTAAGTAATGTTGTTTTATTGAAAATTAAATAAATTTTACTTAAAAAATATATATATATATTCACACATTTTCCTAATATAGTTTTTTATAATTTTAGATGATGTCTGGATATATGTGTGATGATGATTTGGTATGTATCTATTATGCTGCAATCACTCTACAAATAACACCGTTTGCAAACCAAAGTGGAATTGTCAGATATATAGTGTTTTTAGTATTGCAGATGTAAGGGATATGTGCACTAGTGGTTTTGGACTTCTTGCTTCATGAAAAAGGTACTTTAAAGTTCTCTATGAAAAATATAAGTAATTTTTCCCACATTTTTGGATATTATAGGAACTTTAAATTTCAGATTTATTATTGCTTTTTTTGTGAAATCTGCGGTAAGACTTTCTTGAATTTTGAACGATTCCCAACTTTAAAACTTTTTAAAGTTGTTTAAAGTATTTTTAAAAAAAAATAACTACAAAATTTCCATGGAAATTCACTTGTTGAATTTGTTTAATCCTATTAAAGCCTCAGAGATTAAAATGAGTAAAATTTTAGTACTAAATTTATTTATTTTTAAATTTAGGCTAATAAGTAACTAACCAATGATTTAATTCATATTTTAAAGTATTAATGATAAAAAAAAGTAACTAATCATTCACAAAATCGTAAAATAAAATGTCTTTTGAACTGTTAAAATTCAAATGTAATACTTATTTATATCTGAGGTTTATTTATAACGATTTTAAATCATATGATAGCAAAGCAAATTCACATTTAGCTAACCACCTAAACCCTACTTCAGCTGTTGATAATTCATCAGAAAACTTGGCTAATTTGTTCATTAATCATGAACGCTAATTATTGATATGATTAATAATATATAGATGAATACATTATGAATAATACATAATGAGTGTTAACAGTAAAACATATTACATACTGTATTTCATATGTTGTAACAATAGGAATTGTCTATGCTGAATCACATATAGTTCAATTTGATATTAATGTTACCTACTGCTCATTATTGATTTTTCAGCCAATCATAAGCTTCAAGTAGTTTTTTATGAGTATAAAACTTTTGACAATAACAGATTGTGGACAATTGAGATTAGGGTATGTTACAGCTCAATATGTTACAAGAGAATGTTCAAAACGATGATGAAACTTCAAGAGTTCTAAAGTGGTCGATCTAGAGAGTATTCTTTAATGAAATAAGTAATTAAAAAAAATAATTATGGATAGTTTTTTGAAAAAAAGTGATAAAAAATTCGATACTTTGAAATTTCATTTGATTTTCTGAAGATTATTGAAGTTTATTGTATCATAAATATTTTAAATCAGTAAAATAGAATACTTGGTCATGTTTCATTAGTGTAGAGCATATTCTACAACTTAGAGTATTAGAATGATATCTATTCCAAGCTGATTTGATTTCCTCCGTCTCTTGAATGAACCAAACACACCATAAACGAGGGTTACATGTATTTGATAAATATCTGTCACTCTTATAAACTTGAGTAATTCAAAATTTAATTCTCCGAAGTGAAATCAATTTTGAAAATATGGTTCTATGGAATAACATTGGTACCAAAGCTATGATGCCCTGGTACCAAACATGGTTACAAACAAAACCATTAGTACTAAACATGGAATTCCATGAAGAAGATCTTTGGAAGCTTATAGAAACGTATATAAAAAACGTCCAGAATAACACATTTCTGGAATAACACAATAGTCTAACACAGTTCCTCAACATCACTAGTTCACTCCAGCGTTGGTAAAATAAATATATTGAAAATGTAAGGTAATTGTTTTATCTGTTGATACAACAGGATTGTCTTTGCTGAATCAAAAGGTATAATTTGATGTTAATGTTAGCAGTTTCTCCTCATTATTCATTTACAACCATTCATAATCATCAATTAATAGGTAATGAGAATATAATTTTTGATATTGCCGAATATGACTGATATTTACCAGATTAGTTTTAATGTTGAACAATTTGTTGCTTTATGTAAAAGTGAGTATAAAAGTTAGTTGCAATATTTATTTTAACAACAAATTATTATTAAAACAAATATCAGTTAAATATACATATAAGAAATTACAAAATGAAGATAAACAATTTTTAAATAAACAATTTTTTCTATTCAAGTAAACAATTGCTTTTATTGTTTGTAGAATGAAATGTTTGATGATGTGCAGCGTATTTTTTTGTGTATGAATAAAAGATTTATTTGGTTAATTAAACAAAACTAAATCAAATCAATTACTTAATTAGAAGGGTTAAGAAGAAATTGAAGTTGGATAAGAATTTTTTTTTTGTTAATTCTATGTTTAAGGCATGGTCGGTTGCATCATTTTCTTTATAAACCCCTCTGTGGTATATTGATGAGTATTGCTTAATGTGTGATGCGTTGGGATTGGTAGTCTATACTGAACACTTTACTCACATATAAATATATGATTTTCTTCTGTATAGTATAGAATGTGGTATCTTCACTTCACGACTCTTGCTTATGCACTATAGCAGGGCTTCTCAAACGGTATGCCCAAACGCACTAGTGAGCAATGGAAGACAGGCAGATGCGCCCTAAGGAAAAATAAAATTATATTAGAATATTTAAAAAAAATTAGTAAATTTCGTCATTTTTTCCTATCCCAGTTAAGTGGTTTCCATATCAGAGGAAAATCTTTGTGAGTTGACATTTTAAACTATCGCGAAGAAAACATTGATACTTATCTAATAATGTCTACATCTTAAGTCTGCGAACAAGGTTTTTCTATGTTAAATGGCATTAAATGTAAAAGTAGAACAAGTACAAAAGGTGTTGATGAAGAAATGAGAGTGTATTTATAACATTTAAGACCTAATAATAAAAAAATTGCCAGGTCTCATTAACCACATGTTTCAATTTTAATTTATTTGACTAATTTATTTCAGTTTGCCTAATATCAATTTTTAAGAAAATGTAACTAAAAAAAAAAGTAAAATTAAATTATTTATAAATAGGTACTTTGGACACTATACAAAAGTAACCATATATATACTATTCTCAAGAACAATGAATTGGCACTAATTTGAAACTACTTAAGTTTCATTGCTATTTTTTCTCATATTGAAATGGAAAGTGCGCCCCAGAATTTTCTTAATTCATGAATGTGCTCTGAAGTAAAAAAGGTTGACAAGCTTTGCACTGTAGAATATAACAATATTTATATATTATTAAATATATAAATTCTGTAGAAAAGAAGGAATATAATGTACTAAAAAAACAATCTTAAATAGAAAGAATGATTGGAATAACGTTAGCAAGAATTGTTATAACTGAATCTTATTTTTTTATAATAATGTTATAAAAGTTATCATCTATTAATTTCATTAAAGAATTTTAACTTGAACAACATACGCTTTTCTTGAATACTTTAATTTAATGCTGGATTATACAACAAAGCAGACTTGCGTGCCGTCCTGGTGAAATACACGTTGCTCTCAGAATAGATTCTTGACCTCTTTGTCTCTCAAAACACTTCTCAGAATCAATTTCCTTAACAACGATTAATGCAATTCTTATTTTTAACATTCTTTTGAAACGATCAATAATGTTTACTCTTTTTTAGCTTCATTGAAAATAGCTATTTTTCTTTTTAAATATATCCAGTTGTTCTTTTCAGTTATGGAAAAGCTTTTTTTCTTCAAAAAGGACGCTAATTGACAATGAATAATATACTTCCTTTTCTAATCTATAATTGATTAAAAAAAATCTAAATAGTCCAGTTTATAACTACTTCTATGGTGCATTAAATATTTCTTATGTCTTTAAATTTAAAATCTGGTAAATCATTTTCTGTATCCGATATGATAATGGTTCTATAATATATTAAGGTCAGAAATAAAGTAAAAGTTAATAAATGATAATGCAGTATAGACTTTTGTAAAATTTTGGGAGTAAAGTAAAATGACAGTGGTTTGAAGCCATTCGAAAGTTGTTAAACCTAAAAAAAAAAAAAAAAGTGGAGTGACCTACACTCAACTTTACTACAAGTAAACTTAATAACAAATTCATTGACAACCAACTGATTATTGTTTTATTTTCATGCGGCTTTACATGAATATTAATCAATAATGTATCATCTTTATACATTTGGCTATAAACATTTCATTACTTATCGGAAACTTGAAATCATTGATCAATCTCGCATGTTATTAAAATTATCCTGAATCTCATTGGACTCGTACCCTTCGTGGCCATACCTGTAATATTGTATGGCTCTTCTAACTAAATTTAACTTCAGATTTTAAGTTCTTTAATAACGTTAATACATGTATCGCTGGTTTCTGTAGTTTTATGTATGATTACACAGAAATTTATATCCTTTCTAAGATTATAGTCTCACATTTGGCATATAATGCCATCGAGGGTTACTACCTCTTTTAGAGAGAGAGTCTTTATTATTTTTTTGATGTCGATTCCAGTTTCGTTTACTATAAGTAAACGTAATTCATATTTCATGGATATGTAATATATAATATGCTATTTAGGTATAATAAATGTCTAAAGGGGATATGTTTATTAGTCTTTGATTATGGAGGTAGCACAGGTAGTGATTGATCTAATTATTGCAATAATGTTTGTTGCATAACCGATGGATATGATATCATTGGTTTTACCACAGCTGTAATAATACTTTTGTAAAAGCAACGTGAAGATATTATTTTATGGACATCTTCTACAAATTAATGTCTTAAAGTAGAAAGGTAGTAATGATCCTTCAGTATGGGACCTCCAAGAGTATGTCCCATTTTGTTAGATTTTTAGAATCATTGTCTCCTTCATGCATATATAACGACGGTTACAGTTATAATCAAACATTTCTCCTTTATTTATGCTTAAAAAATTTAAAGCTACTAGAATTAGTACTTTTGGGGACAAAAAAATGTTGTCTAAAAATACATTTTGGTTAAAAGAGTGACTTTTTCATCATGCAAAATTGCTAATAACCATAGGGAACATCTACACTAGAAGGGCCATTTTTCTGTAAATCATAACTTAGATCTATCAAACGGTCTGGACGGCAGGGAGACCACAAACTTTTGGATACATAACCAACTTCTCACCCAACCGCACGAAAAATGTTCAACAAAGGGGTTTGGAGACCATAAATCTATCAAAATGTAGATAGAGAACAAAAATTTGTTAATACTGCAATGGATGATATCTCTAACAATGAAATTGATAGGTAACAGACATACCATGATAATAAACCATGATAATAGTAACAGACCATGATAATAAACCATGATAATAGTAACAGACCATGATAATAAACCATAATGTAAATGTCACATTGAAATTGTAGATATATCAAAGTATTACAAAATAGTGTATGTATTCTTTTAACAAGAAAATGTATTTATGTACAAAGATAAGATTAAAATATTGTTAATTTATAAGTATCAAGCATGTAATAGATTAATGCATTGTATGCCAGATAAATAAACTCCCTCATGGAAGGGGTACTACCCGTGAGGAAACACACACACACACACACACACACACACACACACACACACACACATACACACACACACACACACACACACACACACACACACACACAAATATACACATACACATATGTGAACTCTAGTTTATTGAACTAAATAGGATAGAAACCTCAAAATATGAATTGCCGTCAACAACCCGATACCCAAATTGTCACGTGAATTCGTTAATCAGAATTTTATACAGAGAAGAAGTGAAAATAGAAAGGTACTATTAATGACTATAGTAGTTTTTTCTCTTACTTAATTACCATAATGTTATTAAAATCTCTAGTCGTTAAAGTATTTAATTTGTTAGATTAAACTAAAGAGAATTGTTCATTTCTCATTTTAAATCACGATTATAATCAATAAAATATAATCATTTGAAAAAATGTACATATTTAGCTAATTATATAAAAATATAACATAATTAATACATATTTTTTTTCTTGACATATGATTCTACAAAAATTTTGTCGAATTCTATTCAAATTATTCGGGTAGAAACTTTAAACAATTTAGTAATAATAATTATATATTTAGTTAATAATTAAGGAAATATTTGATTATATAAATGTATTTTATGAACATGTTAATCTAAATAAACTTTAGAAAAATAGTTTCTTTATTATTAAACTTTTATTTACTTATTTCATTTGAATAAAATTTATAAAAGAATTATTTATTCATAAATGATATATATATGCAATTCGATGACTTAATCTAACCCAGAGTATAAGAAACTGTGTACGCACTACCTAAGGCATTAATAAGCATCTGATTACGTCACTTATTATTGATGAATTTAATGACTTGAATGAGAACATTGTTCAATGAGTGATTTTAATTGCAAATATTAATCATCGTTATTTGTATGATTTGTTTTAGGTAACTATAACAACAATTAAATTTGCCTTATCAGTAACAAAGCAGAGATGCACTCATTGAAATAAATATATTGTCAATGAATTTGATTTGACCACATACTGTATGTGAATACCGGTTAACATTTTAATTGGTATATCTGTATGTTAAGATATACGGATGCTCTTCAGTTTTTTATAAATGGTAGATTAAAAAAAAAAATGAAAAATGAACAAATACCAGTAAATTACACGACTGTAATAAATCTTTATTTTATAATTAATATTTTAATCCTAACGTAGTGCAATCACTTATTATGTGGTATTTACTCATTTTAGGGTAAAAAGTTACTAAAATGGTCTCCACATAAAAATTTAAGGTATAAACAACGCGTTTCGAACACGTAGTGTTCTTCCTCAGGCATTAACTAAAAAATACAATGATCAGAGAGTTATCTATAGTACACAGTAAATATATGGTAGTACAAAATAAAAATAAAATAAAATAAGGAAGAGAATACGAACCTAAGGGCGAGTGTCGGTGGCACAACTAACACTTACCCTTAGGTTCGAATTCTCTTCCTTATTATATTACTTTACTATAAGTATTTTGTTTTTATTTTGTACTATATTTACTGTATACTATAGATAACTCCTGGTGTCATTGTATTTTTTAGTTAATGCCAGGAAGAACACTACGTGATCGAAACGCGTTGTTTATACCTTAAATTTTTATATGTGGAGACCATTTCGGTAACTTTTTACCCTACAATTAATATTTTATTTATTATTTTTATAACAATGCTTATTTGTTTGTTTAACTCATATCAAAATATTTACTAATCTTCTTCTAACTTCAGAACTATTTTGAGTGAAAATTTGTTCTTAAAATTGCTCATAGTATAGTAAAAAACGTACTATAAATATAGTCAGATGATAAAGTTAGTCACTACGTATTTATTTTTGAGAGACACTAATTACCAATAGTCAGTGGAATATTTCGATTAATAAGAGAATTTAAATATAATTTATAAACATGTTTTTAGCATATATATCAGAGATATCTAAACTATACACTGTACATTGTAATAGTTACGGTACACTGTAATAAGTAGCAGATTACTAAATGTTGATTCATATTCAAATGAGCTGAAAAAGTACTCGTGACTATCTTGTCTGCTGACTTTAATTATTCAATTACAAATTTGTAATCTGTAAATTATAAATTAAAAGTAATGTTACTAATTTGTAGAGTAGATGTCAGGTAGAAAGTGTCATTTAAGAATAAGATCTTTAGAGTTGGAGTAACACACTTTTGTTACTTATATCTTTTAATAGTTATTGAGTGAAGAGGAAATGGTATTGTTAAAATTTAACACTTTTTAAATTATAGTTACATGAATGATTTTGATGGACTGGAGTTTCGATATCTCTGATATAGATACTAATTTCTAATATTTAGAAATTGTATCTAAAATAAGTTTTTACAATTAAACATACATCTTTTTTGAATATTTGATAGCAAATAGTTCGAAAACTGTACGATAGTTGTAATTGAGGTCATTTTGTGCCGTACAATTGTAATACTCGTTTATTAGAAACGATGGGGTGGGGGGAGAGGGTCTCTCCGTTAGTATGCTCCATTCACAGCTCCCTCATTACTTTCATATTCTGATCCAAATTCCATTTTCTGTGAAAAGAAAAGAAAGTAAATCTCCTCGAGAGAATGGCAAAGTTAGTGGAAAGGGTTAAGTAGATATTAATTTAATTAAGCTAATCTAAAACTCTCAAAAACAGTAAAAAAACATAAAAGTGACTTTCTCTTAATAGTTTTTAATCAATTTATGAAGTAATTATTATTTTTTAATTTTTAACTAAAAATTGAAATTTTTAACATATTTAATAATAATAATGATAATAATAATATTTTTTTTTTTTTTTTTTGGATAAGGAGGTGAAATACATTTATGCACATAGTGCTGGGCTCCCAGATAAACTAGACTACCAACTAGAACACCCACTTTTCTTTTAGGACACTAGCCGGAAACCGTTGATAAGATAATAATAACAATAATGATAGTTACTGGTAGGAGGAATTTGGAAAGAGTATCATGAAACTTGGCAGTGTTTTGTGAATTTAGCAGAAAGCTGACGATATGAAGAAAAGTGTATTTCTCCCTGCCAAGGAATGCCGTGGGCATATTAATGTAAAAAATATTTTTTTTACATCGATAACTTCCTGACAGAGTTATAATGAAGTTTAGGTCACTGAAGTATAAAAATAATACAAAAAATATAATTCATCCAGGAGATAATTTCATATGAGGAACCACATGTCTCAGAATCAACTTCCATGACTTGAAATTATGTATAGAATAGTTGATCTACTTATGGGTACTTATTAATTATAAATATAAAATAAATTTCTCTTCTTGATTTGAAAATATCTTATTACTTTAAAGCAATTGCCTTTAGTTTAAAATTTTCAACTTAAGAAATAATTTAATTTATGCAAATTTGGATGACTTTTTCATTTAAATAGATTTATTTAAAATATATTTCCACAGAACCATTAATTATGTATTTTTTTTTATTAAAAAAAATTAATCAATTTTTTACTTTAACTTGAAACAAAAACTCAATCCAACTCGATTAAGAATTTAAAATGAATTTAACCAGTTTGTGTTTTGTTTTGTTTCGCGAATGTTCATTAAAATTTAAAAAAATAATTTCTATTCAACAAAAAGAGTTTTTATTGCTTTTCGAAAACAAAAACGACTGGAAAGTGGTTGGTGATGGAGTGGGAGGGTGGGGGGGGGGGGGGAAATCACTAATTTATCAGGTGCTGTTTGCTTATCCTTGCAAGTAAATACCAGGCGAGCTATAAATATTTAATTTTAAATCATTTTACCCTCTCTTTCCTATACCCCCTCCTTTGCAACGGTCACATATTTCCAACTTGAATATTTCTATTTGCTGTCTGAAACTTTTATTACCTCCTATATATCAGTATGATTGAATCTAGGTTCTTTTCCAAGTTAGATATTTGTTCAATATGGCTGTGACCTCCCTTTACCCACCCTTCGCCCCCTTAGATACCCATCCCACCAGACCAATTGCCTCAATAATAAAAAATTAATTCTGTATTTTTCCGAGAAAGGAAAAATACGTAACGGCCCAATAGGAAACCTTTTTTATCCTCTCTCAACCGCCATTCATTTTGTCTCTATTTATGTGAGGCTTGAGAAATCGATTTTAGAATCACTCTTTTTCTAAATACTTCTCCATTTAGCTTCTTTTTCCTTTTTATGAATAATATAATTTAAGGAATCAATTGATAAAAAAAAAAAATCAATTTCAATTGATAAGAAATGTTATAGAAATATAAAGTAAGATATATATTCTTCATTCTGTGTCCATACAATGTCTGTCGGTGTGCATGAAAATTCTGTCTTAAAGAACATTAAAATTTATTTAATTTTGATGACAATTGAAAAATATTTTGAAAGAAAAAATAATAAATATGGTTAAATAGTTTGCTAAATTTACGAAACATTTAAGTATGAATTATTGGCTCACATAGAAGATATCATTTAATTCTTAAAGAAAGTAAATTATCGAATATACAAACAAAGAAGTATGCAAGTTTTTGGAGAGTTTTATATCCAAAAATTAAATGTTATATCAACACATTTAACTGTCTACCTACAGAACGGAGAAAGGCTTGAAAAATGGAAGGTGCCTGTCCAACATACCGTGTTTGGCTCTTTGATCAGCGTCGAAATATCTAAATCGAGAACATTTGAAGAGGTTTAAAACAAAGAAGAAGGCTCTACGTAAATGGGTGAATAGTGCAGAGAAATACTTTGTAAAAGTAAAAGAGTGACTTAAGATTAGCAGTCTGCAGGAATTAATTTTTAATAATACTATGGTAACAAAAAATATTGCTACTTTAGATAATTTATAATTAATAAACTCTAATTGTAAACTGAACATAGTGTGTAATCAAGTTTAATAAGCGTAATAGAATGTAAACAGAACATTTAGTTATAAAAAGAACAGTTTAATAATTTTTTTAGGTTTTGAAATAGTTTAAAAAAAAGGATTACGCTTTATTTAAATTAGATATACTTGGTAATAACGTGTCATCGAACAGGTTTGACATCGGGGGGGTTTAACGGCCTCTCTAGAACACAGGGTCACGACATTTTTTTCTTTCTCCGGAATATAAAATATTTACAGCCAAAACAAAGACTTCTGAAATATATTATTATATATTCAATTAACCTTGGAATAGAATAATGTCACAAATATGATAGTTTTTGAAATAAGGTGTGAACTATCTGCAAATATTGAGGTTATAAGACTCTGTTAGTTACCATATGAATGAAACTGGGTTTGAATGTATGGTCATATTCAAGGTTACTAATGTCGTTTCAAAAAATACCTATAATTATATATGATATATATGTGATATATATTTCATTATATATCATTATTAACTTATTCTTCTGGTTTGTACTCCACTTATTATCAAAAAACCCTGCTAGTATAAAAGGTAATTTTTAACTGGTTTACAACTATGATGGCCCATACTGGAAGCCCACTGTCAGTGCATTACGCTTTTCAACCAAATATTTATTGAAAATATTTTCAAATTATCTAGTCTTATTCCTTTTTTATTGATTTATTAATTTTTTTGCTGCATTACAACTATCACGAGAATGGGTTGTTAAAGTATAATTTTGTTTTCTTTGTTGTATATTATCATTTTGGTATTCCTTTTTTTTTCTAAATATAAATATTGCAAATGTATTTATTTATATATTTTACAAAACATAATACATTTATTGACGAGTATTTTATTTATAAACTTAAGGTGTAAACGGGAGTCACATTCTGAAGGAAGATGAAAAGATCATGAGTAAGGAAATGATTAAATTTTTTATCAATCCCTAAAGCAGCTCTTCATAACTTTATTGTGTAAATACAATGAAGTATGGTCACTGGTCCATGTTAGCTGTGATTGATCATCTGTTGACGACTGTATTCCAATAGTCCAGGATAAGTTGACAGGGTCTTAGAATTAGTAATAATACAATCCGTCATACCTCGTAAAGTCCTAGAAAAGCCCGACCGGTTTCGGGTCCGTCTGGATCCCATCTTCAAGAGCACCTAACTGACTGTGAATGTTATTTTCCTATAACCTATCTATATATATCATCTACATTGTGTAATCAGTGTTGTGTGTGTAGTTAATTTTTTTTTCATATTTCTTTAATTGCTGTGTTTTTTCCTTTTATTTCTTATTTCATTATCTATTTCCAGTTCCTTGTGTCCTCTTTTAAATGTTATTAGTGGTTTTGTTAAAATGTCGGTTTGATGGTTTGTTTTCATTGATTATATTGTCTGTCATTTTATGTTTGTATATTTCTATTTGTTCCTGTATGTTCATTCATTGTCCTTTTTGTCCCGTCTGTAGTAAGTCCATTGTATTTTCCATATTGTCTGGGTTATGTCCAAATTTGTTTAAGTGGTGTGCGTAGTTTCATTTGTTTGTATTGTTGGTGTAGTCTTTAATGTGTTCTTTGAATCTGTCTTTTAGTGTCCTTCCCGTTTGCCCGATGTAGTTTAACATTCACAGTCAGTTAGGTGCTCTTGAAGATGGGATCCGGAAGGACCCGAAACCGGTCGAGCTTTTCTAGGACTTTACGAGGTATGACGGATTGTATTATTACTAATTCTAATATTACTAACCTCAGTTGAACTAACCTATTAACTATATTTGATAGGGTCTGTTCAAGTCTATTCTGATTATTCCCGTTTGAAGTTTAAAGACAAAGAAAGATGCCGTTATAAGTAATCAGTGCAGTAATATACAACATTACAAGCATTACAAATTAGGATTATTAGACAATGTACAGATAGATGACAAACATATAAGTGCTTATTTTGAAAGACTTTAACCCTTCAAGATCCTTTTCAGTAGTCAATCTGTTGTTTTTTTTTACAATTAATTAAGTTAGTTTTATTTTATCAAAGAACTAGACTATCCATGACCCTTTGTGTCACTCAGAAATTATGACAATAGGTATTGAAATTAATTCACTGAACATGATTGACAGGGATAATTTTAATTGTTGTTTCTAGTTACAAAGGCGCGGAAACAGATTCTTATATGACCCAATCTATTCACATAGTATTCTTGACATGATTCAAGATATATACACAGTAAATATATTTAGCAAAATAAAAATCATTTAAAAGTAAAAAAAAAACATTTATTTTATCATGTAAATAAATAAAACATCAATTCAAGTTATATACACAATGCTATATATTTAAAACAAACATAAATTGTAAATTAAAATATTCAATTTACTTACATAGCATAAAAATAATTAATGAAAGGAATGTCTGTTTATAATATTACCTTAGAACATTCGTATTTTATCTGACAGTTGTGTTCAAGTTTGCTTCTAAAATTATTCATTTTTAACCTCTAATGTAGTAGTTTATTATGTATTTGTTATATTTATTTATAATGCATTTGGACTACTGTCATCAGCGAGCACGCAAGTCTCTGGGCTACTCTATCTCCATGCCTTTAGGTTATTACCAGTGTTAATATTTCGCAAATTTTAAATTAATTTCTTTTTATTACATTTATATATAATACATTTTCACTACTATCATCGGCAAGCACGCAAGACACTTGCTGCGCTGAGTGCAATTTTGGGAATATAGGGATAATTTTCTTTTATTTAACATTATTCAGGTAATAAATAATATATATTTAATTTCAGGTTTCTATCTCCATGGGAAATGAGTGAACAAACAAACAAACAAAAAAATCACGAACTTTATATATAACGATGTTGCTTTTTTTTGCTGCAATTATTTTTTTTTTAAAAAAACCTATGTTGCCAAATTTCTTAAGAAAATGAAATAAAACTTCCCTTACATTTAAAAAAAAAATTGAAATACATGTTTAAAGAAAAAAGGAAAAGTCTTTTTAACAAAATTAACAATTAGCAATTAACCTCATGGTGGATTGTTGGCTTGTTGCTTGATGTAACACATGCGGTTAGGAAAGCCAGAAGATGTCTATGTGATTCCATTCTGAAATTTAAGTAGACCATTTAAAACTTAAATATATTTGTTATAGTTTTTGAGAAGTTTCACTTTGTTACTTTCAGAAATGATGAATTGTAATAAGGAGTTCATTTTAGGAATATTCAGGAATTCATTAGTCCTGAATATTTTAGGAATGATCAGCAATATGCATATATATCCTTTTCTAAGCTATTTCTTTGTTCTTGGTTCTAATAGTCCTAGTTGAAGTTTGTTAAATATAGGTTCCTTAGTTTGAGAAATTTACAGAAACAACTTGAGATAAAACATAATATGTTGCACTTCATAAAGAAATAAATTGTAAATGACAGCTTTTCTTATGAAACTTACTAACATTAAACTTTAATTAATAATATGTCTTTAATTATCTATAGATTTAGTGATAGTTATTTTTCTCAGAATAAAAGAAGCAATTGATTAAAGTAACGATAAATTTAAACTAGACTTGGCTCTCTTTTGAGGGGAATGAGTGGGACCGTCATCTGTCAAGAGGGCGGAAGGGAGGAGGTTCTGTGGGGCCGGGTATACTTTCAAGTACTTAACGCAAAACAAACGAAAACTTTCTTCGGGTAATTAATTTTCAGAATAATTATGTTGTTTGCCGTAGGGCGGTGGCAACGGTGGAAGAGCCGAGAAGGGTTTTGGATGCTGGTGGCGGGGAGGGGCGAGTCAGTCTGAATATTAACTGCCCAGTCACCGTTGTGGGCCGTCGGAGCTTGACAACACAAAAAATCTTAAATTATTAAATAGATGAGCCAAAGAGACCTTTTCGGGGTGAGGGGTGGTGCGCACACAAATTGAGAGAGGTCAGGCGTGCTTTCGGTAAACACCTCGATACAACCATTAAAACCTAAGATTGGTTTCTTATAAAATAAATATCAATCCTCCCTCTCTGCCACCTACCAACACACCCTTCTACGTCCCTTTCCACCCCTAAAATATACCATGAATATTTAACACTATATTTTCCCTTCATCTTTACGCTTCGATGAACTTTTATTTATCAAAGCGCTCTACATATATAGATTTATTTTCTTCCTCACTCAACTTTGAGTAAAGGAAAAAAAAATCTAAAAAAGAAATGCGTTCCGAATATATTTTAATTTATTTTCAATACTTCATTTTTTACTTCATGACTTACATTAAATAAAGTCACAAAGGTGTTTATAATTCTTAAACAGTTTTGTTGACTGTAAGGTTAATTCCTTCTGTAGGACATTACAATTAGCTTTTTGGATTATAGCATTAAGTTGAGCTTATTCAAAAGTTAGAAGCATTAATTCAAGTTTAAATGATTAAATGTTACTTAATCCTTTTAATACTTGATTAGTTTTAACTAAGGATTAAAACTTAGCTTCCCTATTCCCATTCGTGATTCTCTCTGAAATTTATATTTATTGTAACTGATTATGAAGTCTTGTTAAATATTCCTACCTTTATTGACTAACAACATAATTTTATTTTATTGTAAACTACAATGGTTGTAAACTAAAGAAAAACGGGGGGGTTAAGTAACTCTAGAGCAATACATATCAGTTAAATAAAATGGGAATAAAATAATCAAAAAAATGCCGTTATCAACCCAATGAATTCATTAAATTACGTAAAGACATAGAAAGCAAGAGTGCTATCTTCTTTTCTCGCCGGGGATACTACCAAAAAAAGCAGATGCCATGCCAGCGTATTGTTTCCGAAAGCAGAGCTATTAGATTCAGCCTATCAGGCTAATCAATTCGGATTGATTTACATATTCACCTTCTTAAAACTTTTTTTTAACCCTAGTCTTAATTCAAACAGTTTATTTTATTTTCCTCTCTTATTTTTTTCCTTTTTTTTTATTATTTATTTTATTTTTTGCTTTTTGATATTTGTTTTGATTTTTTTTGTTATTGTTTTCATTTTTTTATATTATTATTTTTGTAGTTATTTTGCATGTTTTGATTTGGCAATACTAAATATCACTTGACCGAATGTACTGCGTGTTTAGTTACTGTCAATTAGCCAGCAGAATTCTTTTTCTTCTGATGACAAGATCAAAATATTGAAGTGATTTTGCTGTTGTTTGTCCGTGTTCTTTTAGTTTAATCGTTTGACAACCTGCTCCATGTTTTGAACTATATATATATATATATATATATATATATATATATATGATGTAATTTTTTGAGGGTTGAGGTCCAATGATTTTAAACTAGTCCTTTAGCCGACGTTTCGACATATATTTATGTCATCTTCAGGGCTACAACATGATTGTTTTACAATTATAGCCCTGAAGATGACATAAATATATGTCGAAACGTCGGCAAAAGGACTAGTTTAAAATCATTGGACCTCAACCCTCAAAAAAATTACATCATATAAATATTGGGTCAAGAAAACAAATCATGATATATATATATACATACAAAACTATAGTTTATCGGGACTCGGTCAGTTCTCAGGCAGAATAAACCTATTCTGCCTATGAAAAAGGTTTTAAATAAAGACCGAAACGTTGGCAATGAGAGTTTAATTTGAACCTGAAGAACTGACCGCGTCCCGATTAACTATAGTTTTGTTTCTATTCCACGGTTGATACTTTTATCAATATTTATATATATATATATACAAATTAAACAATGTAGAATAGTATAAGATTAGGCCTAGCAGTATACAACCAAAAAATCAGGGTTCGGTTCAAAATTGAAGCGACCAGAAATACTCCCTTAGGACCGATTAATGGGTGCAGCATAGCTAACTGAGCTCTTCTGAGCGCTTACTTTCAATCAGATGTGACATAAAACTTTGTGACTTCCACACTACAGTGCTTACAAGCATTGCTTTGGACGCAGACTTGACAAAGTAACGCAAAATCTCTTGACTGGGTTTGCATTAATCATTCACACCCGTTAGAGTTCGTTAACTTTACTAAGAAAATTGTTCAACTGATGAAACAGGTGTCTACATATACATAAACACATGACAACGGCTGAGTCATCTGTAAACATACTTATCATCGCAACCATCTTAAGTTTGTTAGCTTTCCTCCTAGTAAGATTCCAAAATAGGCAGGTTCATTAATCATGGCCCAACACTTTTATAATTCTTTAATCACCTAATAAAGTCGCCACGGGGTGGTGAGTTCCTTAACCATAGCTTCCTCACCTTGGAATCTGAGGTCCACCTCAATGTCTCTCGTGCTGGTTTCAATGGGATGATATTTAATTCATACTTCTCTTCTTAGGTTTACATTACTCTCACATGTTTGTGAGGGTAATAGTTTACTCCAAGTTTTGTTAAAAGCTGGATACCGACTGATTGTGCTTTCGTAAATTAGCATAAAAGTCTCATTGTGACCCACCTGTGGTTATTTTTACATAGTATAGAAGAAACTAAGAAGCAGCCTAAACTCCTGAGACTCGATAAACTTCTTGATTAATATCCAGGTGAGATATTTTCCAATCTATTCTGAGTTGAGTTGCTTCCAGTAGAAGACACTCAGAGATTAAGGACTGTTGATGAAGACAGGCATATCTACTAGAGTGAAGACTTGGTATGGATGGCACTTTCATGGACCATTTTTTATTTTATTTAGTTTTAACTTTCATACTTTGTAATCTCATTTGTCCAGAAGGCCGTTTTAACACAGTTTGCCCGACCTTTGACTTATGTTGATGACTTCATGAGCTAATTTAATTGAAAAATAGACTAATATTTTCAAAAATGTAGCGTCTATGGATAACACTCTCCTCACCCTCACGCAAATAAAAGATATTTATTTGACAAAGTTATGAAGAGTGATTTCAAGTGTGACAATGCGATGAGATTGAATAGGAAAGATTTAAAAGACAAAAGGGGACATAGCATCCCTCTCATCTCTCTACCGTGAACAACCACCTGTGCCACGACCAAAGACCGTGGACTCATGCAACGGATTTAACTGCTTAACAGGTAAGTCCTTTCCTTTCAGTGTTAAATAACGACTTTTCTCTATTTTCATCACATTTTGAAATTTGATTTTAATGCACAGTCACAAATTCATATCAAAAAGCAAAACCAAAATATTGACCTACTTCGTCACTTTTACTTGAATATCCCTTTTTTTCATAATATTTATTAAAATTAATACTTTTTTAAATATTATTTTATGAAAAAAAATAACTAGTTTTGACAAAAATTATGGAAAAATATCTCGACTTAAATAGCGTTTAAACACATATGGTACACTTTATGATTAAAATGCAAAATTAATCTCCAGAAACGCTACATTTTAAAATAAAAGTAATTCAAAAATGTAAGCTGGTGTCAAGAATGCTTATTTCGACACATAATATTGAATAAATTGGAATGAGATATACTTATATACTTAATATATAATTTGTTATATACTTAAAAAACTATAAGTGATATTTTTTAACTCAATGTGTTAACTGTTTAACTCAATCTGTTCTTCATATATGAATGAATATAAATATGATCATAGTAACAATTTTGACGTTGTTTGTTTACTGATAAAATAAAAGCTTTCATTATACATAGTAAAAGTAATAACTGAGAACACTGTCAAAATTTTAATAACTAAATACCGATATTCTCGTTGAAATTATTTCGTTATGAACGGGATGTGAGATGATTTCGTGAGAAGATAAATATTTTGGTCAAATCATACATGAACCTAATAGAAGTGATAGATACATTTATGATATTCATTAATGTACTCAAAATCTCAAGTTGAATTTAGGAACTGCAGGTTGAACAACATGACAGTTTTTGCCGTGGATCGTACGTGTCTGATAGATACAGGCTCTGAGTTCAATGGTGTTAACATTATGTCAGATTGATCAAAATCTTCAAGTTTCATATATTTGATAAAATGATTATGGCTACATGTAAACAAATGATACCATATTGATTATTTATATTACTTCAATATGATAGCCATATTAAAATAAAATATAAAATAAGTTAGTTGTCTACGAGTTCAATATTATGTTTATTTACTTTTAGAAAAAGTTGTATGTAATCTGCTCCAAATTCTTTTATTTTTATTTTATAATGAATTCTAAACATTTTGATACTTCTTTTTCCATAAACATTATATGTTTATTCTTTTTTTTCTTATTTCTCATTTATACAAGATTTTTACTTTTTTTTAATTACTTCGTGGCATTTCCACTATATTTCTTTTGGTCAATGATAATAACGGTATTGCTTAGGTTAAGTTGCAGTGGCAGTCCCACAAAGAAATATATGTAGGCAGTGGATTGCATTGCATGCATTAGCCCTTTGTGATACCACACAATGAAGATTGATTCTACAATGGGATCCCTAAATTTTGCCTAACTCAAGTGTATTTAGAGTAAGGATCTTTAACGAGAACCTGACATTTAGAGGCTCGTGACCGAAGGTTTAACGTCCTTCTCCGAGGGACGACGTGGTCAGATCTATTCCACCTAGCGCTGAATAAATCGAGGGCCAGGTGGGGATCGAACCCCGGTCGTATCAGTTCAGAGGCAAGCACTTAACCACTGAGCTAGCCTGGCCTCCAATAACGGTATAACTACTTATACTTATTGTTAAAACGGTGTACAAGTTAATGGAAATTTTCAAAATTTAAAAGCGTTGTAAAATTTGTTTAAATGTACTTTATAGATACAGTTTTGCTTATTTTATATTAAAATTATGATGTCTATCTCTGAATTGTTCCAAAATGTTGATTGAATT